>CM035128.1:89820201-90394256 GCA_020205605.1 Panax ginseng | reverse complement strand
AAAATAAAATTTTAATTTCTTAAAATTTGTAATTAGGGTTTTCTTAATTAGTTTGGGTTTTCTAATATTTAGAAATTAAACATTAAGTTTAACAATTTAATAATTATAATTAAGCTTACTAATTTAGTAATTAAAGCAAATAATCAAAGAATTAGCATTACCCATATAACAATTAGGGTTACTTATTATCAATTAGGGTTTTAATTATAAAATTAAGGTTTCTAATTTGATGATTAGGGTTTACAATTACTAATTAGGGTTTATAATTACTAATTAGGGTTTCTAAATTTAGAAATTAGGTTTCCGAATTTAGTAATTAGAGTTCTCAATTAATTAGGGTGTCTAATTAATTAGGTTTTCTCAAAGATAATTAGGGTTTTACCTAATTACTTTAAATTATGTAATACACTTACATGATTCACATAACACAAGCTTACAAATACGCCTCTAATTTCCCATTTGAATTTCACAATAAAAGTGAAACAAATTAATGATAGGTCTTCCATAATTAGCGCTAACACTTACAATACAAATCATACACCACATAACACAAAGATTTAACAGATTTTAAAGTCTCGCTTGACTTCAAAACTAGGGTTTTCAAATATCGCACCATCATCGACCAATCATTAACAATGCGTATATACAAAGATATATTTATCAGACTAAAAAATCAAAATATTATTAATATTATATTATTATTCTCATTCCTTGATAAAAATCCAAAATTAAGATTTGATTCCATATATGATTTTCCGTAAAGGTTGTTCATCACATTTCTCCGAAATTCCGTAAACTTAAAAATCAAAGCCGCAAGGCTACTTTCACCATTGATTACCTTCTCGTCTCTGTTGCTATTTAGGTGATCTAAAGCAAGCATTTAATGTGAAGCACACATAACAAAGCTATCGCCTCGACACACTAACAACATCTAAATAACAAACAAATGTAAGATCTCGGGCCCAAGAACTTGTTGTCGACACAATCGATGAACAAGTTCCGGTTTTCTAGAAAATTCAAAGTCATGGCTCACAAAGTAGTTCGACCTTCCATAACTTGCAATCTACACATGATATAAGTATTGTTTTAAATCCATCAAAGTCCTCCTAGCATACTACAAATCAAAAACAAAAACACACAAAATCATAAATGTAGAGAGATCTACGTACTTACATTCGCTACTGCATGAAAGAATTTCCAAATTTCCAGATTCTTGAAATCTTCAAATCTAAGCCCATAGATGTTATGGATCTAACATCTATCAACCTAGATCACTTAAATAGACTCCATACAACATATTTTAACTTTAAAACACAAGATCTAATAGAGGATTAAAGTCAAAATTTTCGATTAGTGTTTATACCTTGATGAACAAATCTTTGATTTTGGGCTACCGATTTGATATCGGTGTTAGTAATGCCGTGTTTTGGACCGATATACTACAACATTTCGTGGGTTTTGAGAGAGAAGCTCTTGGATATGAGTTTGTAAAAAAATGAGCAACTAATGAAATTTCTCTCTCTCGAGCTATATATTACATGTATATAATGTGTCAATCGATAGATCTAGTCGATCATTGGAGATACATTAGTCACATGGTCAAATAAGTTGGTCACAACTCCCAATTTGGTAGGATTTGCAAGCAAGCTCAAATAATACAAGAGGGGTAAAATGCCATTCGCTTATGAATTTAAGGGCAAACTAGTAATTGGCAAACCCTTGTGGTTTAACCCTAAGGTTAAGCACAAAAATTATAGGATTTCTAGGATTTTGCAAATTAGGTTAAAATAATTTAATTTCTTAAAATTTGTAATTAGGGTTTTCTTAATTAGTTTGGGTTTTCTAATATTTAGAAATTAAACATTAAGTTTAACAATTTAATAATTATAATTAAGCTTACTAATTTAGTAATTAAAGCAAATAATCAAAGAATTAGCATTACCCATATAACAATTAGGGTTACTTATTATCAATTAGGGTTTTTAATTATAAAATTAAGGTTTCTAATTTCATGATTAGGGTTTACAATTACTAATTAGGGTTTATAATTACTAATTAGGGTTTCTAAATTTAGAAATTAGGTTTCCGAATTTAGTAATTAGAGTTCTCAATTAATTAGGTGTCTAATTAATTAGGTTTTCTCAAAGATAATTAGGGTTTTACCTAATTACTTTAAATTATGTAATACACTTACATATGATTCACATAACACGCTTACAACACGCCTCAATTTCCCATTTGAATTTCACAATAGGGTGAAACAAATTAATGATAGGGTCTTCCATAATTAGCGCTAACACTTACAATACAAATCATACACCACATAACACAAAGTTGATTTAACAGATTTTAAAGTCTCGCTTGACTTCAAAACTAGGGTTTTCAAATACCGCACCATCATCGACCAATCATTAACAATGCGTATATACAAAGATATATTTATCAGCACTAAAAAAAATCAAAATATTATTAATATTATATTATTATTCTCATTCTCGATAAAAATCCAAAATTAAGATTTGATTCCATATATGATTTTCCGTAAAGGTTGTTCATCACATTTCGGAAATTCCGTAAACTTAAAAATCAAAGCCGTGAAGGCTACTTTCACCATTGATTACCTTCTCGTCTCATTGGCTATTTAGGTGATCTAGCAAGATGAATGTGAAGCACACATAACAAAGCTATCGCCTCGACACACTAACAACATCTAAATAACAAACAAATGTAAGATTCGGGGCCCAAGAACTTGTTGTCGTATTAATCGATGAACAAGTTCGGGTTTCTAGAAAATTCAAAGTCATGGTCTGTCAAAGTAGTTCGACCTTCCATAACTTGCAATCTAAACATGATATAAGTATTGTTTTAAATCCAGATCAAAGTCCTCCTAGCATACTACAAATCCAAAACAAAAAACACACAAAATCATAAATGAGAGAGATCTACAAATTTCTTACATTCGCTGCCAGACAAAAAATTTCCAAATTTCGAGATTCTTTAAATCTTCAAATCTAAGCCCATAGATGTTATGGATCTAACATCTATCAACCTAGATCACTTAAATAGACTCCATACAACATATTTTTAATTTAAAACACAAGATCTAATGGAGGATTAAAGTCAAAATTTTCGATTAGTGTTTATACCTTGATGAACAAATCTTTGATTTTGGGCTACTAATTTGATATTGGTGTTAGTGGGGCTGTGTTTTGGGACTGATATACTACAACATTTCGTGGGTTTTGAGAGAGAAGCTCTTGGATATGAGTTTGTAAAAAAAATGAGCAACTAATGAAATTTCTCTCTCCTTGAGCTATATATTACATGTATATAATGTGATAGATATCTAGTCGAGTCGATCACGGAGATACATTAGTCACATGGTCAAATAAGTTGGTCACAACTCCCAATTTGGTAGGATTTGCAAGCAAGCTCAAATAATACAAGAGGGGTAAAATGCCATTCGCTTATGAATTTAAGGGCAAACTAGTAATTCAAAACCCTTAGGGTTTAACCCTAAGGTTAAGCACAAAAATTATAGGATTTCTAGGATTTTGCAAATTAGGTTAAAATAAAAATTTTAATTTCTTAAAATTTGTAATTAGGGTTTTCTTAATTAGTTTGGGTTTTCTAATATTTAGAAATTAAACATTAAGTTTAACAATTTAATAATTATAATTAAGCTTACTAATTTAGTAATTAAAGCAAATAATCAGCAATTAGCATTACCCATATAACAATTAGGGTTACTTATTATCAATTAGGTTTTTAATTATAAAATTAAGGTTTCTAATTTCATGATTAGGGTTTACAATTACTAATTAGGGTTTATAATTACTAATTAGGGTTTCTAAATTTAGAAATTAGGTTTCCTAATTTAGTAATTAGAGTTCTCAATTAATTAGGTGTCTAATTAATTAGGTTTTCTCAAGATAATTAGGTTTTACCTAATTACTTTAAATTATGTAATACACTACATGATTCACATAACACGCTTACAACACGCCTCTAATTTCCCATTTGAATTTCACAATAATAGGTGAAACAAATTAATGATAGGGTCTTCCATAATTAGCGCTAACACTTACAATACAAATCATACACCACATAACACAAAGATTTAACAGATTTTAAAGTCTCGCTTGACTTCAAAACTAGGGTTTTCAAATACCGCACCATCATCGACCAATCATTAACAATGCGTATATACAAAGACATATATTTATCAGACTAAAAAATCAAAATATTATTAATATTATATTATTATTCTCATTCCTTGATAAAAATCCAAAATTAAGATTTGGATTCCATATATGATTTTCCAGAAAGGTTGTTCATCACATTTCTGGAAATTCCAGAAACTTAAAAATCAGGCCGTGAAGGCTACTTTGACCATTGATTACCTTCTGTCTGTTGGCTATTTAGGTGATCTAGCAAAGATGAATGTGAAGCACATATAACAAAGCTATCGCCTCGACACACTAACAACATCTAAATAACAAACAAATGTAAGATCTCGGGCCAAGAACTTGTTGTCGATTAATCGATGAACAAGTTCGGGTTTCTAGAAAATGCAAAGTCATGGCTCAATCAAAAGTAGTTTTCGACCTTCCATAACTTGCAATCTACACATGATATAAGTATTGTTTTAAATCCAGATCAAAGTCCTCCTAGCATACTACAAATCCAAAAACAAAAACACACAAAATCATAAATGAGAGAGATCTACGCCTCTTACATTCGCTGCTGCAGACAAAGAAATTTCCAAATTTCCAGATTCTTGAAATCTTCAAATCTAAGCCCATAGATGTTATGGATCTAACATCTATCAACCTAGATCACTTAAATAGACTCCATACAACATATTTTAACTTTAAAACACAAGATCTAATAGAGGATTAAAGTCAAAATTTTCGATTAGTGTTTATACCTTTGATGAACAAATCTTTGATTTTGGGCTACCGATTTGATATCGGTGTTAGTAATGTGTTTTTTGGGACCGATATACTACAACATTTCGTGGGTTTTGAGAGAGAAGCTCTTGGATATGAGTTTGTAAAAAAATGAGCAACTAATGAAATTTCTCTCTCCTCGAGCTATATATTACATGTATATAATGTGTCAATCGATAGATCTAGTCGATTGGTTGAGATACATTAGTCACATGGTCAAATAAGTTGGTCACAACTCCAATTTGGGTAGGATTTGCAAGCAAGCTCAAATAATACAAGAGGGGTAAAATGCCATTCGCTTATGAATTTAAGGGCAAACTAGTAATCTGGCAAACCCTTAGGGTTTAACCCTAAGGTTAAGCACAAAAAAATTATAGGATTTCTAGGATTTTGCAAATTAGGTTAAAATAAAATTTTTAATTTCTTAAAATTTGTAATTAGGGTTTTCTTAATTAGTTTGGGTTTTCTAATATTTAGAAATTAAACATTAAGTTTAACAATTTAATAATTATAATTAAGCTTACTAATTTAGTAATTAGAGCAAATAATCAAGAATTAGCATTACCCATATAACAATTAGGGTTACTTATTATCAATTAGGTTTTTAATTATAAAATTAAGGTTTCTAATTTCATGATTAGGGTTTACAATTACTAATTAGGGTTTATAATTACTAATTAGGGTTTCTAAATTTAGAAATTAGGTTTCCTAATTTAGTAATTAGAGTTCTCAATTAATTAGGTGTCTAATTAATTAGGTTTTCTCAAAGATAATTAGGTTTTACCTAATTACTTTAAATTATGTAATACACCTACATGATTCACATAACACAAGCTTACAACACGCCTCTCGAAATTTCCCATTTGAATTTCACAATAGGTGAAACAAATTAATGATAGGTCTTCCATAATTAGCGCTAACACTTACAAATACAAATCATACACCACATAACACAAAGTTGATTTAACAGATTTTAAAGTCTCGCTTGACTTCAAAACTAGGGTTTTCAAATACCGCACCATCATCACCAATCATTAACAATGCGTATATACAAGATATATATTTATCAGACTAAAAAATCAAAATATTATTAATATTATATTATTATTCTCATTCTTGATAAAAATCCAAAATTAAGATTTGATTCCATATATGATTTTCCGTAAAGGTTGTTCATCACATTTCGAAATTCCGTAAACTTAAAAATCAAAGCCGTGAAGGCTACTTTCGACCATTGATTACCTTCCTCGTTCTGTTGGCTATTTAGGTGATCTAGCAAAGCATTTATGTGAAGCACACATAACAAAGCTATCGCCTCGACACACTAACAAACATCTAAATAACAAACAAATGTAAGATCTCGGGCCCAAGAACTTGTTGTCGATTAATCGATGAACAAGTTCGGGTTTCTAGAAAATTCAAAGTCATGGTCACAAAGTAGTTCGACCTTCCATAACTTGCAATCTACACATGATATAAGTATTGTTTTAAATCCAGATCAAAGTCCTCCTAGCATACTACAAATCCAAAACAAAAACACACAAAAATCATAAATGAGAGAGATCTACAAACTTTCTTCTTACATTCGCTGCCACAAAGAATTTCCAAATTTCCATTCTTGAAATCTTCAAATCTAAGCCCATAGATGTTATGGATCTAACATCTATCAACCTAGATCACTTAAATAGACTCCATACAACATATTTTAACTTTAAAACACAAGATCTAATAGAGGATTAAAGTCAAAATTTTCGATTAGTGTTTATACCTTGATGAACAAATCTTTGATTTTGGGCTACTGATTTGATATTGGTGTTAGTGGGGCTGTGTTTTGGGACTGATATACTACAACATTCTTCGGGGTTTTGAGAGAGAAGCTCTTGGATATGAGTTTGTAAAAAAATGAGCAACTAATGAAATTTCTCTCTCTCTCGAGCTATATATTACATGTATATAATGTGTCAATTGATAGATCTAGTCGATCACGAGAGATACATTAGTCACATGGTCAAATAAGTTGGTCACAACTCCAATTTGGTAGGATTTGCAAGCAAGCTCAAATAATACAAGAGGGGTAAAATGCCATTCGCTTATGAATTTAAGGGCAAACTAGTAATTTGGCAAACCCTTAGGTTTAACCCTAAGGTTAAGCACAAAATTATAGGATTTCTAGATTTTGCAAATTAGGTTAAAATAAAATTTTAATTTCTTAAAATTTGTAATTAGGGTTTTCTTAATTAGTTTGGGTTTTCTAATATTTAGAAATTAAACATTAAGTTTAACAATTTAATAATTATAATTAAGCTTACTAATTTAGTAATTAAAGCAAATAATCAAGAATTAGCATTACCTATATAACAATTAGGTTACTTATTATCAATTAGGGTTTTTAATTATAAAATTAAGGTTTCTAATTTCATGATTAGGGTTTACAATTACTAATTAGGGTTTATAATTACTAATTAGGGTTTCTAAATTTAGAAATTAGGTTTCCTAATTTAGTAATTAGAGTTCTCAATTAATTAGGTGTCTAATTAATTAGGTTTTCTCAAAGATAATTAGGGTTTTACCTAATTACTTTAAATTCTGTAATACACTTACATGATTCACATAACACAGCTTACAACATACGCCTCTCTAATTTCCCATTTGAATTTCACAATAGGGTGAAACAAATTAATGATAGGTCTTCCATAATTAGCGCTAACACTTACAATACAAATCATACACCATTACATAACACAAAGGACTTAACAGATTTTAAAGTCTCGCTTGACTTCAAAACTAGGGTTTTCAAATATCGCACCATCATCGACCAATCATTAACAATGCGTATATACAAAGATATATTTATCGCACTAAAAAATCAAAATATTATTAATATTATATTATTATTCTCATTCTTGATAAAAATCCAAAATTAAGATTTGATTCCATATATGATTTTCCGTAAAGGTTGTTCATCACATTTCGAAATTCCGTAAACTTAAAAATCAGTGCCGTGAAGGCTACTTTCGACCATTGATTACCTTCGTCTTCATTGGCTATTTAGGTGATCTAGCAAAGATGAATGTGAAGCACACATAACAAAGCTATCGCCTCATACAACTAACAACATCTAAATAACAAACAAATGTAAGATTCGGGCCCAAGAACTTGTTGTCGATTAATCGATGAACAAGTTCGGGTTTCTAGAAAATTCAAAGTCATGGTCTCACAAAGTAGTTTCACCTTCCATAACTTGCAATCTACACATGATATAAGTATTGTTTTAAATCCAGATCAAAGTCCTCCTAGCATACTACAAATCCAAAACAAAAACACACAAAATCATAAACAGAGAGAGATCTACAAATTTCTTACATTCGCTGCCGACAAAGAATTTCCAAATTTCCAGATTCTTGAAATCTTCAAATCTAAGCCCATAGATGTTATGGATCTAACATCTATCAACCTAGATCACTTAAATAGACTCCATACAACATATTTTAACTTTAAAACACAAGATCTAATAGAGGATTAAAGTCAAAATTTTTTATTAGTGTTTATACCTTGATGAACAAATCTTTGATTTTGGGCTACCGATTTGATATCGGTGTTAGTAATGTGTTTTGGGACCGATATACTACAACATTTCGTGGGTTTTGAGAGAGAAAGCTCTTGGATATGAGTTTGTAAAAAAATGAGCAACTAATGAAATTTCTCTCCTCGAGCTATATATTACATGTATATAATGTGTGTCGATAGATCTAGTCGATCATTGAGAGATACATTAGTCACATGGTCAAATAAGTTGGTCACAACTCCACATTTGGTAGGATTTGCAAGCAAGCTCAAATAATACAAGAGGGGTAAAATGCCATTCGCTTATGAATTTAAGGGCAAACTAGTAATTTGGCAAACCTCTTAGGTTTAACCCTAAGGTTAAGCACAAAAAATTATAGGATTTCTAGATTTTTGCAAATTAGGTTAAAATAAAATTTTAATTTCTTAAAATTTGTAATTAGGGTTTTCTTAATTAGTTTGGGTTTTCTAATATTTAGAAATTAAACATTAAGTTTAACAATTTAATAATTATAATTAAGCTTACTAATTTAGTAATTAAAGCAAATAATCAAAGAATTAGCATTACCCATATAACAATTAGGGTTACTTATTATCAATTAGGGTTTTTAATTATAAAATTAAGGTTTCTAATTTCATGATTAGGGTTTACAATTACTAATTAGGGTTTATAATTACTAATTAGGGTTTCTAAATTTAGAAATTAGGTTTTCAATTTTAGTAATTAGAGTTCTCAATTAATTAGGTGTCTAATTAATTAGGTTTTCTCAAAGATAATTAGGGTTTTACCTAATTACTTTAAATTCTGTAATACACTTATATGATTCACATAACACAAATTATAAATACGCCTCAATTTCCCATTTGAATTTCACAATAGGGTGAAACAAATTAATGATAGGTCTTCCATAATTAGCGCTAACACTTACAATACAAATCATACACCATTACATAACACAAAGACTTAACAGATTTTAAAGTCTCGCTTTGACTTCAAAACTAGGGTTTTCAAATACCGCACCATCATCGACCAATCATTAACAATGCGTATATACAAAGATATATTTATCAGACTAAAAAAATCAAAATATTATTAATATTATATTATTATTCTCATTCCTTGATAAAAATCCAAAATTAAGATTTGGATTCCATATATGATTTTCCAGAAAGGTTGTTCATCACATTTCTGGAAATTCCATAAACTTAAAAATCAGGCCGTGAAGGCTACTTTGACCATTGATTACCTTCTGTCTGTTGGCTATTTAGGTGATCTAGCAGCATGAATGTGAAGCACACATAACAGGCTATCGCCCTGACACACTAATAACATCTAAATAACAAACAAATGTAAGATCTCGGGCCCAAGAACTTGTTGTCGATTAATCGATGAAACAAGTTCGGTTTTCTAGAAAATTCAAAGTCATGGCTCAACAAAAGTAGTTCGACCTTCCATAACTTGCAATCTACACATGATATAAGTATTGTTTTAAATCCAGATCAAAGTCCTCCAGCATACTACAAATCCAAAACAAAAACACACAAAATCATAAACAGAGAGAGATCTACAAATTCTTACATTCGCTAACAGACAAGAAATTTCCAAATTTCCAGATTCTTGAAATCTTCAAATCTAAGCCCATAGATGTTATGGATCTAACATCTATCAACCTGATCATCACTTAAATAGACTCCATACAACATATTTTAACTTTAAAACACAAGATCTAATAGAGGATTAAAGTCAAAATTTTCGATTAGTGTTTATACTCTTGATGAACAAATCTTTGATTTTGGGCTACCGATTTGATATCGGTGTTAGTAATGTGTTTTTGGGGACCGATATACTACAACATTTCGTGGGTTTTGAGAGAGAAGCTCTTGGATATGAGTTTGTAAAAAAAAAATGAGCAACTAATGAAATTTCTCTCTCCTCGAGCTATATATTACATGTATATAATGTGTCATGTGATAGATCTAGTCGATTGGTTGAGAGATACATTAGTCACACATGGTCAAATAAGTTGGTCACAACTCCACATTTGGTAGGATTTGCAAGCAAGCTCAAATAATACAAGAGGGGTAAAATGCCATTCGCTTATGAATTTAAGGGCAAACTAGTAATTTGGCAAACCCTTAGGGTTTAACCCTAAGGTTTAAGCACAAAAAATTATAGGATTTCTAGATTTTGCAAATTAGGTTAAAATAAAATTTTAATTTCTTAAAATTTGTAATTAGGGTTTTCTTAATTAGTTCGGGTTTTCTAATATTTAGAAATTAAACATTAAGTTTAACAATTTAATAATTATAATTAAGCTTACTAATTTAGTAATTAAAGCAAATAATCAAGAATTAGCATTACCCATATAACAATTAGGGTTACTTATTATCAATTAGGGTTTTAATTATAAAATTAAGGTTTCTAATTTCATGATTAGGGTTTACAATTACTAATTAGGGTTTATAATTACTAATTAGGGTTTCTAAATTTAGAAATTAGGTTTCCTAATTTAGTAATTAGAGTTCTCAATTAATTAGGTGTCTAATTAATTAGGTTTTCTCAAAGATAATTAGGGTTTTACCTAATTACTTTAAATTCTGTAATACACTTACATGATTCACATAACACACGCTTATAACACGCCCTCGAATTTCCCATTTGAATTTCACAATAGGGGTGAAACAAATTAATGATAGGGTCTTCCATAATTAGCGCTAACACTTACAATACAAATCATACACCACATAACACAAAGGATTTAACAATGATTTTAAAGTCTCGCTTGACTTCAAAACTAGGGTTTTCAAATATCGCACCATCATCGACCAATCATTAACAATGCGTATATACAAAGATATATTTATTGCACTAAAAAATCAAAATATTATTAATATTATATTATTATTCTCATTCTTGATAAAAATCCAAAATTAAGATTTGATTCCATATATGATTTTCCGTAAAGGTTGTTCATCACATTTCGAAATTCCGTAAACTTAAAAATCAAAGCAGAAGGCTACTTTCGACCATTGATTACCTTCTCATTGGCTGGCTATTTAGGTGATCTAGCAAAGATTTAATGTGAAGCACACATAACAAAGCTATCGCCCCGACACACTAACAACATCTAAATAACAAACAAATGTAAGATTCGGGCCCAAGAACTTGTTGTCGATTAATCGATGAACAAGTTCGGGGTTTCTAGAAAATTCAAAGTCATGGTCTGGCACAAAGTAGTTCGACCTTCCATAACTTGCAATCTACACATGATATAAGTATTGTTTTAAATCCAGATCAAAGTCCTCCTAGCATACTACAAATCCAAAAAAAAAACACACAAAATCATAAATGAGAGAGATCTACAAACCTCTTACATTCGCTACCAGACAAAGAATTTCCAAATTTCCAGATTCTTGAAATCTTCAAATCTAAGCCCATAGATGTTATGGATCTAACATCTATCAACCTAGATCACTTAAATAGACTCCATACAAATATATTTTAACTTTAAAACACAAGATCTAATAGAGGATTAAAGTCAAAATTTTCGATTAGTGTTTATACCTTGATGAACAAATCTTTGATTTTGGGCTACCGATTTGATATCGGTGTTAGTAAATGTTTTGGGGACCGATATACTACAACATTTCGTGGGTTTTGAGAGAGAAGCTCTTGGATATGAGTTTGTAAAAAAAATGAGCAACTAATGAAATTTCTCTCTCTCGAGCTATATATTACATGTATATAATGTGTCATTCGATAGATCTAGTCGATCACTGGAGATACATTAGTCACATGGTCAAATAAGTTGGTCACAACTCCCAATTTGGTAGGATTTGCAAGCAAGCTCAAATAATACAAGAGGGGTAAAATGCCATTCGCTTATGAATTTAAGGGCAAACTAGTAACTTGGCAAACCCTTAGGGTTTAACCTAAGGTTAAGCACAAAAAATTATAGGATTTCTAGATTTTGCAAATTAGGTTAAAATAAAAATTTTAATTTCTTAAAATTTGTAATTAGGGTTTTCTTAATTAGTTTGGGTTTTCTAATATTTAGAAATTAAACATTAAGTTTAACAATTTAATAATTATAATTAAGCTTACTAATTTAGTAATTAAAGCAAATAATCAGCAATTAGCATTACCCATATAACAATTAGGTTACTTATTATCAATTAGGTTTTTAATTATAAAATTAAGGTTTCTAATTTCATGATTAGGGTTTACAATTACTAATTAGGGTTTATAATTACTAATTAGGGTTTCTAAATTTAGAAATTAGGTTTCCGAATTTAGTAATTAGAGTTCTCAATTAATTAGGGTGTCTAATTAATTAGGTTTTCTCAAAGATAATTAGGGTTTTACCTAATTACTTTAAATTCTGTAATACACTATATGATTCATATAACACGCTTACAACACGCCTCTCTAATTTCCCATTTGAATTTCACAATAGGGTGAAACAAATTAATGATAGGTCTTCCATAATTAGCGCTAACACTTACAATACAAATCATACACCACATAACACAAAGTTGACTTAACAGATTTTAAAGTCTCGCTTGACTTCAAAACTAGGGTTTTCAAATACCGCACCATCATCGACCAATCATTAACAATGCGTATATACAAGATATATTTATCAGACTAAAAAATCAAAATATTATTAATATTATATTATTATTCTCATTCCTTGATAAAAATCCAAAATTAAGATTTGATTCCATATATGATTTTCCGTAAAGGTTGTTCATCACATTTCGAAATTCCGTAAACTTAAAAATCAAAATGCCGTGAAGGCTACTTTCACCATTGATTACCTTCGTTCTGTTGCTATTTAGGTGATCTAGCAAGCATGAATGTGAAGCACACATAACAAAGCTATCGCCTCGACACACTAACAACATCTAAATAACAAACAAATGTAAGATCTGGGCCCAAGAACTTGTTTGTTGTATTAATCGATGAACAAGTTCGGTTTCTAGAAAATTCAAAGTCATGGCTCAAAGTAGTTCGACCTTCCATAACTTGCAATCTACACATGATATAAGTATTGTTTTAAATCCAGATCAAAGTCCTCCTAGCATACTACAAATCCAAAACAAAAACACACAAAATCATAAACAGAGAGAGATCTACAAACTTCTCTTACATTCGCTGCTGCACAAAGAATTTCCAAATTTCCATTCTTGAAATCTTCAAATCTAAGCCCATAGATGTTATGGATCTAACATCTATCAACCCAGATCACTTAAATAGACTCCATACAACATATTTTAACTTTAAAACACAAGATCTAATAGAGGATTAAAGTCAAAATTTTCGATTAGTGTTTATACCTCGATGAACAAATCTTTGATTTTGGGCTACCGATTTGATATCGTGTTAGTAATGTGTTTTGGGACCGATATACTACAACATTTCGTGGGTTTTGAGAGAGAAGCTCTCGGATATGAGTTTGTAAAAAAATGAGCAACTAATGAAATTTCTCTCTCCTCGAGCTATATATTACATGTATATAATGTGTCGATCTATAGATCTAGTCATCACGGAGATACATTAGTCACATGGTCAAATAAGTCAATCACAACTCCCAATTTGGTAGGATTTGCAAGCAAGCTCAAATAATACAAGAGGGGTAAAATGCCATTCGCTTATGAATTTAAGGGCAAACTAGTAACTTGGCAAACCTTAGGTTTAACCCTAAGGTTAAGCACAAAAATTATAGGATTTCTAGGATTTTGCAAATTAGGTTAAAATAAAATATTTAATTTCTTAAAATTTGTAATTAGGGTTTTCTTAATTAGTTTGGGTTTTCTAATATTTAGAAATTAAACATTAAGTTTAACAATTTAATAATTATAATTAAGCTTACTAATTTAGTAATTAAAGCAAATAATCAGCAATTAGCATTACCCATATAACAATTAGGGTTACTTATTATCAATTAGGGTTTTTAATTATAAAATTAAGGTTTCTAATTTCATGATTAGGGTTTACAATTACTAATTAGGGTTTATAATTACTAATTAGGTTTCTAAATTTAGAAATTAGGTTTCCAATTTAGTAATTAGAGTTCTCAATTAATTAGGTGTCTAATTAATTAGGTTTTCTCAAAGATAATTAGGGTTTTACCTAATTACTTTAAATTATAATAATACACTATATGATTCACATAACACAAGCTTACAACATACGCCTCAATTTCCCATTTGAATTTCACAATAGGTGAAACAAATTAATGATAGGGTCTTCCATAATTAGCGCTAACACTTACAATACAAATCATACACCACATAACACAAAAAGATTTCTTAACAGATTTTTTAAAGTCTCGCTTGACTTCAAAACTAGGGTTTTCAAATATCGCACCATCATCAACCAATCATTAACAATGCGTATATACAAGATATATTTATTGCACTAAAAAAATCAAAATATTATTAATATTATATTATTATTCTCATTCTTGATAAAAATCCAAAATTAAGATTTGATTCCATATATGATTTTCCAGAAAGGTTGCTCATCACATTTCTAGAAATTCCAGAAACTTAAAAATCAGGCCGTGAAGGCTACTTTGACCATTGATTACCTTCTCGTTCATCATGCTATTTAGGTGATCTAGCAAGCATTTAATGTGAAGCACACATAACAAAGCTATCGCCTCGACACACTAACAACATCTAAATAACAAACAAATGTAAGATCCGGGCCCAAGAACTTGTTGTCGTATTAATCGATGAACAAGTTCGGGTTTCTAGAAAATTTGCAAAAGTCATGGTCTCACAAAGTAGTTCGACCTTCCATAACTTGCAATCTACACATGATATAAGTATTGTTTTAAATCCAGATCAAAGTCCTCCTAGCATACTACAAATCCAAAACAAAAAACACACAAAATCATAAACAGAGAGATCTACAAACTTCTTACATTCGCTGCTGCACAAAGAAATTTCCAAATTTCCATTTCTTGAAATCTTCAAATCTAAGCCCATAGATGTTATGGATCTAACATCTATCAACCTAGATCACTTAAATAGACTCCATACAACATATTTTAACTTTAAAACACAAGATCTAATAGAGGATTAAAGTCAAAATTTTCGATTAGTGTTTATACCTTGATGAACAAATCTTTTGATTTTGGGCTACCGATTTGATATCGGTGTTAGTAATGTGTTTTTTGGGACCGATATACTACAAACATTTCGTGGGTTTTGAGAGAGAAGCTCTTGGATATGAGTTTGTAAAAAAATGAGCAACTAATGAAATTTCTCTCTCCTCGAGCTATATATTACATGTATATAATGTGTCAATCGATAGATCTAGTCGATTGTCGGAGATACATTAGTCACATGGTCAAATAAGTTGGTCACAACTCCCAATTTGGTAGGATTTGCAAGCAAGCTCAAATAATACAAGAGGGGTAAAATGCCATTCGCTTATGAATTTAAGGGCAAACTAGTAATTGGCAAACCCTTAGGGGTTTAACCCTAAGGTTAAGCACAAAAAATTATAGGATTTCTAGATTTTTGCAAATTAGGTTAAAATAAAAATTTTAATTTCTTAAAATTTGTAATTAGGGTTTTCTTAATTAGTTTGGGTTTTCTAATATTTAGAAATTAAACATTAAGTTTAACAATTTAATAATTATAATTAAGCTTACTAATTTAGTAATTAAAGCAAATAATCAAAGAATTAGCATTACCCATATAACAATTAGGTTACTTATTATCAATTAGGGTTTTAATTATAAAATTAAGGTTTCTAATTTCATGATTATTAGGGTTTACAATTACTAATTAGGGTTTATAATTACTAATTAGGGTTTCTAAATTTAGAAATTAGGTTTCCTAATTTAGTAATTAGAGTTCTCAATTAATTAGGGTGTCTAATTAATTAGGTTTTCTCAAAGATAATTAGGGTTTTACCTAATTACTTTAAATTATGTAATACACTACATGATTCACATAACACGCTTACAAATACGCCTCTCTATTTCCCATTTGAATTTCACAATAGGTGAAACAAATTAATGATAGGGTCTTCCATAATTAGCGCTAACACTTACAATACAAATCATACACCACATAACACAAAGTTGATTTAACAGATTTTTAAAGTCTCGCTTGACTTCAAAACTAGGGTTTTCAAATACCGCACCATCATCGACCAATCATTAACAATGCGTATATACAAAGATATATTTATCAGACTAAAAAATCAAAATATTATTAATATTATATTATTATTCTCATTCCTTGATAAAAATCCAAAATTAAGATTTGGATTCCATATATGATTTTCCAGAAAGGTTGTTCATCACATTTCTGGAAATTCCAGAAACTTAAAAATCAGGCCGTGAAGGCTACTTTGACCATTGATTACCTTCTGTCTGTTGGCTATTTAGGTGATCTAGCAGCATTAATGTGAAGCACACATAACAGGCTATCGCCCTGACACACTAACAACATCTAAATAACAAACAAATGTAAGATCTGGGCCCAAGAACTTGTTGTCAGACACTGATGAACAAGTTCTGGGTTTCCTAGAAAATGCAAAGTCATGGTCGGTCAAAGTAGTTCGACCTTCCATAACTTGCAATCTAAACATGATATAAGTATTGTTTTAAATCCAGATCAAAGTCCTCCTAGCATACTACAAATCCAAAACAAAAAACACACAAAATCATAAACAGAGAGAGATCTACAAATCTTACATTCATTCGCTGCTGACAAAGAATTTCCAAATTTCCGATTCTTGAAATCTTCAAATCTAAGCCCATAGATGTTATGGATCTAACATCTATCAACCTAGATCACTTAAATAGACTCCATACAACATATTTTAACTTTAAAACACAAGATCTAATAGAGGATTAAAGTCAAAATTTTCGATTAGTGTTTATACTTTGATGAACAAATCTTTGATTTTGGGCTACTGATTTGATATCGGTGTTAGTAATGTGTTTTGGGACCGATATACTACAACATTTCGTGGGTTTTGAGAGAGAAGCTCTTGATATGAGTTTGTAAAAAAATGAGCAACTAATGAAATTTCTCTCTCTCGAGCTATATATTACATGTATATAATGTGTCATCGATAGATCTAGTCGATCACCGAGATACATTAGTCACATGGTCAAATAAGTTGGTCACAACTCCCAATTTGGTAGGATTTGCAAGCAAGCTCAAATAATACAAGAGGGGTAAAATGCCATTCGCTTATGAATTTAAGGGCAAACTAGTAATTTGGCAAACCCTTAGGGGTTTAACCCTAAGGTTAAGCACAAAAAATTATAGGATTTCTAGATTTTGCAAATTAGGTTAAAATAAAATTTTAATTTCTTAAAATTTGTAATTAGGGTTTTCTTAATTAGTTTGGGTTTTCTAATATTTAGAAATTAAACATTAAGTTTAACAATTTAATAATTATAATTAAGCTTACTAATTTAGTAATTAAAGCAAATAATCAAAGAATTAGCATTACCCATATAACAATTAGGTTACTTATTATCAATTAGGTTTTTAATTATAAAATTAAGGTTTCTAATTTCATGATTAGGGTTTACAATTACTAATTAGGGTTTATAATTACTAATTAGGGTTTCTAAATTTAGAAATTAGGTTTCCTAATTTAGTAATTAGAGTTCTCAATTAATTAGGTGTCTAATTAATTAGGTTTTCTCAAAGATAATTAGGGTTTTACCTAATTACTTTAAATTATGTAATACACTATATGATTCACATAACACACGCTACAACACGCTCTCTAATTTCCCATTTGAATTTCACAATAGGTGAAACAAATTAATGATAGGTCTTCCATAATTAGCGCTAACACTTACAATACAAATCATACACCACATAACACAAAGACTTAACAGATTTTAAAGTCTCGCTTGACTTCAAAACTAGGGTTTTCAAATACCGCACCATCATCGACCAATCATTAACAATGCGTATATACAAAGATATATATTTATCAGACTAAAAAATCAAAATATTATTAATATTATATTATTATTCTCATTCTCGATAAAAATCCAAAATTAAGATTTGGATTCCATATATGATTTTCCAGAAAGGTTGTTCATCACATTTCTGGAAATTCCAGAAACTTAAAAATCAGGCCGTGAAGGCTACTTTGACCATTGATTACCTTCTGTCTGTTGGCTATTTAGGTGATCTAGCAGCATGAATGTGAAGCACACATAACAAAGCTATCACCTCGACACACTAACAACATCTAAATAACAAACAAATGTAAGATTCGGGGCCCAAGAACTTGTTGTCGATTAATCGATGAACAAGTTCGGGTTTCTAGAAAATGCAAAGTCATGGTCTGGCCAAAGTAGTTCGACCTTCCATAACTTGCAATCTACACATGATATAAGTATTGTTTTAAATCCAGATCAAAGTCCTCCTAGCATACTACAAATCCAAAAAAAAAACACACAAAATCATAAATGAGAGAGATCTACAAATTTCTTACATTCGCTACCAGACAAGAAATTTCCAAATTTCCAGATTCTTGAAATCTTCAAATCTAAGCCCATAGATGTTATGGATCTAACATCTATCAACCTAGATCACTTAAATAGACTCCATACAACATATTTTAACTTTAAAACACAAGATCTAATAGAGGATTAAAGTCAAAATTTTTCGATTAGTGTTTATACTTTGATGAACAAATCTTTGATTTTGGGCTACCGATTTGATATCGTGTGTTAGTAATGTGTTTTGGGACCGATATACTACAACATTTCGTGGGTTTTGAGAGAGAAGCTCTTGGATATGAGTTTGTAAAAAAATGAGCAACTAATGAAATTTCTCTCTCCTCGAGCTATATATTACATGTATATAATGTGTCAATCGATAGATCTAGTCATCACGGGAGATACATTAGTCACATGGTCAAATAAGTTGGTCACAACTCCCAATTTGGTAGGATTTGCAAGCAAGCTCAAATAATACAAGAGGGGTAAAATGCCATTCGCTTATGAATTTAAGGGCAAACTAGTAATTGGCAAACCCTTAGGGTTTAACCCTAAGGTTAAGCACAAAAAATTATAGGATTTCTAGATTTTGCAAATTAGGTTAAAATAAAAATTTTAATTTCTTAAAATTTGTAATTAGGGTTTTCTTAATTAGTTTGGGTTTTCTAATATTTAGAAATTAAACATTAAGTTTAACAATTTAATAATTATAATTAAGCTTACTAATTTAGTAATTAAAGCAAATAATCAAGAATTAGCATTACCCATATAAACAATTAGGGTTACTTATTATCAATTAGGGTTTTTAATTATAAAATTAAGGTTTCTAATTTCATGATTAGGGTTTACAATTACTAATTAGGGTTTATAATTACTAATTAGGTTTCTAAATTTAGAAATTAGGTTTCCTAATTTAGTAATTAGAGTTCTCAATTAATTAGGTGTCTAATTAATTAGGTTTTCTCAAGATAATTAGGGTTTTACCTAATTACTTTAAATTCGTGTAATACACTACATGATTCACATAACACACGCTTACAACACACGCCTCTCGAATTTCCCATTTGAATTTCACAATAGGGTGAAACAAATTAATGATAGGTCTTCCATAATTAGCGCTAACACTTACAATACAAATCATACACCACATAACACAAAGGATTTAACAGATTTTAAAGTCTCGCTTGACTTCAAAACTAGGGTTTTCAAATACCGCACCATCATCGACCAATCATTAACAATGCGTATATACAAGATATATATTTATTGCACTAAAAAATCAAAATATTATTAATATTATATTATTATTCTCATTCTTGATAAAAATCCAAAATTAAGATTTGATTCCATATATGATTTTCCGTAAAGGTTGTTCATCACATTTCGAAATTCCGTAAACTTAAAAATCAAAGCCGTGAAGGCTACTTTCGACCATTGATTACCTTCTGTCATTGGCTATTTAGGTGATCTAGCAAAGCATTTAATGTGAAGCACACATAACAAAGCTATCGCCTCGACACACTAACAACATCTAAATAACAAACAAATGTAAGATCTCGGGCCCAAGAACTTGTTGTCGTATTAATCGATGAACAAGTTCGGGTTTCCTAGAAAATGCAAAGTCATGGTCACCAAAGTAGTTCGACCTTCCATAACTTGCAATCTACACATGATATAAGTATTGTTTTAAATCCAGATCAAAGTCCTCCTAGCATACTACAAATCCAAAACAAAAACACACAAAATCATAAATGAGAGAGATCTACACCCTCTTACATTCGCTGCTGCCAGACAAGAATTTCCAAATTTCCAGATTCTTGAAATCTTCAAATCTAAGCCCATAGATGTTATGGATCTAACATCTATCAACCTAGATCACTTAAATAGACTCCATACAACATATTTTAACTTTAAAACACAAGATCTAATAGAGGATTAAAGTCAAAATTTTCGATTAGTGTTTATACCTTGATGAACAAATCTTTGATTTTGGGCTACTGATTTGATATTGGTGTTAGTGGGGCTGTGTTTTGGGACTGATATACTACAACATTTTTCGTGGGTTTTGAGAGAGAAGCTCTTGGATATGATTTTGTAAAAAAATGAGCAACTAATGAAATTTCTCTCTCTCCTTGAGCTATATATTACATGTATATAATGTGTCATCGATAGATCTAGTCGATTGTTGGAGATACATTAGTCAAATGGTCAAATAAGATGGTCACAACTCCCAATTTGGTAGGATTTAAAGCAAGCTCAAATAATACAAGAGGGGTAAAATGCCATTCGCTTATGAATTTAAGGGCAAACTAGTAATTTGTCAAACCTTTTAGGGTTTAACCCTAAGGTTAAGCACAAAAAATTATAGGATTTCTAGATTTTGCAAATTAGGTTAAAATAAAATTTTAATTTCTTAAAATTTGTAATTAGGGTTTTCTTAATTAGTTTGGGTTTTCTAATATTTAGAAATTAAACATTAAGTTTAACAATTTAATAATTATAATTAAGCTTACTAATTTAGTAATTAAAGCAAATAATCAAGAATTAGCATTACCCATATAACAATTAGGGTTACTTATTATCAATTAGGGTTTTTAATTATAAAATTAAGGTTTCTAATTTCATGATTAGGGGTTTACAATTACTAATTAGGGTTTATAATTACTAATTAGGGTTTCTAAATTTAGAAATTAGGTTTCCTAATTTAGTAATTAGAGTTCTCAATTAATTAGGTGTCTAATTAATTAGGTTTTCTCAAAGATAATTAGGGTTTTACCTAATTACTTTAAATTCTGTAATACACTTTACATGATTCACATAACACACGCTTACAACATACGCCTCAATTTCCCATT
Organism: Panax ginseng; assembly: GCA_020205605.1. Lineage (NCBI taxonomy): Eukaryota > Viridiplantae > Streptophyta > Magnoliopsida > Apiales > Araliaceae > Panax > Panax ginseng. The sequence goes on along the minus strand of CM035128.1, from coordinate 90,372,380 downwards.
TGAATTTCACAATAGGGTGAAACAAATTAATGATAGGTCTTCCATAATTAGCGTTAACACTTACAATACAAATCATACACCACATAACACAAAGGACTTAACAGATTTTAAAGTCTCGCTTGACTTCAAAACTAGGGTTTTCAAATACCGCACCATCATCGACCAATCATTAACAATGCGTATATACAAAGATATATTTATCAGACTAAAAAATCAAAATATTATTAATATTATATTATTATTCTCATTCTTGATAAAAATCCAAAATTAAGATTTGATTTCCATATATGATTTTCCGTAAAGGTTGTTCATCACATTTCGAAATTCCAAAAACTAAAAATCAAAGCCGTGAAGGCTACTTTCGACCATTGATTACCTTCGTCTGTTGGCTATTTAGGTGATCTAGCAAAGATAATGTGAAGCACACATAACAAAGCTATCTATCACCCTACACACAACAACATCTAAATAACAAACAAATGTAAGATCTCGGGCCCCAAGAACTTGTTGTCGACATTAATCGATGAACAAGTTCGGGTTTCTAGAAAATGCAAAGTCATGGCTTGGCCAAAGTAGTTCGACCTTCCATAACTTGCAATCTACACATGATATAAGTATTGTTTTAAATCCAGATCAAAGTCCTCCTAGCATACTACAAATCCAAAACAAAAACACACAAAATCATAAACAGAGAGAGATCTACACCTCTTACATTCACGCTGCATACAAGAATTTCCAAATTTCCATTCTTGAAATCTTCAAATCTAAGCCCATAGATGTTATGGATCTAACATCTATCAACCTAGATCACTTAAATAGACTCCATACAACATATTTTAACTTTAAAACACAAGATCTAATAGAGGATTAAAGTCAAAATTTTTTTGATTAGTGTTTATACCTTGATGAACAAATCTTTGATTTTGGGCTACCGATTTGATATCGGTGTTAGTGGGGTGTTTTTGGGACCGATATACTACAACATTTCGTGGGTTTTGAGAGAGAAGCTCTGGATATGAGTTTGTAAAAAAAATGAGCAACTAATGAAATTTCTCTCCTCGAGCTATATATTACATGTATATAATGTGTCATTCGATAGATCTAGTCGATCACGGGAGATACATTAGTCACATGGTCAAATAAGTTGGTCACAACTCCCAATTTGGTAGGATTTGCAAGCAAGCTCAAATAATACAAGAGGGGTAAAATGCCATTCGCTTATGAATTTAAGGGCAAACTAGTAATTGGCAAACCCTTAGGTTTAACCCTAAGGTTAAGCACAAAATTATAGGATTTCTATTATTTTGCAAATTAGGTTAAAATAAAAATTTTAATTTCTTAAAATTTGTAATTAGGGTTTTCTTAATTAGTTTGGGTTTTCTAATATTTAGAAATTAAACATTAAGTTTAACAATTTAATAATTATAATTAAGCTTACTAATTTAGTAATTAAAGCAAATAATCAGCAATTAGCATTACCCATATAACAATTAGGGTTACTTATTATCAATTAGGGTTTTTAATTATAAAATTAAGGTTTCTAATTTCATGATTAGGGTTTACAATTACTAATTAGGGTTTATAATTACTAATTAGGGTTTCTAAATTTAGAAATTAGGTTTCCGAATTTAGTAATTAGAGTTCTCAATTAATTAGGTGTCTAATTAATTAGGTTTTCTCAAAGATAATTAGGGTTTTACCTAATTACTTTAAATTCTGTAATACACTACATGATTCACATAACACAGCTTACAACACGCCTCTCTAATTTCCCATTTGAATTTCACAACAATAGGTGAAACAAATTAATGATAGGGTCTTCCATAATTAGCGCTAACACTTACAATACAAATCATACACCACATAACACAAAGGACTTAACATGATTTTAAAGTCTCGCTTGACTTCAAAACTAGGGTTTTCAAATACGCGCACCATCATCACCAATCATTAACAATGCGTATATACAAAGATATATTTATCAGCACTAAAAAAATCAAAATATTATTAATATTATATTATTATTCTCATTCTTGATAAAAATCCAAAATTAAGATTTGATTCCATATATGATTTTCCGTAAAGGTTGTTCATCACATTTCTGGAAATTCCAGAAACTTAAAAATCAGGCCGTGAAGGCTACTTTGACCATTGATTACCTTCTGTCTGTTGGCTATATTTAGGTGATCTAGCAGCATGAATGTGAAGCACACATAACAAGCTATCGCCCTGACACACTAACAACATCTAAATAACAAACAAATGTAAGATCTGGGCCCAAGAACTTGTTGTCGACATTGATGAACAAGTTCTGGGTTTCCTAGAAAATGCAAAGTCATGGCTCACCAAAGTAGTTCGACCTTCCATAACTTGCAATCTACACATGATATAAGTATTGTTTTAAATCCAGATCAAAGTCCTCCTAGCATACTACAAATCCAAAACAAAAAACACACAAAATCATAAACAGAGAGAGATCTACAAATTTCTTACATTCGCTGCTGCACAAAGAAATTTCCAAATTTCCAGATTCTTGAAATCTTCAAATCTAAGCCCATAGATGTTATGGATCTAACATCTATCAACCTAGATCACTTAAATAGACTCCATACAACATATTTTAACTTTAAAACACAAGATCTAATAGAGGATTAAAGTCAAAATTTTCGATTAGTGTTTATACCTTGATGAACAAATCTTTGATTTTGGGCTACTGATTTGATATCGGTGTTAGTAATGTGTTTTGGGACCGATATATACTACAACATTTCGTGGGTTTTGAGAGAGAAGCTCTTGGATATGAGTTTGTAAAAAAATGAGCAACTAATGAAATTTCTCTCTCTCGAGCTATATATTACATGTATATAATGTGTCAATCGATAGATCTAGTCGATTGTCGAGAGATACATTAGTCACATGGTCAAATAAGTTGGTCACAACTCCACATTTGGTAGGATTTGCAAGCAAGCTCAAATAATACAAGAGGGGTAAAATGCCATTCGCTTATGAATTTAAGGGCAAACTAGTAATTTGGCAAACCCTTAGGGTTTAACCCTAAGGTTAAGCACAAAAAAATTATAGGATTTCTAGAATTTTGCAAATTAGGTTAAAATAAAAATTTTAATTTCTTAAAATTTGTAATTAGGGTTTTCTTAATTAGTTTGGGTTTTCTAATATTTAGAAATTAAACATTAAGTTTAACAATTTAATAATTATAATTAAGCTTACTAATTTAGTAATTAAAGCAAATAATCAAAGAATTAGCATTACCCATATAACAATTAGTGGTTACTTATTATCAATTAGGGTTTTTAATTATAAAATTAAGGTTTCTAATTTCAGGATTAGGGTTTACAATTACTAATTAGGGTTTATAATTACTAATTAGTGTTTCTAAATTTAGAAATTAGGTTTCCGAATTTAGTAATTAGAGTTCTCAATTAATTAGGGTGTCTAATTAATTAGGTTTTCTCAAAGATAATTAGGGTTTTACCTAATTACTTTAAATTCGTAATACACCTATATGATTCACATAACACAAAGCTTACAACACGCCTCTCTAATTTCCCATTTGAATTTCACAATAGGGTGAAACAAATTAATGATAGGTCTTCCATAATTAGCGCTAACACTTACAATACAAATCATACACCACATAACACAAAGGATTTAACAGATTTTAAAGTCTCGCTTGACTTCAAAACTAGGGTTTTCAAATACGCACCATCATCATCACCAATCATTAACAATGCGTATATACAAAGATATATTTATTGCACTAAAAAAATCAAAATATTATTAATATTATATTATTATTCTCATTCCTTGATAAAAATCCAAAATTAAGATTTGGATTCCATATATGATTTTCCAGAAAGGTTGTTCATCACATTTCTGAAAATTCCAGAAACTTAAAAATCAGGCCGTGAAGGCTACTTTGACCATTGATTACCTTCGTCTGCATGGCTATTTAGGTGATCTAGCAAAGATGAATGTGAAGCACATATAAAGCTATCACCTCCACACACTAACAACATCTAAATAACAAACAAATGTAAGATCTCGGGGCCAAGAACTTGTTGTCGACACCGATCGATGAAAAGTTCGGGTTTCTAGAAAATGCAAAGTCATGGCTCATCAAAAGTAGTTTGACCTTCCATAACTTGCAATCTACACATGATATAAGTATTGTTTTAAATCCAGATCAAAGTCCTCCTAGCATACTACAAATCCAAAACAAAAACACACAAAATCATAAATGAGAGAGATCTACAAATCTTACATTCGCTACTGCATGACAAGAATTTCCAAATTTCCATTCTTGAAATCTTCAAATCTAAGCCCATAGATGTTATGGATCTAACATCTATCAACCCAGATCACTTAAATAGACTCCATACAAATATATTTTAACTTTAAAACACAAGATCTAATAGAGGATTAAAGTCAAAATTTTTTGATTAGTGTTTATACCTTGATGAACAAATCTTTGATTTTGGGCTACCGATTTGATATCGGTGTTAGTGGGGTGTGTTTTTGGACCCGATATACTACAACATTTCGTGGGTTTTGAGAGAGAAGCTCTTGGATATGAGTTTGTAAAAAAATGAGCAACTAATGAAATTTCTCTCTCTCGAGCTATATATTACATGTATATAATGTGTCATTCGATAGATCTAGTCGATTGTCGGAGATACATTAGTCACACGGGTCAAATAAGTTGGTCACAACTCCCAATTTGGTAGGATTTACAAGCAAGCTCAAATAATACAAGAGGGGTAAAAATGCCATTTGGCTTATGAATTTAAGGGCAAACTAGTAACTTGTCAAACCCTTAGGGTTTAACCCTAAGGTTAAGCACAAAAATTATAGGATTTCTAGAATTTTGCAAATTAGGTTAAAATAAAAATTTTAATTTCTTAAAATTTGTAATTAGGGTTTTCTTAATTAGTTTGGGTTTTCTAATATTTAGAAATTAAACATTAAGTTTAACAATTTAATAATTATAATTAAGCTTACTAATTTAGTAATTAAAGCAAATAATCAGCAATTAGCATTACCCATATAACAATTAGGGTTACTTATTATCAATTAGGGTTTTTAATTATAAAATTAAGGTTTCTAATTTCATGATTAGGGTTTACAATTACTAATTAGGGTTTATAATTACTAATTAGGGTTTCTAAATTTAGAAATTAGGTTTCCGAATTTAGTAATTAGAGTTCTCAATTAATTAGGGTGTCTAATTAATTAGGTTTTCTCAATATAATTAGGGTTTTACCTAATTACTTTAAATTCTGTAATACACGACATGATTCACATAACATAAAGCTTACAACACGCCTCAAATTTCCCATTTGAATTTCACAATAGGGTGAAACAAATTAATGATAGGGTCTTCCATAATTAGCGTTAACACTTACAATACAAATCATACACCACATAACACAAAATGACTTAACAGATTTTAAAGTCTCGCTTGACTTCAAAACTAGGGTTTTCAAATACCGCACCATCATCAACCAATCATTAACAATGCGTATATACAAAGATATATATTATTGCACTAAAAAAATCAAAATATTATTAGTATTATATTATTATTCTCATTCCTTGATAAAAATCCAAAATTAAGATTTCGATTCCATATATGATTTTCCAGAAAGGTTGTTCATCACATTTCTAGAAATTCCATAAACTTAAAATCAGGCCGTGAAGGCTACTTTGACCATTGATTACCTTCTGTCTGTTGGCTATTTAGGTGATCTAGCAGCATGAATGTGAAGCACACATAACAGGCTATCTCCCTGACACACTAACAACATCTAAATAACAAACAAATGTAAGATCTGGGCCCAAGAACTTGTTGTCGATTAATCGATGAACAAGTTCTGGTTTCCTAGAAAATGCAAAGTCATGGTCGGTCAAAGTAGTTTGACCTTCCATAACTTGCAATCTACACATGATATAAGTATTGTTTTAAATCCAGATCAAAGTCCTCCTAGCATACTACAAATCCAAAACAAAAAACACACAAAATCATAAATAGAGAGAGATCTACAGCCTCTTACATTCGTTGCCAGACAGTAAATTTCCAAATTTCCAGATTCTTGAAATCTTCAAATCTAAGCCCATAGATGTTATGGATCTAACATCTATCAACCTAGATCACTTAAATAGACTCCATACAACATATTTTAACTTTAAAACACAAGATCTAATAGAGGATTAAAGTCAAAATTTTTGATTAGTGTTTATACCTTGATGAACAAATCTTTGATTTTGGGCTACTGATTTGATATTGGTGTTAGTGGGGCTATGTTTTGGGACTGATATACTACAACATTTTTCGTGGGTTTTGAGAGAGAAGCTCTTGGATATGATTTTGTAAAAAAAATGAGCAACTAATGAAATTTCTCTCTCCTTGAGCTATATATTACATGTATATAATGTGTCGATCGATAGATCTAAATCGATTGTTGGAGATACATTAGTCACATGGTCAAATAAGTTGGTCACAACTCCCAATTTGGTAGGATTTGCAAAGCAAGCTCAAATAATACAAGAGGGGTAAAATGCCATTCGCTTATGAATTTAAGGGCAAACTAGTAACTTGTCAAACCCTTAGGGTTTAACCCTAAGGTTAAGCACAAAAATTATAGGATTTCTAGAATTTTGCAAATTAGGTTAAAATAAAAATTTTAATTTCTTAAAATTTGTAATTAGGGTTTTCTTAATTAGTTTGGGTTTTCTAATATTTAGAAATTAAACATTAAGTTTAACAATTTAATAATTATAATTAAGCTTACTAATTTAGTAATTAAAGCAAATAATCAGCAATTAGCATTACCCATATAACAATTAGGGTTACTTATTATCAATTAGGGTTTTTAATTATAAAATTAAGGTTTCTAATTTCATGATTAGGGTTTACAATTACTAATTAGGGTTTATAATTACTAATTAGGGTTTCTAAATTTAGAAATTAGGTTTCCGAATTTAGTAATTAGAGTTCTCAATTAATTAGGTGTCTAATTAATTAGGTTTTCTCAAAGATAATTAGGGTTTTACCTAATTACTTTAAATTATGTAATACACTTACATGATTCACATAACACGCTTACAACATACGCTCTCGAATTTCCCATTTGAATTTCACAATAGGGTGAAACAAATTAATGATAGGGTCTTCCATAATTAGCGTTAACACTTACAATACAAATCATACACCACATAACACAAAGTTGACTTAACAGATTTTAAAGTCTCGCTTTGACTTCAAAACTAGGGTTTTCAAATACCGCACCATCATCAACCAATCATTAACAATGCGTATATACAAGATATATATTTATTGCACTAAAAAAATCAAAATATTATTAATATTATATTATTATTCTCATTCTTGATAAAAATCCAAAATTAAGATTTGGATTCCATATATGATTTTCCGTAAAGGTTGTTCATCACATTTCGAAATTCCGTAAACTTAAAAATCGGTAGCCGAAGGCTACTTTGACCATTGATTACCTTCTCGTCATTGGCTATTTAGGTGATCTAGCGAAGCATGAATGTGAAGCACACATAACAAAGCTATCGCCTCGACACACTAACAACATCTAAATAACAAACAAATGTAAGATTCGGGGCCCAAGAACTTGTTGTCGACAACGATGAAACAAGTTCGGGTTTTCTAGAAAATTCAAAGTCATGGTCTGGCCAAAGTAGTTTGACCTTCCATAACTTGCAATCTACACACATGATATAAGTATTGTTTTAAATCCAGATCAAAGTCCTCCTAGCATACTACAAATCCAAAACAAAAACACACAAAATCATAAATGAGAGAGATCTACACCTCTTTCTATTCGTTGCCGACAAAAATTTCCAAATTTCCAGATTCTTGAAATCTTCAAATCTAAGCCCATAGATGTTATGGATCTAACATCTATCAACCTAGATCACTTAAATAGACTCCATACAACATATTTTAACTTTAAAACACAAGATCTAATAGAGGATTAAAGTCAAAATTTTCGATTAGTGTTTATACCTTGATGAACAAATCTTTGATTTTGGGCTACTGATTTGATATTGGTGTTAGTGGGGCTGTGTTTTGGGACTGATATACTACAACATTTCGTGGGTTTTGAGAGAGAAGCTCTTGGATATGAGTTTGTAAAAAAAATGAGCAACTAATGAAATTTCTCTCTCCTTGAGCTATATATTACATGTATATAATGTGTTGACTGATAGATCTAGGCTGATTGCTGGAGATACATTAGTCACATGGTCAAATAAGTTGGTCACAACTCCCAATTTGGTAGGATTTGCAAGCAAGCTCAAATAATACAAGAGGGGTAAAAATGCCATTTGGCTTATGAATTTAAGGGCAAACTAGTAACTTGGCAAACCCTTAGGGTTTAACCCTAAGGTTAAGCACAAAAATTATAGGATTTCTAGTATTTTGCAAATTAGGTTAAAATAAAAATTTTAATTTCTTAAAATTTGTAATTAGGGTTTTCTTAATTAGTTTGGGTTTTCTAATATTTAGAAATTAAACATTAAGTTTAACAATTTAATAATTATAATTAAGCTTACTAATTTAGTAATTAAAGCAAATAATCAAAGAATTAGCATTACCCATATAACAATTAGGGTTTACTTATTATCAATTAGGGTTTTTAATTATAAAATTAAGGTTTCTAATTTCATGATTAGGGTTTACAATTACTAATTAGGGTTTATAATTACTAATTAGGGTTTCTAAATTTAGAAATTAGGTTTCCGAATTTAGTAATTAGAGTTCTCAATTAATTAGGGTGTCTAATTAATTAGGTTTTCTCAGTATAATTAGGGTTTTACCTAATTACTTTAAATTATGTAATACACGACATGATTCACATAACACAGTTACAACACAGTCTCGAATTTCCCATTTGAATTTCACAATAGGGTGAAACAAATTAATGATAGGGTCTTCCATAATTAGCGTTAACACTTACAATACAAATCATACACCACATAACACAGTGACTTAACAGATTTTAAAGTCTCGTTTGACTTCAAAACTAGGGTTTTCAAATACTGCACCATCATTGACCAATCATTAACAATGCGTACATACAATATATATTTATTGCACTAAAAAAATCAAAATATTATTAATATTATATTATTATTCTCATTCCGTGATAAAAATCCAAAATTAGGATTTGGATTCCATATATGATTTTCCAGAAAGGTTGTTCATCACATTTCTGGAAATTCCAGAAACTTTAAAATCAGGCCGTGAAGGCTACTTTGACCATTGATTACCTTCTGTCTGTTGGCTATTTAGGTGATCTAGCAGCATGAATGTGAAGCACATATAACAAAGCTATCATACGACACACTAACAACAACATCTAAATAACAAACAAATGTAAGATCTGGGCCCCAAGAACTTGTTGTCGATAACAACGATGAACAAGTTCGGGTTTCTAGAAAATTTAAAGTCATGGTCGGTCAAAGTAGTTTGACCTTCCATAACTTGCAATCTACACATGATATAAGTATTGTTTTAAATCCAGATCAAAGTCCTCCTAGCATACTACAAATCCAAAACAAAAAACACACAAAATCATAAACAGAGAGAGATCTACAACCTCTTACATTCGTTGCCAGACAGTAAATTTCCAAATTTTCAGATTCTTGAAATCTTCAAATCTAAGCCCATAGATGTTATGGATCTAACATCTATCAACCTAGATCACTTAAATAGACTCCATACAACATATTTTAACTTTAAAACACAAGATCTAATAGAGGATTAAAGTCAAAATTTTCGATTAGTGTTTATACCTTGATGAACAAATCTTTGATTTTGGGCTACTGATTTGATATTGGTGTTAGTGGGGCTGTGTTTTGGGACTGATATACTACAACATTTTGTGGGTTTTGAGAGAGAAGCTCTTGGATATGAGTTTGTAAAAAAAATGAGCAACTAATGAAATTTCTCTCTCCTTGAGCTATATATTACATGTATATAATGTGTTGACTGATAGATCTAGGCTGATTGCTGGAGATACATTAGTCACATGGTCAAATAAGTTGGTCACAACTCCCAATTTGGTAGGATTTGCAAGCAAGCTCAAATAATACAAGAGGGGTAAAAATGCCATTTGGCTTATGAATTTAAGGGCAAACTAGTAACTTGGCAAACCCTTAGGGTTTAACCTAAGGTTAAGCACAAAAATTATAGGATTTCTAGGATTTTGCAAATTAGGTTAAAATAATTTAATTTCTTAAAATTTGTAATTAGGGTTTTCTTAATTAGTTTGGGTTTTCTAATATTTAGAAATTAAACATTAAGTTTAACAATTTAATAATTATAATTAAGCTTACTAATTTAGTAATTAAAGCAAATAATCAGCAATTAGCATTACCCATATAACAATTAGGGTTACTTATTATCAATTAGGGTTTTTAATTATAAAATTAAGGTTTCTAATTTCATGATTAGGGTTTACAATTACTAATTAGGGTTTATAATTACTAATTAGGGTTTCTAAAATTAGAAATTAGGTTTTCGAATTTAGTAATTAGAGTTCTCAATTAATTAGGGTGTCTAATTAATTAGGTTTTCTCAGTATAATTAGGGTTTTACCTAATTACTTTAAATTATGTAATACACGACATGATTCACATAACACGATTCTGAACACGGTCTCTATTTCCCATTTGAATTTCACAATAGGGTGAAACAAATTAATGATAGGGTCTTCCATAATTAGCGTTAACACTTACAATACAAATCATACACCACATAACACAGTGACTTAACAGATTTTAAAATCTCGTTTGACTTCAAAACTAGGGTTTTCAAATACTACACCATCATTGACCAATCATTAACAATGCGTATATACATTACATATTTATTATTGCACTAAAAAAATCAAAATATTATTAGTATTATATTATTATTCTCATTCCTTGATAAAAATCCAAAATTAAGATTTGGATTCCATATATGATTTTCCAGAAAGGTTGTTCATCACATTTCTAGAAATTCCAGAAACTTAAAATCAGGCCGTGAAGGCTACTTTGACCATTGATTACCTTCCGTGCATTGGCTATTTAGGTGATCTAGCAGCATGAATGTGAAACACACATAACAGGCTATCAACCTGACACACTAACAACATCTAAATAACAAACAAATGTAAGATCTGGGCCCAAGAACTTGTTGTGGACAACGATGAACAAGTTACGGGTTTCTAGAAAATTGAAAAGTCATGGTGGTCAAAAAGTTTGACCCTTCCATAACTTGCAATCTACACATGATATAAGTATTGTTTTAAATCCAGATCAAAGTCCTCCTAGCATACTACAAATCCAAAACAAAAAACACAAAAATCATAAACAGAGAGAGATCTACAGCCTCTTACATTCGTTGCCAGACAGTAAATTTCCAAATTTCCAGATTCTTGAAATCTTCAAATCTAAGCCCATAGATGTTATGGATCTAACATCTATCAACCTAGATCACTTAAATAGACTCCATACAACATATTTTAACTTTAAAACACAAGATCTAATAGAGGATTAAAGTCAAAATTTTTGATTAGTGTTTATACCTTGATGAACAAATCTTTGATTTTGGGCTACTGATTTGATATTGGTGTTAGTGGGGCTATGTTTTGGGACTGATATACTACAACATTTTTCGTGGGTTTTGAGAGAGAAGCTCTTGGATATGATTTTGTAAAAAAAATGAGCAACTAATGAAATTTCTCTCTCCTTGAGCTATATATTACATGTATATAATGTGTTGTCTGATAGATCTAAATTTGATTCTTTGGAGATACATTAGTCACATGGTCAAATAAGTTGGTCACAACTCCCAATTTGGTAGGATTTGCAAGCAAGCTCAAATAATACAAGAGGGGTAAAATGCCATTTGGCTTATGAATTTAAGGGCAAACTAGTAACTTGGCAAACCCTTGGGGTTTAACCTAAGTTAAGCACAAAATTATAGGATTTTTAGGATTTTGCAAATTAGGTTAAAATAAAAATTTTAATTTCTTAAAATTTGTAATTAGGGTTTTCTTAATTAGTTTGGGTTTTCTAATATTTAGAAATTAAACATTAAGTTTAACAATTTAATAATTATAATTAAGCTTACTAATTTAGTAATTAAAGCAAATAATCAGCAATTAGCATTACCCATATAACAATTAGGGTTACTTATTATCAATTAGGGTTTTTAATTATAAAATTAAGGTTTCTAATTTCATGATTAGGGTTTACAATTACTAATTAGGGTTTATAATTACTAATTAGGGTTTCTAAATTTAGAAATTAGTTTTTGAATTTAGTAATTAGAGTTCTCAATTAATTAGGGTGTCTAAATTAATTAGGTTTTCTCAGTATAATTAGGGTTTTACCTAATTACTTTAAATTCTGTAAACACGACATGATTCACATAACACAGTAACAACACAGTCTCGAATTTCCCATTTGAATTTCACAATAGGGTGAAACAAATTAATGATAGGGTCTTCCATAATTAGCGTTAACACTTACAATACAAATCATACACCACATAACACAGTGACTTAACAGATTTTAAAGTCTCGTTTGACTTCAAAACTAGGGTTTTCAAATACTGCACCATCATTGACCAATCATTAACAATGCGTACATACAGTACATATTTATTGCACTAAAAAAATCAAAATATTATTAATATTATATTATTATTCTCATTCCTTGATAAAAATCCAAAATTAAGATTTGGATTCCATATATGATTTTCCAGAAAGGTTGTTCATCACATTTCTGGAAATTCCAGAAACTTAAAAATCAGGCCGTGAAGGCTACTTTGACCATTGATTACCTTACATGCATTGGGCTATTTAGGTTATCTAGCGGCATGAATGTGAAGCACACATAACAATTATCATACGACACACTAACAACATCTAAATAACAAACAAATGTAAGATCTGGGCCCAAGAACTTGTTGTGGAACAACGATGAACAAGTTACGGGTTTCTAGAAAATTGAAAGTCATGGTGGTTAAATTCAAGTAGTTTGACCTTCCATAACTTGCAATCTACACATGATATAAGTATTGTTTTAAATCCGGATCAAAGTCCTCCTAGCATACTACAAATCCAAAACAAAAACACACAAAAATAAATAAGAGAGAGAGACTGACCTCTTACATTCGTTTGCCCGACGACGAAAATTTCCAAATTTCCAGATTCTTGAAATCTTCAAATCTAAGCCCATAGATGTTATGGATCTAACATCTATCAACCTAGATCACTTAAATAGACTCCATACAACATATTTTAACTTTAAAACACAAGATCTAATAGAGGATTAAAGTCAAAATTTTCGATTAGTGTTTATACCTTGATGAACAAATCTTTGATTTTGGAGCTCTTTGATTTGATATTGGTGTTAGTGGGGGTTGTGTTTTGGGGATGATATACTACAACATTTTAGTGGGTTTTGAGAGAGAAGCTCTTGGATATGAGTTTGTAAAAAAATTGAGCAACTAATGAAATTTCTCTCTCCTTGAGCTATATATTACATGTATATAATGTGTTGACTGATAGATCTAGGCTGATTGCTGGAGATACATTAGTCACATGGTCAAATAAGTTGGTCACAACTCCCAATTTGGTAGGATTTGCAAGCAAGCTCAAATAATACAAGAGGGGTAAAAATGCCATTTGGCTTATGAATTTAAGGGCAAACTAGTAACTTGGCAAACCCTTAGGGTTTAACCCTAAGGTTAAGCACAAAAATTATAGGATTTCTAGGATTTTGCAAATTAGGTTAAAATAAAAATTTTAATTTCTTAAAATTTGTAATTAGGGTTTTCTTAATTAGTTTGGGTTTTCTAATATTTAGAAATTAAACATTAAGTTTAACAATTTAATAATTATAATTAAGCTTACTAATTTAGTAATTAAAGCAAATAATCAGCAATTAGCATTACCCATATAACAATTAGGGTTACTTATTATCAATTAGGGTTTTTATTTATAAAGTTAAGGTTTCTAATTTCATGATTAGGGTTTACAATTACTAATTAGGGTTTATAATTACTAATTAGGGTTTCTAAATTTAGAAATTAGTTTTCGAATTTAGTAATTAGAGTTCTCAATTAATTAGGGTGTCTAATTAATTAGGTTTTCTCAGTATAATTAGGGTTTTACCTAATTACTTTAAATTATGTAATACCGACATGATTCACATAACACGATTCTGACAACACGGTCTCTCGAATTTCCCATTTGAATTTCACAATAGGGTGAAACAAATTAATGATAGGGTCTTCCATAATTAGCGTTAACACTTACAATACAAATCATACACCACATAACACAGTGACTTAACAGATTTTAAAGTCTCGTTTGACTTCAAAACTAGGGTTTTCAAATACTGCACCATCATTGACCAATCATTAACAATGCGTATATACAGTACATATTTATTGCACTAAAAAAATCAAAATATTATTAGTATTATATTATTATTCTCATTCCTTGATAAAAATCCAAAATTAAGATTTGGATTCCATATATGATTTTCCAGAAAGGTTGTTCATCACATTTCTGGAAATTCCAGCTTAAAAAAATCAGGCAGTGAAGGCTACTTTGACCATTGATTACCTTCTGTGTATTGGCTATTTAGGTGATCTAGCAGCATGAATGTGAAACACACATAACAGGCTATCAACCTGACACACTAACAACATCTAAATAACAAACAAATGTAAGATCTGGGCCCAAGAACTTGTTGTCAGACACTGATGAACAAGTTCTGGGTTTCCTAGAAAATTCAAAGTCATGGTCGGTCAAAGTAGTTTGACCTTCCATAACTTGCAATCTACACATGATATAAAGTATTGTTTTAAATCCGGATCAAAGTCCTCTAGCATACTACAAATCCAAAACAAAAACACACAAAATCATAAGCAGAGAGAGATCTCTCTGACCTCTTACATTCGTTTGCCCGAGACGATAAATTTCCAAATTTCCAGATTCTTGAAATCTTCAAATCTAAGCCCATAGATGTTATGGATCTAACATCTATCAACCTAGATCACTTAAATAGACTCCATACAACATATTTTAACTTTAAAACACAAGATCTAATAGAGGATTAAAGTCAAAATTTTCGATTAGTGTTTATACCTTGATGAACAAATCTTTGATTTTGGAGCTCTTGATTTGATATTGGTGTTGTTAGTGGGGTTGTGTTTTGGGATGATATACTACAACATTTAAATGGGTTTTGAGAGAGAAGCTCTTGGATATGAGTTTGTAAAAAAAATGAGCAACTAATGAAATTTCTCTCTCCTTGAGCTATATATTACATGTATATAATGTGTTGACTGATAGATCTAGGCTGATTGCTGGAGATACATTAGTCACATGGTCAAATAAGTTGGTCACAACTCCACATTTGGTAGGATTTGCAAACAAGATCAAATAATACAAGAGGGGTAAAAATGCCATTTGGCTTATGAATTTAAGGGCAAACTAGTAACTTGGCAAACCCTTAGGGTTTAACCCTAAGGTTAAGCACAAAATTATAGGATTTCTAGGATTTTGCAAATTAGGTTAAAATAAAAATTTTAATTTCTTAAAATTTGTAATTAGGGTTTTCTTAATTAGTTTGGGTTTTCTAATATTTAGAAATTAAACATTAAGTTTAACAATTTAATAATTATAATTAAGCTTACTAATTTAGTAATTAAAGCAAATAATCAGCAATTAGCATTACCCATATAACAATTAGGGTTACTTATTATCAATTAGGGTTTTTAATTATAAAATTAAGGTTTCTAATTTCATGATTAGGGTTTACAATTACTAATTAGGGTTTATAATTACTAATTAGGGTTTCTAAATTTAGAAATTAGGTTTTCGAATTTAGTAATTAGAGTTCTCAATTAATTAGGGTGTCTAATTAATTAGGTTTTCTCAGTATAATTAGGGTTTTACCTAATTACTTTAAATTATGTAATACACGACATGATTCACATAACACGATTCTGACCACGGTCTCGAATTTCCCATTTGAATTTCACAATAGGGTGAAACAAATTAATGATAGGGTCTTCCATAATTAGCGTTAACACTTACAATACAAATCATACACCACATAACACAGTGACTTAACAGATTTTAAAGTCTCGTTTGACTTCAAAACTAGGGTTTTCAAATACTGCACCATCATTGACCAATCATTAACAATGCGTACATACAGTACATATTTATTGCACTAAAAAAATCAAAATATTATTAATATTATATTATTATTCTCATTCCTTGATAAAAATCCAAAATTAAGATTTGGATTCCATATATGATTTTCCAGAAAGGTTGTTCATCACATTTCTGGAAATTCCATAAACTTAAAATCAGGCCGTGAAGGCTACTTTGACCATTGATTACCTTCTGCATGTTGGCTATTTAGGTGATCTAGCAGCATGAATGTGAAGCACACATAACAGGCTATCGCCCTGACACACTAACAACATCTAAATAACAAACAAATGTAAGATCTGGGCCCAAGAACTTGTTGTCAGACACTGATGAACAAGTTCTGGGTTTCCTAGAAAATTCAAAGTCATGGTCGGTCAAAGTAGTTTGACCTTCCATAACTTGCAATCTACACATGATATAAGTATTGTTTTAAATCCAGATCAAAGTCCTCATAGCATACTACAAATCCAAAACAAAAAACACACAAAATCATAAACAGAGAGAGATCTACAGCCTCTTACATTCGTTGCCAGACAGTAAATTTCCAAATTTCCAGATTCTTGAAATCTTCAAATCTAAGCCCATAGATGTTATGGATCTAACATCTATCAACCTAGATCACTTAAATAGACTCCATACAACATATTTTAACTTTAAAACACAAGATCTAATAGAGGATTAAAGTCAAATTTTTCGATTAGTGTTTATACCTTGATGAACAAATCTTTGATTTTGGGCTCTTGATTTGATATTGGTGTTAGTGAAATTTGTGTTTTGGGACTGATATACTACAACATTTAATGGGTTTTGAGAGATAAGCTCTTGGATATGAGTTTGTAAAAAAAATGAGCAACTAATGAAATTTCTCTCTCCTTGAGCAATATATTACATGTATATAATGTGTTGATGATATAGATCTAAATTGATTCTTTGGAGATACATTAGTCACATGGTCAAATAAGTTGGTCACAACTCCCAATTTGGTAGGATTTGCAAGCAAGCTCAAATAATACTGAGGGGTAAAAATGCCATTTGGCTTATGAATTTAAGGGCAAACTAGTAACTTGGCAAACCCTTGGGGTTTAACCCTAAGGTTAAGCACAAAAATTATAGGATTTCTAGGATTTTTGCAAATTAGGTTAAAATAAAAAATTTTAATTTCTTAAAATTTGTAATTAGGGTTTTTCTTAATTAGTTTGGGTTTTCTAATATTTAGAAATTAAACATTAAGTTTAACAATTTAATAATTATAATTAAGCTTACTAATTTAGTAATTAAAGCAAATAATCGACAATTAGCATTACCCGTATAACAATTAGGGTTACTTATTATCAATTAGGGTTTTTAATTATAAAATTAAGGTTTCTAATTTCATGATTAGGGTTTACAATTACTAATTAGGGTTTATAATTACTAATTAGGGTTTCTAAATTTAGAAATTAGGTTTAAATTTAGTAATTAGAGTTCTCAATTAATTAGGGTGTCTAATTAATTAGGTTTTCTCGATATAATTAGGGTTTTACCTAATTACTTTAAATTATAATAATACGACATGATTCACATAACACGATTCTACACCACGGTCTCGAATTTCCCATTTGAATTTCACAATAGGGTGAAACAAATTAATGATAGGGTCTTCCATAATTAGCGTTAACACTTACAATACAAATCATACACCACATAACACGGTGGTGACTTATGATTTTAAAGTCTCGTTTGACTTCAAAACTAGGGTTTTCAAATCTTTGCACCATCATTGACCAATCATTAACAATGCGTACATACGATACATATTTATTGCACTAAAAAATCAAAATATTATTAATATTATATTATTATTCTCATTCCTTGATAAAAATCCAAAATTAAGATTTGGATTCCATATATGATTTTCGAAAAGGTTGTTCATCACATTTACGGAAATTCGAAAACTTAAAAATCGGTAGTGAAGGCTACTTTGACCATTGATTACCTTACATGCATTTGGCTATTTAGGTGATCTAGCGGCATGAATGTGAAGCACACATAACGAATATCATACGACACACTAACAACATCTAAATAACAAACAAATGTAAGATCTGGGCCCAAGAACTTGTTGTCAGACACTGATGAACAAGATCTGGGTTTCCTAGAAAATTCAAAGTCATGGTCGGTCAAAGTAGTTTGACCTTCCATAACTTGCAATCTACACATGATATAAGTATTGTTTTAAATCCGGATCAAAGTCCTCTAGCATACTACAAATCCAAAACAAAAAACACACAAAATCATAAGCAGAGAGATCTCTGACCTCTTACATTCGTTTTGCAGACGATAAAATTTCCAAATTTCCAGATTCTTGAAATCTTCAAATCTAAGCCCATAGATGTTATGGATCTAACATCTATCAACCTAGAATCACTTAAATAGACTCCATACAACATATTTTAACTTTAAAACACAAGATCTAATAGAGGATTAAAGTCAAAATTTTTTGATTAGTGTTTATACCTTGATGAACAAATCTTTGATTTTGAAATTCTTGATTTGATATTGGTGTTAGTGGGGGCATGTGTTTTGGGATTTGATATACTACAACAACATTTAGTGGGTTTTGAGAGAAAGCTCTTGGATATGAGTTTGTAAAAAAAATAAGCAACTAATGAAATTTCTCTCTCCTTCAGCTATATATTACATGTATATAATGTGTTGACTGATAGATCTAAGCTGATTGCTGGAGATACATTAGTCACATGGTCAAATAAGTTGGTCACAACTCCCATTTTGGTAGGATTTGCAAGCAAGCTCAAATAATACAAGAGGGGTAAAAATGCCATTTGGCTTATGAATTTAAGAACTAGTAACTAGTAACTTGGCAAACCCTTGGGGTTTAACCTAAGGTTAAGCACAAAAAATTATAGGATTTCTAGGATTTTGCAAATTAGGTTAAAATAAAATTTTAATTTCTTAAAATTTGTAATTAGGGTTTTCTTAATTAGTTTGGGTTTTCTAATATTTAGAAATTAAACATTAAGTTTAACAATTTAATAATTATAATTAAGCTTACTAATTTAGTAATTAAAGCAAATAATCAGCAATTAGCATTACCCATATAACAATTAGGGTTACTTATTATCAATTAGGGTTTTTAATTATAAAATTAAGGTTTCTAATTTCATGATTAGGGTTTACAATTACTAATTAGGGTTTATAATTACTAATTAGGGTTTCTAAATTTAGAAATTAGGTTTTAAATTTAGTAATTAGAGTTCTCAATTAATTAGGGTGTCTAATTAATTAGGTTTTCTCGATATAATTAGGGTTTTACCTAATTACTTTAAATTATATAATACGACGACATGATTCACATAACACGATTCTGACCACGGTCTCGAATTTCCCATTTGAATTTCACAATAGGGTGAAACAAATTAATGATAGGGTCTTCCATAATTAGCGTTAACACTTACAATACAAATCATACACCACATAACACGGTGACTTATGATTTTAAAGTCTCGTTTGACTTCAAAACTAGGGTTTTCAAATCTTTTTCACCATCATTGACCAATCATTAACAATGCGTACATACAGTACATATTTATTGCACTAAAAAAATCAAAATATTATTAATATTATATTATTATTCTCATTCCTTGATAAAAATCCAAAATTAAGATTTGGATTCCATATATAATTTTCGAAAAGGTTGTTCATCACATTTACGGAAATTCGAAAACTTAAAAATCGGTAGTGAAGGCTACTTTGACCATTGATTACCTTACATGCATTGGCTATTTAGGTGATCTAGCGGCATGAATGTGAAGCACACATAACAGGCTATCATACGACACACTACAACAACAACATCTAAATAACAAACAAATGTAAGATCTGGGCCCAAGAACTTGTTGTGGAACAACGATGAACAAGTTATGGGTTTCCTAGAAAATTCAAAGTCATGGTCGGTCAAAGTAGTTTGACCTTCCATAACTTGCAATCTACACATGATATAAGTATTGTTTTAAATCCGGATCAAAGTCCTCTAGCATACTACAAATCCAAAACAAAAAACACACAAAATCATAAGCAGAGAGAGAGATCTACGACCTCTTACATTACGTTGCCCGACGATAAATTTCCAAATTTCCAGTTCTTGAAATCTTCAAATCTAAGCCCATAGATGTTATGGATCTAACATCTATCAACCTAGATCACTTAAATAGACTCCATACAACATATTTTAACTTTAAAACACAAGATCTAATAGAGGATTAAAGTCAAAATTTTTGATTAGTGTTTATACCTTGATGAACAAATCTTTGATTTTGGAAATCTTGATTTGATATTGGTGTTAGTGGGGGTTTGTGTTTTGGGATGATATACTACAACATTTTTTGTGGGTTTTGAGAGAGAAGCTCTTGGATATGAGTTTGTAAAAAAAATGAGCAACTAATGAAATTTCTCTCTCCTTGAGCTATATATTACATGTATATAATGTGTTGATAGATCTAGAAATTGATTCTTTGGAGATACATTAGTCACATGGTCAAATAAGTTGGTCACAACTCCCAATTTGGTAGGATTTGCAAGCAAGCTCAAATAATACAAGAGGGTAAAAATGCCATTTGGCTTATGAATTTAAGGGCAAACTAGTAACTTGGCAAACCCTTAGGGTTTAACCCTAAGGTTAAGCACAAAAATTATAGGATTTCTAGGATTTTTGCAAATTAGGTTAAAATAAAAATTTTAATTTCTTAAAATTTGTAATTAGGGTTTTCTTAATTAGTTTGGGTTTTCTAATATTTAGAAATTAAACATTAAGTTTAACAATTTAATAATTATAATTAAGCTTACTAATTTAGTAATTAAAGCAAATAATCAGCAATTAGCATTACCCATATAACAATTAGGGTTACTTATTATCAATTAGGGTTTTTAATTATAAAATTAAGGTTTCTAATTTCATGATTAGGGTTTACAATTACTAATTAGGGTTTATAATTACTAATTAGGGTTTCTAAATTTAGAAATTAGGTTTAGAATTTAGTAATTAGAGTTCTCAATTAATTAGGGTGTCTAATTAATTAGGTTTTCTCGATATAATTAGGGTTTTACCTAATTACTTTAAATTATGTAATACGACATGATTCACATAACACGATTCTGAACACGGTCTCGAATTTCCCATTTGAATTTCACAATAGGGTGAAACAAATTAATGATAGGGTCTTCCATAATTAGCGTTAACACTTACAATACAAATCATACACCACATAACACGGTGACTTATGATTTTTAAAGTCTCGTTTGACTTCAAAACTAGGGTTTTCAAATCTTGCACCATCATTGACCAATCATTAACAATGCGTACATACGATACATATTTATTGCACTAAAAAAAATCAAAATATTATTAATATTATATTATTATTCTCATTCCTTGATAAAAATCCAAAATTAAGATTTGGATTCCATATATGATTTTCGAAAGGTTGTTCATCACATTTACGGAAATTCGAAAACTTTCAAAAATCGGTAGTGAAGGCTACTTTGACCATTGATTACCTTACATGCATTGGCTATTTAGGTGATCTAGCGGCATGAATGTGAAGCACACATAACGAGGCTATCATACGACACACTAACAACATCTAAATAACAAACAAATGTAAGATCTGGGCCCAAGAACTTGTTGTGGAACAGCGATGAACAAGTTACGGGTTTCTAGAAAATTGAAAGTCGTGGTCGGTCAAAGTAGTTTGACCTTCCATAACTTGCAATCTACACATGATATAAGTATTGTTTTAAATCCGGATCAAAGTCCTCTAGCATACTACAAATCCAAAACAAAAACACAAAAATCATAAGCAGAGAGAGATCTCGACCTCTTACATTACGTTGCCGGACAGATAAATTTCCAAATTTCAGATTCTTGAAATCTTCAAATCTAAGCCCATAGATGTTATGGATCTAACATCTATCAACCTAGATCACTTAAATAGACTCCATACAACATATTTTAACTTTAAAACACAAGATCTAATAGAGGATTAAAGTCAAAATTTTTGATTAGTGTTTATACCTTGATGAACAAATCTTTGATTTTGGGCTCTTGATTTGATATTGGTGTTAGTGGGGCTGTGTTTTGGGGATGATATACTACAACATTTAAGTGGGGTTTTGAGAGAAAGCTCTTGGATATGAGTTTGTAAAAAAAATGAGCAACTAATGAAATTTCTCTCTCCTTGAGCTATATATTACATGTATATAATGTGTTGTATGTTGATAGATCTGAAGTGATTCTTTGGAGATACATTAGTCACATGGTCAAATAAGTTGGTCACAACTCCACATTTGGTAGGATTTGCAAGCAAGCTCAAATAATACAAGAGGGGTAAAAATGCCATTTGGCTTATGAATTTAAGGCAAACTAGAACTAGTAACTTGGCAAACCCTTAGGGTTTAACCCTGAGTTAAGCACAAAAAAATTATAGGATTTCTAGGATTTTTTGCAAATTAGGTTAAAATAAAAATTTTAATTTCTTAAAATTTGTAATTAGGGTTTTCTTAATTAGTTTGGGTTTTCTAATATTTAGAAATTAAACATTAAGTTTAACAATTTAATAATTATAATTAAGCTTACTAATTTAGTAATTAAAGCAAATAATCGACAATTAGCATTACCCATATAACAATTAGGGTTACTTATTATCAATTAGGGTTTTAATTATAAAATTAAGGTTTCTAATTTCATGATTAGGGTTTACAATTACTAATTAGGGTTTATAATTACTAATTAGGGTTTCTAAAATTTAGAAATTAGGTTTAGAATTTAGTAATTAGAGTTCTCAATTAATTAGGGTGTCTAATTAATTAGGTTTTCTCGATATAATTAGGGTTTTACCTAATTACTTTAAATTATGTAATACGACATGATTCACATAACACGATTCTGACCACGGTCTCGAATTTCCCATTTGAATTTCCTGATAGGGTGAAACAAATTAATGATAGGGTCTTCCATAATTAGCGTTAACACTTACAATACAAATCATACACCACATAACACGGTGACTTATGATTTTTTAAAGTCTCGTTTGACTTCAAAACTAGGGTTTTCAAATCTTTTCACCATCATTGACCAATCATTAACAATGCGTATATACTGATGCATATTTATTGCACTAAAAAATCAAAATATTATTAATATTATATTATTATTCTCATTCCTTGATAAAAATCCAAAATTAAGATTTGGATTCCATATATGATTTTCGAAAAGGTTGTTCATCACATTTACGGAAATTCCGAAACTTTCAAAATCGGTAGTGAAGGCTACTTTGACCATTGATTACCTTACATGCATTGGCTATTTAGGTGATCTAGCGGCATGAATGTGAAGCACACATAACAATTTATCATACGACACACACTAACAACATCTAAATAACAAACAAATGTAAGATCTGGGCCCAAGAACTTGTTGTGGAACAACGATGAACAAGTTACGGGTTTCTAGAAAATTGAAAGTCGGTGGTCGGTTAAAGTAGTTTGACCTTCCATAACTTGCAATCTACACATGATATAAGTATTGTTTTAAATCCGGATCAAAGTCCTCTAGCATACTACAAATCCAAAAAAAAAAACACAAAAATCATAAGCAGAGAGATCTCTGACCTCTTACATTCGTTTGCCAGACGATAAATTTCCAAATTTCCAGTTCTTGAAATCTTCAAATCTAAGCCCATAGATGTTATGGATCTAACATCTATCAACCTAGAATCACTTAAATAGACTCCATACAACATATTTTAACTTTAAAACACAAGATCTAATAGAGGATTAAAGTCAAAATTTTTTGATTTAGTGTTTATACCTTGATGAACAAATCTTTGATTTTGAAATTTCTTGATTTGATATTGGTGTTAGTGGGGCTGTGTTTTGGGATGATATACTACAACATTTTTAATGGGTTTTGAGAGAAGCTCTCTTGGATATGAGTTTGTAAAAAAATGAGCAACTAATGAAATTTCTCTCTCCTTGAGCTATATATTACATGTATATAATGTGTTGTTGATAGATCTAGGTTTGATTCTTTGGAGATACATTAGTCACGTGGTCAAATAAGTTGGTCACAACTCCCAATTTGGTAGGATTTGCAAGCAAGCTCAAATAATACTGAGGGGTAAAAATGCCATTTGGCTTATGAATTTAAGAGCAAACTAGTAACTTGGCAAACCCTTGGGGTTTAACCTGAGGTTAAGCACAAAATTATAGGATTTCTATTATTTTGCAAATTAGGTTAAAATAAAAATTTTAATTTCTTAAAATTTGTAATTAGGGTTTTCTTAATTAGTTTGGGTTTTCTAATATTTAGAAATTAAACATTAAGTTTAACAATTTAATAATTATAATTAAGCTTACTAATTTAGTAATTAAAGCAAATAATCAGCAATTAGCATTACCCATATAACAATTAGGGTTACTTATTATCAATTAGGGTTTTTAATTATAAAATTAAGGTTTCTAATTTCATGATTAGGGTTTACAATTACTAATTAGGGTTTATAATTACTAATTAGGGTTTCTAAATTTAGAAATTAGGTTTAGAATTTAGTAATTAGAGTTCTCAATTAATTAGGGTGTATACAATTAATTAGGTTTTCTCGATATAATTAGGGTTTTACCTAATTACTTTAAATTATGTAATACGACATGATTCACATAACACGATTCTGACCACGGTCTCGAATTTCCCATTTGAATTTCACAATAGGGTGAAACAAATTAATGATAGGGTCTTCCATAATTAGCGTTAACACTTACAATACAAATCATACACCACATAACACGGTGACTTATGATTTTAAAGTCTCGTTTGACTTCAAAACTAGGGTTTTCAAATCTTTTGCACCATCATTGACCAATCATTAACAATGCGTACATCGATACATATTTATTGCACTAAAAAAATCAAAATATTATTAATATTATATTATTATTCTCATTCCTTGATAAAATCCAAAATTAAGATTTGGATTCCATATATGATTTTCGAGAAAGTTTGTTCATCACATTTACGGAAATTCAAAAACTTAAAAATCGGTAGTGAAGGCTACTTTGACCATTGATTACCTTACATGCATTGGCTATTTTAGGTGATCTAGCGGCATGAATGTGAAGCACACATAACGAGGCTATCATACGACACACTAACAACATCTAAATAACAAACAAATGTAAGATCAGGCCCCGAGAACTTGTTGTGGAACAACGATGAACAAGTTACGGGTTTCTAGAAAATTGCAAAAGTCATGGTCGGTCAAAGTAGTTTGACCTTCCATAACTTGCAATCTACACATGATATAAGTATTGTTTTAAATCCGGATCAAAGTCCTCTAGCATACTACAAATCCAAAACAAAAAACACACAAAATCATAAGCAGAGAGAGATCTCTGACCTCTTACATTCGTTGCCAGACGCGATAAATTTCCAAATTTCCAGATTCTTGAAATCTTCAAATCTAAGCCCATAGATGTTATGGATCTAACATCTATCAACCTAATCACTTAAATAGACTCCATACAACATATTTTAACTTTAAAACACAAGATCTAATAGAGGATTAAAGTCAAAATTTTTTGATTAGTGTTTATACCTTGATGAACAAATCTTTGATTTTGAAATCTTGATTTGATATTGGTGTTAGTGAAATTTGTGTTTTGGGGTGATATACTACAACATTTAAATGGGTTTTGAGAGAAAGCTCTTGGATATGAGTTTGTAAAAAAAATGAGCAACTAATGAAATTTCTCTCTCCTTGAGCTATATATTACATGTATATAATGTGTGTTGTGATAGATCTAAATTTGATTCTTTGGAGATACATTAGTCACATGGTCAAATAAGTTGGTCACAACTCCCATTTGGTAGGATTTGCAAGCAAGCTCAAATAATACTGAGAGGGGTAAAAATGCCATTTGGCTTATGAATTTAAGGGCAAACTAGTAACTTGGCAAACCCTTAGGGTTTAACCCTAAGGTTAAGCACAAAAATTATAGGATTTCTAGGATTTTGCAAATTAGGTTAAAATAAAAATTTTAATTTCTTAAAATTTGTAATTAGGGTTTTCTTAATTAGTTTGGGTTTTCTAATATTTAGAAATTAAACATTAAGTTTAACAATTTAATAATTATAATTAAGCTTACTAATTTAGTAATTAAAGCAAATAATCAGCAATTAGCATTACCCATATAACAATTAGGGTTACTTATTATCAATTAGGGTTTTAATTATAAAATTAAGGTTTCTAATTTCATGATTAGGGTTTACAATTACTAATTAGGGTTTATAATTACTAATTAGGGTTTCTAAATTTAGAAATTAGGTTTCGAATTTAGTAATTAGAGTTCTCAATTAATTAGGGTGTCTAATTAATTAGGTTTTCTCGATATAATTAGGGTTTTACCTAATTACTTTAAATTATGTAATACGACATGATTCACATAACACGATTCTGACCACAGGTCTCGAATTTCCCATTTGAATTTCACAATAGGGTGAAACAAATTAATGATAGGGTCTTCCATAATTAGCGTTAACACTTACAATACAAATCATACACCACATAACACGGTGACTTATGATTTTAAAGTCTCGTTTGACTTCAAAACTAGGGTTTTCAAATACTGCACCATCATTGACCAATCATTAACAATGCGTACATACAGTACATATTTATTGCACTAAAAAAATCAAAATATTATTAATATTATATTATTATTCTCATTCCTTGATAAAAATCCAAAATTAAGATTTGGATTCCATATATGATTTTCCAGAAAGGTTGTTCATCACATTTCCGGAAATTCGAAAACTTAAAAATCGGTAGTGAAAATTACTTTGACCATTGATTACCTTACATGCATTGGCTATTTAGGTGATCTAGCAGCATGAATGTGAAGCACACATAACAGGCTATCGCCCTGACACACTAACAACATCTAAATAACAAACAAATGTAAGATCTGGGCCCAAGAACTTGTTGTCAGACACTGATGAACAAGATCTGGGTTTCCTAGAAAATTCAAAGTCATGGTCGGTCAAAGTAGTTTGACCTTCCATAACTTGCAATCTACACATGATATAAGTATTGTTTTAAATCCAGATCAAAGTCCTCCTAGCATACTACAAATCCAAAACAAAAAACACACAAAATCATAAACAGAGAGAGATCTACGACCTCTTACATTACGTTTTGCAGACGATAAAATTTCCAAATTTCCAGATTCTTGAAATCTTCAAATCTAAGCCCATAGATGTTATGGATCTAACATCTATCAACCTAGATCACTTAAATAGACTCCATACAACATATTTTAACTTTAAAACACAAGATCTAATAGAGGATTAAAGTCAAAATTTTTTGATTAGTGTTTATACCTTGATGAACAAATCTTTGATTTTGAAATTCTTGATTTGATATTGGTGTTAGTGGGGCTATGTTTTTGGGGATGATATACTACAACATTTAAATGGGTTTTGAGAGAGAAGCTCTTGGATATGAGTTTGTAAAAAATGAGCAACTAATGAAATTTCTCTCTCCTTGAGCTATATATTACATGTATATAATGTGTTGTGATGATAGATCTAAAGTTTGATTCTTTGGAGATACATTAGTCACATGGTCAAATAAGTTGGTCACAACTCCCAATTTGGTAGGATTTGCAAGCAAGCTCAAATAATACAAGAGGGGTAAAAATGCCATTTGGCTTATGAATTTAAGGGCAAACTAGTAACTTGGCAAACCCTTGGGGTTTTAACCCTAAGGTTAAGCACAAAAATTATAGGATTTCTAGGATTTTGCAAATTAGGTTAAAATAAAAATTTTAATTTCTTAAAATTTGTAATTAGGGTTTTCTTAATTAGTTTGGGTTTTCTAATATTTAGAAATTAAACATTAAGTTTAACAATTTAATAATTATAATTAAGCTTACTAATTTAGTAATTAAAAGCGAATAATCGACAATTAGCATTACCCATATAACAATTAGGGTTACTTATTATCAATTAGGGTTTTTAATTATAAAATTAAGGTTTCTAATTTCATTATTAGGGTTTACAATTACTAATTAGGGTTTATAATTACTAATTAGGGTTTCTAAATTTAGAAATTAGGTTTTGAATTTAGTAATTAGAGTTCTCAATTAATTAGGGTGTCTAATTAATTAGGTTTTCTCGATATAATTAGGGTTTTACCTAATTACTTTAAATTATATAATACGACATGATTCACATAACACGAT
This sequence comes from Panax ginseng, assembly GCA_020205605.1. Lineage (NCBI taxonomy): Eukaryota > Viridiplantae > Streptophyta > Magnoliopsida > Apiales > Araliaceae > Panax > Panax ginseng. The sequence goes on along the minus strand of CM035128.1, from coordinate 90,343,809 downwards.
TCTGACCACGGTCTCGAATTTCCCATTTGAATTTCACAATAGGGTGAAACAAATTAATGATAGGGTCTTCCATAATTAGCGTTAACACTTACAATACAAATCATACACCACATAACACGGTGACTTATGATTTTTTAAAGTCTCGTTTGACTTCAAAACTAGGGTTTTCAAATCTTTTGCACCATCGTTGACGATCATTAACAATGCGTACATACGATACATATTTATTGCACTAAAAAAAATCAAAATATTATTAATATTATATTATTATTCTCATTCCTTGATAAAAATCCAAAATTAAGATTTGGATTCCATATATGATTTTCGGAAAGGTTGTTCATCACATTTACGGAAATTCCAAAAACTTAAAAATCGGTAGTGAAGGCTACTTTGACCATTGATTACCTTACATGCATTGGCTATTTAGGTGATCTAGCGGCATGAATGTGAAGCACACATAACGAAGCTATCATACGACACACTAACAACATCTAAATAACAAACAAATGTAAGATCTGGGCCCAAGAACTTGTTGTGGAACAACGATGAACAAGTTACGGGTTTCTAGAAAATTGAAAGTCATGGTGGGTCAAAGTAGTTTGACCTTCCATAACTTTGCAATCTACACATGATATAAGTATTGTTTTAAATCCGGATCAAAGTCCTCTAGCATACTACAAATCCAAAACAAAAAACACACAAAATCATAAGCAGAGAGAGATCTGACCTCTTACATTCGTTGCAGAGACGATAAATTTCCAAATTTCCAGATTCTTGAAATCTTCAAATCTGAGCCTATAGATGTTATGTATCTAACATCTATCAAACCAAATCACTTAAATAGACTCCGTACAACATATTTAAACTTTAAAACACAAGATCTAATAGAGGATTAAAGTCAAAATTTTTTGATTAGTGTTTATACCTTGATGAACAAATCTTTGATTTTGGGCTACTGATTTGATATTGGTGTTAGTGGGGCTATGTTTTGGGATTGATATACTACAACATTTTTCGTGGGTTTTGAGAGAGAAGCTCTTGGATATGAGTTTGTAAAAAAAATGAGCAACTAATGAAATTTCTCTCTCCTTGAGCTATATATTACATGTATATAATGTGTTGTCTGATAGATCTAGGCTGATTGCTGGAGATACATTAGTCACATGGTCAAATAAGTTGGTCACAACTCCACATTTGGTAGGATTTGCAAGCAAGCTCAAATAATACAAGAGGGGTAAAAATGCCATTTGGCTTATGAATTTAAGGGCAAACTAGTAACTTGGCAAACCCTTAGGGTTTAACCCTAAGGTTAAGCACAAAAATTATAGGATTTCTAGGATTTTGCAAATTAGGTTAAAATAAAAATTTTAATTTCTTAAAATTTGTAATTAGGGTTTTCTTAATTAGTTTGGGTTTTCTAATATTTAGAAATTAAACATTAAGTTTAACAATTTAATAATTATAATTAAGCTTACTAATTTAGTAATTAAAGCAAATAATCAGCAATTAGCATTACCCATATAACAATTAGGGTTACTTATTATCAATTAGGGTTTTTAATTATAAAATTAAGGTTTCTAATTTCATGATTAGGGTTTACAATTACTAATTAGGGTTTATAATTACTAATTAGGGTTTCTAAATTTAGAAATTAGGTTTAGAATTTAGTAATTAGAGTTCTCAATTAATTAGGGTGTCTACAATTAATTAGGTTTTCTCGATATAATTATGGTTTTACCTAATTACTTTAAATTATGTAATACACGACATGATTCACATAACACAGTTACAACACAGTCTCGAATTTCCCATTTGAATTTCACAATAGGGTGAAACAAATTAATGATAGGGTCTTCCATAATTAGCGTTAACACTTACAATACAAATCATACACCACATAACACAGTGACTTAACATATTTTAAAGTCTCGTTTGACTTCAAAACTAGGGTTTTCAAATACTGCACCATCATTGACCAATCATTAACAATGCGTACATACAGTACATATTTATTGCACTAAAAAAATCAAAATATTATTAATATTATATTATTATTCTCATTCCTTGATAAAAATCCAAAATTAAGATTTGGATTCCATATATGATTTTCGAAAGGTTGTTCATCACATTTACGGAAATTCGAACTTTAAAAATCGGTAGTGAAGGCTACTTTGACCATTGATTACCTTACATGCATTGGCTATTTAGGTGATCTAGCGGCATGAATGTGAAGCACACATAACGAATTTATCATACGACACACTAACAACATCTAAATAACAAACAAATGTAAGATCTGGGCCCAAGAACTTGTTGTGAGACACTGATGAACAAGTTCTGGGTTTCCTAGAAAATGCAAAGTCATGGTCGGTCAAAGTAGTTTGACCTTCCATAACTTGCATCTACACATGATATAAGTATTGTTTTAAATCCAGGATCAAAGTCCTCTAGCATACTACAAATCCAAAACAAAAAACACACAAAATCATAAGCAGAGAGAGATCTACGACCTCTTACATTCGTTTTTGCCCAGACGATAAATTTCCAAATTTCCAGATTCTTGAAATCTTCAAATCTAAGCCCATAGATGTTATGGATCTAACATCTATCAACCTAGATCACTTAAATAGACTCCATACAACATATTTTAACTTTAAAACACAAGATCTAATAGAGGATTAAAGTCAAAATTTTTTGATTAGTGTTTATACCTTGATGAACAAATCTTTGATTTTGGAGCTCTTGATTTGATATTGGTGTTAGTGTGGGCTTTGTGTTTTGGGATGATATACTACAACATTTTTAATGGGTTTTGAGAGAAGCTCTTGGATATGAGTTTGTAAAAAAATGAGCAACTAATGAAATTTCTCTCTCCTTGAGCTATATATTACATGTATATAATGTGTTGTTGATATAGATCTAAGGTGATTCTTTGGAGATACATTAGTCGAATGGTCAAATAAGATGGTCACAGACTCCCAATTTGGTAGGATTTACAAGCAATCTCAAATAATACAAGAGGGGTAAAAATGCAATTTGGCTTATGAATTTAAGGGCAAACTAGTAACTTGTCAAACCCTTGGGGTTTAACCTAAGGTTAAGCACAAAAAAATTATAGGATTTCTAGAATTTTGCAAATTAGGTTAAAATAAAAATTTTAATTTCTTAAAATTTGTAATTAGGGTTTTCTTAATTAGTTTGGGTTTTCTAATATTTAGAAATTAAACATTAAGTTTAACAATTTAATAATTATAATTAAGCTTACTAATTTAGTAATTAAAGCAAATAATCAGCAATTAGCATTACCCATATAACAATTAGGGTTCCTTATTATTAATTAGGGTTTTTAATTATAAAATTAAGGTTTCTAATTTCAGGATTAGGGTTTACAATTACTAATTAGGGTTTATAATTACTAATTAGTGTTTCTAAATTTAGAAATTAGGTTTCCGAATTTAGTAATTAGAGTTCTCAATTAATTAGGGTGTCTAATTAATTAGGTTTTCTCAATATAATTAGGGTTTTACCTAATTACTTTAAATTCTGTAATACGACATGATTCACATAACACGATTCTGACCACGGTCTCGAATTTCCCATTTGAATTTCCTGATAGGGTGAAACAAATTAATGATAGGGTCTTCCATAATTAGCGTTAACACTTACAATACAAATCATACACCACATATAACACGTGACTTAACATTTTAAAGTCTCGTTTGACTTCAAAACTAGGGTTTTCAAATCTTTTCACCATCATTGACCAATCATTAACAATGCGTACATCTGATACATATTTATTGCACTAAAAAATCAAAATATTATTAATATTATATTATTATTCTCATTCCTTGATAAAAATCCAAAATTAAGATTTGGATTCCATATATGATTTTCGGAAAGGTTGTTCATCACATTTACGGAAATTCCGAAAACTTTCAAAAATCGGTAGTGAAGGCTACTTTGACCATTGATTACCTTACATGCATTGGCTATTTAGGTGATCTAGCGGCATGAATGTGAAGCACACATAACGAGGCTATCATACGACACACTAACAACATCTAAATAACAAACAAATGTAAGATCTGGGCCCAGAACTTGTTGTGGAACAACGATGAACAAGTTACGGGTTTCTAGAAAAATCTGAAAGTCATGGTCGGTCGGTCAAAGTAGTTTTGACCTTCCATAACTTGCAATCTACACATGATATAAGTATTGTTTTAAATCCGGATCAAAGTCCTCTAGCATACTACAAATCCAAAACAAAAAAAAACACACAAAATCATAAGCAGAGAGAGATCATCTCTGACCTCTTACATTCGTTTGCCCGAGACGATAAATTTCCAAATTTCCAGATTCTTGAAATCTTCAAATCTAAGCCCATAGATGTTATGGATCTAACATCTATCAACCCAGATCACTTAAATAGACTCCATACAACATATTTTAACTTTAAAACACAAGATCTAATAGAGGATTAAAGTCAAAATTTTTGATTAGTGTTTATACCTTGATGAACAAATCTTTGATTTTGGGCTACTGATTTGATATTGGTGTTAGTGGGGCTATGTTTTGGGATTGATATACTACAACATTTTTCGTGGGTTTTGAGAGAGAAGCTCTTGGATATGAGTTTGTAAAAAAAATGAGCAACTAATGAAATTTCTCTCTCCTTGAGCTATATATTACATGTATATAATGTGTTGTCTGATAGATCTAGGCTGATTGCTGGAGATACATTAGTCGAATGGTCAAATAAGATGGTCACCGACTCCCAATTTGGTAGGATTTACAAGCAAGCTCAAATAATACAAGAGGGGTAAAAATGCCATTTGGCTTATGAATTTAAGGGCAAACTAGTAACTTGTCAAACCCTTAGGGTTTAACCCTAAGGTTAAGCACAAAAATTATAGGATTTCTAGAATTTTGCAAATTAGGTTAAAATAAAAATTTTAATTTCTTAAAATTTGTAATTAGGGTTTTCTTAATTAGTTTGGGTTTTCTAATATTTAGAAATTAAACATTAAGTTTAACAATTTAATAATTATAATTAAGCTTACTAATTTAGTAATTAAAGCAAATAATCAGCAATTAGCATTACCCATATAACAATTAGGGTTCCTTATTATTAATTAGGGTTTTTAATTATAAAATTAAGGTTTCTAATTTCAGGATTAGGGTTTACAATTACTAATTAGGGTTTATAATTACTAATTAGGGTTTCTAAATTTAGAAATTAGGTTTTAAATTTAGTAATTAGAGTTCTCAATTAATTAGGGTGTCTAATTAATTAGGTTTTCTCGATATAATTAGGGTTTTACCTAATTACTTTAAATTATGTAATACGACATGATTCACATAACACGATTCAACCACGGTCTCGAATTTCCCATTTGAATTTCACAATAGGGTGAAACAAATTAATGATAGGGTCTTCCATAATTAGCGTTAACACTTACAATACAAATCATACACCACATAACACGGTGACTTATGATTTTAAAGTCTCGTTTGACTTCAAAACTAGGGTTTTCAAATCTTGCACCATCATTGACCAATCATTAACAATGCGTACATACGATGCATATTTATTGCACTAAAAAATCAAAATATTATTAATATTATATTATTATTCTCATTCCTTGATAAAATCCAAAATTAAGATTTGGATTCCATATATGATTTTCGAAAGGTTGTTCATCACATTTACGGAAATTCGAAAAAACTTCAAAAAATCGGTAGTGAAGGCTACTTTGACCATTGATTACCTTACATCTTGTTTGGCTATTTAGGTGATCTAGCGGCATGAATGTGAAGCACACATAACGAGGCTATCATACGACACACTAACAACATCTAAATAACAAACAAATGTAAGATCTGGGCCCGAGAACTTGTTGTGGAACCAACGATGAACAAGTTACGGGTTTCTAGAAAATCTGAAAGTCATGGTCGATTAAAGTAGTTTGACCTTCCATAACTTGCAATCTACACATGATATAAGTATTGTTTTAAATCCGGATCAAAGTCCTCTAGCATACTACAAATCCAAAACAAAAACACACAAAATCATAAAGCAGAGAGAGATCTGACCTCTTACATTCGTTGCCCGACGATAAATTTCCAAATTTCCAGATTCTTGAAATCTTCAAATCTGAGCCTATAGATGTTATGTATCTAACATCTATCAACCCAGATCACTTAAATAGACTCCATACAACATATTTTAACTTTAAAACACAAGATCTAATAGAGGATTAAAGTCAAAATTTTTGATTAGTGTTTATACCTTGATGAACAAATCTTTGATTTTGGAATTCTTGATTTGATATTGGTGTTAGTGGAATTTGTGTTTTGGGGTGATATACTACAACATTTTTAAGTGGGTTTTGAGAGAGAAGCTCTTGGATATGAGTTTGTAAAAAAAATGAGCAACTAATGAAATTTCTCTCTCCTTGAGCTATATATTACATGTATATAATGTGTTGTCTGATAGATCTAGGTGATTGCTGGAGATACATTAGTCGAATGGTCAAATAAGATGGTCACCGACTCCCAATTTGGTAGGATTTACAAGCAAGCTCAAATAATACAAGAGGGGTAAAAATGCCATTTGGCTTATGAATTTAAGGGCAAACTAGTAACTTGTCAAACCCTTAGGGTTTAACCCTAAGGTTAAGCACAAAAATTATAGGATTTCTAGAATTTTGCAAATTAGGTTAAAATAAAAATTTTAATTTCTTGAAATTTGTAATTAGGGTTTTCTTAATTAGTTTGGGTTTTCTAATATTTAGAAATTAAACATTAAGTTGAACAATTTAATAATTATAATTAAGCTTACTAATTTAGTAATTAAAACAAATAATCAGCAATTAGCATTACCCATATAACAATTAGGGTTCCTTATTATTAATTAGGGTTTTTAATTATAAAATTAAGGTTTCTAATTTCAGGATTAGGGTTTACAATTACTAATTAGGGTTTATAATTTCTAATTAGTGTTTCTAAATTTAGAAATTAGGTTTTCGAATTTAGTAATTAGAGTTCTCAATTAATTAGGGTGTCTAGTTAATTAGGTTTTCTCAGTATAATTATGGTTTTACCTAATTACTTTAAATTACTGTAATACCGACATGATTCACATATACACGATTCTGACCACGGTCTCGAATTTCCCATTTGAATTTCACATAGGGTGAAACAAATTAATGATAGGGTCTTCCATAATTAGCGTTAACACTTACAATACAAATCATACACCACATAACACAGTGACTTAACAGATTTTAAAGTCTCGTTTGACTTCAAAACTAGGGTTTTCAAATCTTTTCACCATCATTGACCAATCATTAACAATGCGTACATCTGATACATATTTATTGCACTAAAAAATCAAAATATTATTAATATTATATTATTATTCTCATTCCTTGATAAAAATCCAAAATTAAGATTTGGATTCCATATATGATTTTCGAAAGGTTGTTCATCACATTTACGGAAATTCAAAACTTTAAAAAAATCGTAGTGAAGGCTACTTTGACCATTGATTACCTTACATGCATTGGCTATTTAGGTGATCTAGCGGCATGAATGTGAAGCACACATAACAGGCTATCATACGACACACTAACAACATCTAAATAACAAACAAATGTAAGATCTGGGCCCAAGAACTTGTTGTGGAACAGCGATGAACAAGTTACGGGTTTCTAGAAAATCTGAAAAGTCATGGTTGGTCAAAGTAGTTTGACCTTCCATAACTTGCAATCTACACATGATATAAGTATTGTTTTAAATCCGGATCAAAGTCCTCTAGCATACTACAAATCCAAAACAAAAACACACAAAATCATAAGCAGAGAGAGATCTGACCTCTTACATTCGTTGCAGACGATGAAAATTTCCAAATTTCCAGATTCTTGAAATCTTCAAATCTAAGCCCATAGATGTTATGGATCTAACATCTATCAACCTAGATCACTTAAATAGACTCCATACAACATATTTTAACTTTAAAACACAAGATCTAATAGAGGATTAAATTCAAAATTTTTGATTAGTGTTTATACCTTGATGAACAAATCTTTGATTTTGGGCTCTTGATTTGATATTGGTGTTAGTGAAATTTGTTTTGGGATGATATACTACAACATTTCATGGGTTTTGAGAGATAAGCTCTTGGATATGAGTTTGTAAAAAAAATGAGCAACTAATGAAATTTCTCTCTCCTTGAGCTATATATTACATGTATATAATGTGTTGACTGATAGATCTAGGCTGATTGCTGGAGATACATTAGTCACATGGTCAAATAAGTTGGTCACAACTCCACATTTGGTAGGATTTGCAAGCAAGCTCAAATAATACAAGAGGGGTAAAAATGCCATTTGGCTTATGAATTTAAGGACAAACTAGTAACTTGGCAAACCCTTAGGGTTTAACCCTAAGGTTAAGCACAAAATTATAGGATTTCTATTATTTTGCAAATTAGGTTAAAATAAAAATTTTAATTTCTTAAAATTTGTAATTAGGGTTTTCTTAATTAGTTTGGGTTTTCTAATATTTAGAAATTAAACATTAAGTTTAACAATTTAATAATTATAATTAAGCTTACTAATTTAGTAATTAAAGCAAATAATCAGCAATTAGCATTACCCATATAACAATTAGGGTTACTTATTATCAATTAGGGTTTTTAATTATAAAATTAAGGTTTCTAATTTCATGATTAGGGTTTACAATTACTAATTAGGGTTTATAATTACTAATTAGGGTTTCTAAATTTAGAAATTAGGTTTCCGAATTTAGTAATTAGAGTTCTCAATTAATTAGGGTGTCTAATTAATTAGGTTTTCTCAGTATAATTAGGGTTTTACCTAATTACTTTAAATTACATAATACTACGACATGATTCACATAACACGATTCTGAACCACGGTCTGAATTTCCCATTTGAATTTCACAATAGGGTGAAACAAATTAATGATAGGGTCTTCCATAATTAGCGTTAACACTTACAATACAAATCATACACCACATAACACAGTGACTTAACTGATTTTAAATTCTCGTTTGACTTCAAAACTAGGGTTTTCAAATACTGCACCATCATTGACCAATCATTAACAATGCGTACATACAGTACATATTTATTGCACTAAAAAAATCAAAATATTATTAATATTATATTATTATTCTCATTCCTTGATAAAAATCCAAAATTAAGATTTGGATTCCATATATGATTTTCCAGAAAGGTTGTTCATCACATTTACGGAAATTCGAAAACTTTCAAAATCGGTAGTGAAGGCTACTTTGACCATTGATTACCTTCTGTCTGTTGGCTATTTAGGTGATCTAGCAGCATGAATGTGAAGCACACATAACAGGCTATCACCCTGACACACTAACAACATCTAAATAACAAACAAATGTAAGATCTGGGCCCAAGAACTTGTTGTGGAACAACGATGAACAAGTTACGGGTTTCTAGAAAATCTGAAAGTCATGGTCGGTCAAAAGTAGTTTGACCTTCCATAACTTGCAATCTACACATGATATAAGTATTGTTTTAAATCCGGATCAAAGTCCTCCTAGCATACTACAAATCCAAAAAAAAAAACACACAAAATCATAAGCAGAGAGATCTCTGACCTCTTACATTCGTTGCCCTGACCACAACAAATTTCAAAATTTCCAGATTCTTGAAATCTTCAAATCTAAGCCCATAGATGTTATGGATCTAACATCTATCAACCTGGATCACTTAAATAGACTCCATACAACATATTTTAACTTTAAAACACAAGATCTAATAGAGGATTAAAGTCAAAATTTTTGATTAGTGTTTACCTTGATGAACAAATCTTTGATTTTGGGCTCTCTTGATTTGATATTGGTGTTAGTGGGGAAATGTGTTTTTGGGTGATATACTACAACATTTAAGTGGGTTTTGAGAGAAAGCTCTTGGATATGAGTTTGTAAAAAAAATGAGCAACTAATGAAATTTCTCTCTCCTTGAGCTATATATTACATGTATATAATGTGATAGATCTAGGCTGATTGCTGGAGATACATTAGTCACATGGTCAAATAAGTTGGTCACAACTCCCAATTTGGTAGGATTTGCAAGCAAGCTCAAATAATACAAGAGGGGTAAAAATGCCATTTGGCTTATGAATTTAAGGGCAAACTAGTAACTTGGCAAACCCTTAGGGTTTAACCCTAAGGTTAAGCACAAAAATTATAGGATTTCTAGGATTTTGCAAATTAGGTTAAAATAAAAATTTAATTTCTTAAAATTTGTAATTAGGGTTTTCTTAATTAGTTTGGGTTTTCTAATATTTAGAAATTAAACATTAAGTTTAACAATTTAATAATTATAATTAAGCTTACTAATTTAGTAATTAAAGCAAATAATCAGCAATTAGCATTACCCATATAACAATTAGGGTTACTTATTATCAATTAGGGTTTTTAATTATAAAATTAAGGTTTCTAATTTCATGATTAGGGTTTACAATTACTAATTAGGGTTTATAATTACTAATTAGGGTTTCTAAATTTAGAAATTAGTTTTCGAATTTAGTAATTAGAGTTCTCAATTAATTAGGGTGTCTAATTAATTAGGTTTTCTCAGTATAATTAGGGTTTTACCTAATTACTTTAAATTACATAATACTACGACATGATTCACATAACACGATTCTGACCACGGTCTCGAATTTCCCATTTGAATTTCACATATAGGGTGAAACAAATTAATGATAGGGTCTTCCATAATTAGCGTTAACACTTACAATACAAATCATACACCACATAACACGGTGACTTAACATTTTTAAAGTCTCGTTTGACTTCAAAACTAGGGTTTTCAAATCTTGCACCATCATTGACCAATCATTAACAATGCGTATATCTGATACATATTTATTGCACTAAAAAAATCAAAATATTATTAATATTATATTATTATTCTCATTCCTTGATAAAAATCCAAAATTAAGATTTGGATTCCATATATGATTTTCCAGAAAGGTTGTTCATCACATTTCTGGAAATTCCAGAAACTTAAAAATCAGGCCGTGAAGGCTACTTTGACCATTGATTACCTTCTGTCTGTTGGCTATTTAGGTGATCTAGCAGCATGAATGTGAAGCACACATAACAGGCTATCACCCTGACACACTAACAACATCTAAATAACAAACAAATGTAAGATCTGGGCCCAAGAACTTGTTGTCAGACACTGATGAACAAGTTCTGGGTTTCCTAGAAAATGCAAAGTCATGGTCGGTCAAAGTAGTTTGACCTTCCATAACTTGCAATCTACACATGATATAAGTATGGTTTTAAATCCAGATCAAAGTCCTCCTAGAATACTACAAATCCAAAACAAAAAACACACAAAATCATAAACAGAGAGAGATCAACAGCCTCTTACATTCGTTGCCAGACAGCAAATTTCCAAATTTCCAGATTCTTGAAATCTTCAAATCTGAGCCTATAGATGTTATGTATCTAACATCTATCAACCCAAATCACTTAAATAGACTCCATACAACATATTTTAACTTTAAAACACAAGATCTAATAGAGGATTAAAGTCAAAATTTTTGATTAGTGTTTATACCTTGATGAACAAATCTTTGATTTTGGGCTACTGATTTGATATTGGTGTTAGTGGGGCTATGTTTTGGGGCCCGATATACTACTACAACATTTAAATGGGTTTTGAGAGAGAAGCTCTTGGATATGATTTTGTAAAAAAATGAGCAACTAATGAAATTTCTCTCTCCTTGAGCTATATATTACATGTATATAATGTGTTGTCTGATAGATCTAGGTTGATTGCTGGAGATACATTAGTCGAATGGTCAAATAAGATGGTCACCGACTCCCAATTTGGTAGGATTTACAAGCAAGCTCAAATAATACAAGAGGGGTAAAAATGCCATTTGGCTTATGAATTTAAGGGCAAACTAGTAACTTGTCAAACCCTTAGGGTTTAACCCTAAGGTTAAGCACAAAAATTATAGGATTTCTAGGATTTTGCAAATTAGGTTAAAATAATTTAATTTCTTAAAATTTGTAATTAGGGTTTTCTTAATTAGTTTGGGTTTTCTAATATTTAGAAATTAAACATTAAGTTTAACAATTTAATAATTATAATTAAGCTTACTAATTTAGTAATTAAAGCAAATAATCAGCAATTAGCATTACCCATATAACAATTAGGGTTACTTATTATCAATTAGGGTTTTTAATTATAAAATTAAGGTTTCTAATTTCATGATTAGGGTTTACAATTACTAATTAGGGTTTATAATTACTAATTAGGGTTTCTAAATTTAGAAATTAGGTTTCCGAATTTAGTAATTAGAGTTCTCAATTAATTAGGGTGTCTAATTAATTAGGTTTTCTCAGTATAATTAGGGTTTTACCTAATTACTTTAAATTCTATAATACACGACATGATTCACATAACACAGTTACAACACAGTCTCGAATTTCCCATTTGAATTTCACAATAGGGTGAAACAAATTAATGATAGGGTCTTCCATAATTAGCGTTAACACTTACAATACAAATCATACACCACATAACACAGTGACTTAACAGATTTTAAAGTCTCGTTTGACTTCAAAACTAGGGTTTTCAAATACTGCACCATCATTGACCAATCATTAACAATGCGTACATACAATACATATTTATTGCACTAAAAAATCAAAATATTATTAATATTATATTATTATTCTCATTCCTTGATAAAAATCCAAAATTAAGATTTGGATTCCATATATGATTTTCCAGAAAGGTTGTTCATCACATTTCTGGAAATTCCAGAAACTTAAAAATCAGGCCGTGAAGGCTACTTTGACCATTGATTACCTTCTGTCTGTTGGCTATTTAGGTGATCTAGCAGCATGAATGTAAAGCACACATAACAAGCTATCACCCTGACACACTAACAACATCTAAATAACAAATAAATGTAAGATATGGGCCCAAGAACTTGTTGTCAGACACTGATGAACAAGTTCTGGGTTTCCTAGAACATGCAAAGTCATGGTCGGTCAAAGTAGTTTGACCTTCCATAACTTGCAATCTACACATGATATAAGTATGGTTTTAAATCCAGATCAAAGTCCTCCTAGAATACTACAAATCCAAAACAAAAAACACACAAAATCATAAACAGAGAGAGATCAACAGCCTCTTACATTCGTTGCCAGACAGCAAATTTCCAAATTTCCAAATTCTTGAAATCTTCAAATCTGAGCCTATAGATGTTATGTATCTAACATCTATCAACCCAGATCACTTAAATAGACTCCATACAACATATTTTAACTTTAAAACACAAGATCTAATAGAGGATTAAAGTCAAAATTTTTGATTAGTGTTTATACCTTGATGAACAAATCTTTGATTTTGGGCTACTGATTTGATATTGGTGTTAGTGGGGCTGTGTTTTGGGGTGATATACTACAACATTTAAGTGGGTTTTGAGAGAAGCTCTTGGATATGAGTTTGTAAAAAAAATTATCAACTAATGAAATTTCTCTCTCCTTGAGCTATATATAACATGTATATAATGTGATAGATCTAGGATGATTGCTGGAGATACATTAGTCACATGGTCAAATAAGTTGGTCACAACTCCAAATTTGGTAGGATTTGCAAGCAAGCTCAAATAATACAAGAGGGGTAAAAATGCCATTTGGCTTATGAATTTAAGGACAAACTAGTAACTTGGCAAACCCTTAGGGTTTAACCCTAAGGTTAAGCACAAAATTATAGGATTTCTATTATTTTGCAAATTAGGTTAAAATAAAAATTTTAATTTCTTAAAATTTGTAATTAGGGTTTTCTTAATTAGTTTGGGTTTTCTAATATTTAGAAATTAAACATTAAGTTTAACAATTTAATAATTATAATTAAGCTTACTAATTTAGTAATTAAAGCAAATAATCAGCAATTAGCATTACCCATATAACAATTAGGGTTACTTATTATCAATTAGGGTTTTTAATAATAAAATTAAGGTTTCTAATTTAACGATTAAGGTTTACAATTACTAAGTAGGGTTTATAATTACTAATTAGGGTTTCTAAATTTAGAAATTAGGTTTTCGAATTTAGTAATTAGAGTTATCAATTAATTAGGGTGTCTAATTAATTAGGTTTTCTCAGTATAATTAGGGTTTTACCTAATTACTTTAAATTCTGTAATACACGACATGATTCACATAACACACGATTCAACACACGGTCTCGAATTTCCCATTTGAATTTCATAATAGGGTGAAACAAATTAATGATAGGGTCTTCCATAATTAGCGTTAACACTTACAATACAAATCATACACCACATAACACAAGTGACTTAACATTTTTAAAGTCTCGTTTGACTTCAAAACTAGGGTTTTCAAATCTTTGGACCATCATTGACCAATCATTAACAATGCGTACATACAGTACATATTTATTGCACTAAAAAAATCAAAATATTATTAATATTATATTATTATTCTCATTCCGTGATAAAAATTCAAAATTAGGATTTGGATTCCATATATGATTTTCCAGAAAGGTTGCTCATCACATTTCTGGAAATTCCAGAAACTTAAAAATCAGGCCGTGAAGGCTACTTTGAGCATTGATTACCTTCTGTCTGTTGGCTATTTAGGTGATCTAGCAGCATGAATGTGAAGCACACATAACAAGCTATCACCCTGACACACTAACAACATCTAAATAACAAATAAATATAAGATCTGGGCCCAAGAACTTGTTGTCAGACACTGATGAACAAGTTATGGGTTTCCTAGAACATGCAAAGTCATGGTCGGTCAAAGTAGTTTGACCTTCCATAACTTGCAATCTACACATGATATAAGTATGGTTTTAAATCCAGATCAAAGTCCTCCTAGAATACTACAAATCCAAAACAAAAAACACACAAAATCATAAACAGAGAGAGATCAACAGCCTCTTACATTCGTTGCCAGACAACAAATTTCCAAATTTCCAGATTCTTGAAATCTTCAAATCTGAGCCTATAGATGTTATGTATCTAACATCTATCAACCCAGATCACTTAAATAGACTCCATACAACATATTTTAACTTTAAAACACAAGATCTAATAGAGGATTAAAGTCAAAAATTTTGATTAGTGTTTATACCTTGATGAACAAATCTTTGATTTTGGGCTACTGATTTGATATTGGTGTTAGTGGGGCTGTGTTTTGGGACTGATATGCTACAAAATTTCGTGGGTTTTGAGAGATAAGCTCTTGGATATGAGTTTGTAAAAAAATGAGCAACTAATGAAATTACTCTGTCCTTGAGCTATATATTATATGTATATAATGTGATTGATCTAGGCTGATTGCTGGAGATACATTAGTCACATGGTCAAATAAGTTGGTCACAACTCCCAATTTGGTAGGATTTGCAAGCAAGCTCAAATAATACAAGAGGGGTAAAAATGCCATTTGGCTTATGAATTTAAGGGCAAACTAATAACTTGGCAAACCCTTAGGGTTTAACCCTAAGGTTAAGCACAAAAATTATAAGATTTCTAGGATTTTGCAAATTAGGTTAAAATAAAAATTTTAATTTCTTAAAATTTGTAATTAGGGTTTTCTTAATTAGTTTGGTTTTTCTAATATTTAGAAATTAAACATTAAGTTTAACAATTTAATAATTATAATTAAGCTTACTAATTTAGTAATTAAAGCAAATAATCAGCAATTAGCATTACCCATATAACAATTAGGGTTACTTATTATCAATTAGGGTTTTTAATTATAAAATTAAGGTTTCTAATTTCATGATTAGGGTTTATAATTACTAATTAGGGTTTCTAAATTTAGAAATTAGGTTTCCGAATTTAGTAATTAGAGTTCTCAATTAATTAGGGTGTCTAATTAATTAGGTTTTCTCAGTATAATTAAGGTTTTACCTAATTACTTTAAATTCTGTAATACACGACATGATTCACATAACACAGTTACAACACAGTCTCTAATTTCCCATTTGAATTTCACAATAGGGTGAAACAAATTAATGATAGGGTCTTCCATAATTAGCGTTAACACTTACAATACAAATCATACACCACATAACACAGTGACTTAACAGATTTTAAAGTCTCGTTTGACTTCAAAACTAGGGTTTTCAAATACTGCACCATCATTGACCAATCATTAACAATGCGTACATACAGTACATATTTATTGCACTAAAAAAATTAAAATATTATTAATATCATATTATTATTCTCATTCCTTGATAAAAATCTAAAATTAGGATTTGGATTCCATATATGATTTTCTTATATATAATTATCATTATTAATTAAGTTAAATAATTAGCTTAATTAATCTAAAATAAATTCATATACTAAAATAGTTATTATAATAATGCTATAATCATTTCATATATTATTTAAATAATATAATAATCATATTTTCACGTAAGATAAATAATAAAAATATTTCAACTTTAAAATTAATTATTATAAGAATATAATTTATAATGATCAATAATTCTAAAATAAAATTATTTAAAATTATTCATGTAATGAATAAATTTTATTTATCACAAATATACATACATATTACAGCACATATTCTCACCTTTAAAAAAAAATTTATACTTAAAAATTTCGATTTAATTATATAGAAAATATCGAAGTTATTACATTCACCCTCCCTTATAAAGATTCCGTCCTCGGAATCACCGTTTTAAAACCTATACACACCAGGGTACATAGCATACACAGTCATTGCAAGTAGATCTCCATCATAATTGATCGAACCGATCTTTAACTATTCACATAACGCTTGCCTATCTGATTAAACGGAAAAATTGATTTCTAATAGAACTCAATTTCCTCCTTTGAAATAATTTATAAAATAATAGACTATATATATATATATATATATAAGAAAATCATATATAAGAAAATAAAAATGGATTAGAATAATACCTGGTGTTGCATCCCCGCCCTGTCACGTATCTTGAACAGTCCTGCTGAAAACTGCTGCGGTTGATTCTGTTGGCTTGTTTGTTGAAGTTGGTCCCGTTGTCGCCAGAGTTCCGCTACTTTTCACCGTATTTACGCTTCCTGCCTCCATTCTCCTTTCCAGACAATCTTTCACCTTATGCTCCATTGATTCACAAATGAAACACCCACTATACCTTCTTGGACTGGGGCAGTTAGGAGAGATATGTCCCTCCTGCTCGCACTTGTAACACACAAAATTTCCCTTTATCTTCTTTCCATTTTCCAGTCCTACTACCACTACTCCCTTTTCCAGCTCTAGCTTGATTTGCATTCCACCAAAAATTCGTTTTCCCCCTTTCATCGTATAGGACAAAAGCTGTCTTTTGCCCTCCGTTATCCTAGCTATCTCAAACGCTTCTACCGGGTCAGTTGATCCTCTAAATCCCTGCGGTCCGATTGCCTTGAAGTCTTTGACGTTTGCCGTTTGATTATTTTGCTAATTTTCTGCTGCTGGTATTCCGTTCTGCATAGCTTGAGCGTCCATATTCGCAAAATTCTGTATTGGGTCTAGTTGTCTTCAAGCTTTGTTGACAAGTTCTTCTGTCCGTTTATTTCGTTTTCGTCTTGGCGGCATTATCGTAAATTATTCTTTATTAACTTACATTCTAAGCCTTATCATATACGTTCTAACATTTAACGCGAAATTCTCTATTTAGATTATCATGTACTCAAAATATTAGATTTTGAAAGCTTGGTTTACTATATTAACTAGTGTTCAGATAAATAATTACTATCTTTATAGCAACTTATTTCATTAATTCAACAAAGACTCATATTCATAACACTTGACATATCATAGCACATACTGCTTTAAACATCCACTATCCCTTTGTGACTCAAAAGTCGGGAATCGTTGCCACAACTTATACAAAATATTACATTACACCAACATACTTATCATATACACTACATAGAATCATACATATTCAAGTAATACTAATACTACTTATTTCTTACGCCTTCACTAAGGATCAATTACTTAGTAATCTATATATTCTCATTATCCTCGATAATCCATTCACAACTAACTATACCTAGTCCTCCTTGTAGCCATTTGGTACTCGTTTGATTATTGAGTTTCTAGAGGTCAAGGGTTCAAGGGTTGGTGAGGAAATGGAGTAGTAATTCAGGAATGATATGAGGTATTCTAAAATACTTCCCTTTTTCTTACCACACATTATGAGTTTAAGAACTCACCACAAACATAAGAGTTTAAGAACTCTAGCTCGACCATATACTTTCTACTATACTCTATCTATCAGTTATACTATTGTTCCTGGGTCCGGCAATACATTTTCCAAAATAATTACCTCATTGAGGCTGCTTTCAATGTGAGCCTCTATTTCAGCTATTGGCTTTGATATTGGCTCGGTTATAGAGATCTGTTCTTTCTTTATGATCTGAGGGTATCCTAATTCTTTTCTATCTGACATCTACACACATAAATTATCCTGATTAACACACAACAAATGATAGTTTTATATATAAGTTATCTTTTATTTTATTTTACGATGAATTTATTCAATTCATCTCCTTTTAAACTTTATATGAGTTATTGGTAGTTTCAACGTTTCCCTCTGTTCTAAGGTTATAGCCTAAGGTCTACCCCACCTAAGATTTCTAACCCTAAAGCTCTGATACCATGATGTAACGCCCCCAAATTTAGGTACTTGAAACCCGAACTGGGTGCTTTACGATACCATTTCTATGAGCAGAAATAATACTAATAATAATAACAATAATATAAATATTAAACTTAATTTACATATATCAGAGTCTAATCCCATGTACGCAACCTTTACTTATAATTCCTTACATGATATATAATACATATCATAGTTTTAATACAGTCTAACTATTACAAAAGATATCATTAAACATATTTTGTTTGCGTTCCTTTTCACTTGCTCTTGTCTGAACCTCCGGGTTGATCCTGCCTAGCTGAAAAACATTTAAATTTAAAGCAAGAATGAGCATTTGAGTGCCCAACAAGTAATAACAATTATAAATATAATTAGCTGAAAGAATTAAATATTTTCTTTGTACATCACTTCTACAACAAATCAATAGTTGTGAAGTAAACTGAACCGATAATAATAACATAACAATTCTGTTGGAAGAATGCATATTTTGATTTGATGTTTAAAGTAAATGCTCATGATTATATGTAAAGTCCTTCAAGGAATATATGTACAAGGACTTAGTGATAGATAAAAATTGTTAGGTTGATCTTAGCTTTTAATATTCATCATTCTATAAACGAATGTATAGATAAAGAGATCAAAGATGTTAGGTTGATCTATGACTTGAAAGGAATAGATAGGCCTTGAAAAGAATCATAGTCTATCGAGCTGATCAACAGATTGCAGAAACTAAGGCAGGATAGTAGAGCTTAGAAGATCATAGTGTATCTGCCTTAAACGGACTCTCCAAAAATCGTTTAGCGGTCCAGACGTTTGCTGAAGCTAACTCAGAGATCGTAGTGTGCTCTCGGAAATGTAGAGTCTACAAGACGAGCAAGTGAAGATCGTAGTGTGCAAATCCTTGAGAGAGATCGTAGAGTTCTCTTCAGACCAAGCACAAATGTGATAAGACACCACGATATGGATCATAGAGTATCATCTGCCTTATGTCAGAAGCATTGAGCCCTACTTTTGTTTGGAGACAAATTCTAACAAATGTGGAATGGTTTTGAAAGGTTGAAGTCCTCACCAGTTCCAACGGTACAAAAGAGGAACGTATTCAAGAAGCTAAGGAAAGGACCATAGGACAGAGGAAAAATACCTTTTCAGGTGTTAGGTGAGAAAGAAGTCTGCTGTGTCAGTGGGCCAGAATGTAATTCAGAAGGTGTGCAGAAAAGTCTCCATCAAAGTTCAGAAATGTCAAACGCATTTAATGCTTTAACAAATGGCATCAACGGATAGATTTCAAGGATCACATATATGCAGAACATATGTAGATGATAGATCTAAGAAAGCATTGAACAAAAACGCACAAAAACACTCAACGCTCAACTCTACGATCTGATAAAAAGAGGAAGCTTGCTCAACTACTCAATTCTTTCGAACAAGTGCTTAACTGCAACTGAGTAGCATCAATCACGAACTCAACAACTACCAATCAACTGAAGTAAGAGTTCTAAGTCAGAAGGACTTGAAGAGTTCTAAGTGAACTGTGAAGAACCAAGTCTGCTGGACTTGAAGAGTTCAAGAGTGAACTAAGAAGTACCTAGACTGCTGGTCTGAAAGTGTAAAAGACATCGTTAGTGGATTTCCTACTCGAGGAGTAGAAGAGTGGACTAGGAGCTTTAAGTACTCTGAACCACTTAAAAACAATTGTATCTATTTCATTCTTGCTATAATTGTATAATTGTTATAACTGTTTCACTCTCATTAACTCTATCTAAAAGGGAGTTCAAAGAAACCTTAATTCCACTGTGTTTAAATCATTATCAAAACTATCTTAGTTAAAAAGAAAAAGTTTTTAGTTATCTATTCAACCCCCCCCCCCTCTAGATAACTATTGTGCCTTCAGGAACTAACAATTGGTATCAAAGCAGGTTCTATAATATAGCCTACAAAGATTGAGTAGATCCAATGGCACACTTACCAAGCAGATCAAAGACTGGAGGAGGCAGCTAGCCACCTATGTGCAACAATGATAAATTCGCTAACTGGAAGGTTAGGATGCAAGCTTACATGGATTCAATAGATGAAGATCTATTTGAAACTGTTCAGAATGGGCCCTATGTTCCTACAAAACTTGCACCAACTACAGACAACCTTAATAGAATACTGATCAAGGTCAAAGGAGAATGGATAGAAAACGAGAAGAGAGCTGTCCAGCTCGACAAAAAGGCCAAGAACATCTTATTTCAATCCTTAGAAGATGATCTGTTTGAAAATGTGGTCAATAGCAAAACAACAAAGGAGGTTTGGGAAGCATTACTCATTATGCATGAAGTAACAAAAGAAGTCAGAGAAAACAAACAATCTCTCTTGACTCAGCAATATGAGATGTTTGCTCACGTTCAAGGAGAGAATGTCACTGCCACCTACGAAAGATTTAATGTTCTGCTCAACTCTCTACGAGCATATAGAAAGATCTATCCAAACAAAGATCTAATCATAAAGTTCATGAGAGCCTTACCAAGTAAGTGGGATGCCAAAACCACTGCCATTAGAGTGTCAAAGAATCTATATGAAATGATTGTTCAACAGTTATATGGCAACCTTCTCACATACGAACTGGAGCTGACTTAACGAGCAGAAACCTTGTCTGAAGGAAGAAAGAAGGATAAAAGTGTTGCTCTCAAAGCAACTGAAAAAACCTCCAAAGTCAACACTGAAGTTGATTCTGACTACGATAAAGATGATGATGAGGACTTTGCAATGCTGGTGAATAGACTCCGAAGGTTCATGCGACAAGGCAAAACCAGCAAGCCAAAAAAAGTCAAGAATTCTGATGGCGAGGAGCAAATGAAGGACCTATGCTACAATTGCGAGAAACTCAGCCACTTCATTGCTAATCGCAACAAACCTCTCGAGAGAAGAACTCAAGAAGAAATCACATTCAAAGAATGAATACAAAGGCAACAAAAGGCCTCAGAAGAAAGACAAAGGCCTTGTAGCTGGAGGATCGTGGAGTGACTCAGACAATGACTCAACTCTAGAATCTGGAGATGATGAAGATCCTGAAATGGCAAATCTTTGCCTGATGGCCAAAAATTCAAGGGACAAACAGAACTCCAACATACATGAAGTAAGTATCGATGATGTATTTGACTTCAACTCTCCTGATGTAGATATTGCTGACTTAAGAACTGCACTGCATGGTATAACATCTGATCTACATCAATTCATGAAGTGGTTTAGAGTTCTGACTAAGGACTATTCACTTCTTCAAAAGGAGAAAGAAAAAGTTTAAGAATAACTGGAAACAGCCCTTCTAAGTACTGATTCTCTCTCCAAGTTTGAAGCTGAGAATAAGCTCTTAAACTAAACAAATGAGCTCAATGCAATAAGAGAGTCAAGTCTAACCTCTAAAATTGAGGATCTAGAAAAGACAATCTCTGCATGGAATAAATCCTCTTCATCCATGGACTCCCTAATCTCTACCAAGAGAAGTGTCTCTGATAGAACAGGGTTAGGCTTTGGGGAATCTACCTTAGAGACATGTGTGGAAAAAGTAAAGGAAATTAGCACTAGTAATGCCTCAAGTTTTAGTAGAGGCATTATATTTGTGAAATCCTCATAGAAGGATGAGCCTGTCAAACTCTGCTCTACTGATTCAATCCATACTCCTAGGAAAAAGGGATCTCATGCCGGTTTGGGTTTCAAAAAAGAGAAGAGTAACCTAGCCACTACTCACCAACCTCGAAGGATCGTAGAGTCCAGTAAGATTAGCTCTACGAACCAACTAGGAAGGTACGGTAGAGGTAATGTATACTCCTCACAAATCATGAAACATAAGGACACATGGAAGAAGGAATACCAGCTTAACAGTAGGATGACCAATAACCCACAAAAGTCCAAATGGAGGAAGAATTTTCACACACACATAAACATGCATCATATTAGATGTTTTGTGTCTTCTAAAGAGTTAGCCACAAGGTACGCAAAATGTCATTATAATTCTATTCATATGAGACCCAAAATCAAGCAGGTTTAGGTCCCCAAGGGTACTAACAAAGAAGGACCCATGCAAGTATGGGTACCAAAATGAAGGTTTAATGTTACTACAGATAAAGAGCTCCACGATCACAACCTGGTATCTGGACAGTGGATGCTCAATACACATGACTGGGAACAAAGACCTTCTGTCTAACTACATAGACAAGGAGGGTCCATCGATCATCTTTAGAGACAACAACTCTGACAAGGCAAGAGGATATGGCTCAGCTGGAGATGGTGCAATATCCTTCAAAAAAGTGGCCTATGTGGAAGGATTACAACACAATCTTCTAAGCATTAGCCAACTCTGCAGCAAGGGTCATCAAGTAACATTCTTCAACAATCAATGTCAAGTCTGAGACCTGAAGATATCTGCTGTAAAGTTAACTGGAACAAGAGAAGGAAATGTCTACACAGTAAACCTTGGACAACTAAGCTCGGACGAGACTATATCCTTTCTGGCTAAAGCATCTGAAGAAATGAGATGGCTATGGCATCTAAGACTATCTCATCTCAACTTTAAAAGCATGTCCAAATTAGCTTCAAAAGATCTAGTTGCAGGCTTACCCAAGTTCAACTTCGTTAAAGAAAGGCCGTACAATGCTTGTCAACTTGGAAAGCAGACCAGAAGCTCATTCAAGAGCAAAACTGCCAACTCAGTTGACAAGCCTTTGCAGTTGCTACACATTGATCTTTTTGGGCCAATTCCAACGTCGAGCCTTGGAGGAAAGAGATACTCTCTGGTTGTAGTCGACGACTACACCAGATTTACATGGGTGTTCTTTCTAACCTCAAATGATGAAACAAGCTCCCAACTGATCAAGATGTTCAAGCTAGTGATGAATGAGAAAGGAGAGAAAATCAAGGCTATAAGGAGTGATCATGGCAGAGAATTTGACTTCTCAGAAATGGACCAATTCTGCACAGACAATGGAGTTAGTCACAACTTCTCAGCTCCACGAACTCCCCAACAAAATGGAGTAGTTGAGAGAAAGAACATGACATTGATAGAGGCTGGAAGAACTCTACTAGCAGTAACCCATCTGCCTGAATACTTCTGGCAGAAGCTGTCAACACTGCATGCTTCACTCAGAACAGATCACTCATAAACTCTACAATTAAGAAGACTCCTTATGAACTGTGGAAAGGAAGAAAGCCAAGTGTCAGCTACTTTCTTGTTTTCGGCTGTGCATGCTACATTCTTAACAATGAAAAGCAGTACTTGACAAAGTTTCAACCAAAGTCAGATGAAGGAATCTTTCATGGATATGCCACAGATAGTAAGGCCTACAGAGTGTTTAACAATAAGACATTGAGTGTTGAAGTCTCGATTCACATCATCTTTGATGAGACAAACTTAGACAAAACAGTGCTTCAAGACACTATGACCAACATTCCAAACACTACGAACGAGGTCGTCGAGCTCAACACTACGATCGTAGTGCCAGATAGTGAAATCATTGAGCAAGGAAATGAGATCGGAGAGAGGCCTATGCCAGACAACGAACCTCCATACCAAGAACAAAAAATAGATCTTGAAGATCTAAGACAAGAAGGCATAAGAACAGATTTCCCAACAGGAAGCAGATGAGGAAGAGATCACACTCAAGATCTAATCATTGGAGATATGAGTGCAAGAGTCAAAATAAGAGCTGCCACCCAAAATGAATGCTTTTATCTAAACTTTATGTCACAAATGGAACCTAAGAAGATAGAGGATGTTATGGAAGACTCCAGCTGGATAGAGGCCATGCAGGAAGAACTTAATCAGTTCGAAAGAAGCAAAGTATGGAGATTGGTACCAAAACCAAAGAATCATCCTATTATTGGAACCAAGTTGGTCTTCAAAAACAAGATGGATGAAGATGGAGTAATAACCAGGAATAAGGCAAGACTAATGGCCAAGGGCCACTCTCAGGAAGAAGGCATTGATTACGATGAGACATTTGCACCTGTTGCCAGACTAGAAGCCATTAGAATATTCCTTGCCTTTGCTGCTCACATGAAATTCAAGGTCTTTTAGATGGATGTCAAAAGTACATTCTTGAATGGTGAACTTCAAGAAGAAGTCTATGTAGAGCAACCTTCAGGTTTCATCAATCCATCTCTTTCTAATTATGTCTTTAGATTAGACAAAGCCTTATATGGTCTTAAACAAGCACCTAGAGCATGGTATGAAACACTAACTAACTTTCTTATGGAAAATGGGTTCACTAGAGGTAGAGTAGATACCACACTATTTCTTAGAAAGCATAATGATAAAGTCTTATTAGTTCAAATATACATTGATGACATTATTTTTGGATCTACTAATGAAAAGTTATGCAAGAGATTCTCCAAGCTTATGCAGAGCAAGTTTGAAATGAGCATGATGGGTGAGCTGAATTTCTTCCTTGGACTGCAAGTAAAGCAGACTGATGAAGGAATCTTCATAAACCAAGCCAAGTACATTAAAGACTTACTTAAGAAGTATGGCATGAAATCAGCGCCTCCCATGAAAACACCAATTGCTCCTGCAACCAAACTTGACAAAGATGAAAAAGGTAAAAGTATTGATATAACTCAGTACAAAGGTATGATAGGCTCTCTTTTATATCTAACTGCCAGTAGACCAGATATACTATTTGCAACATGCATTTGTGCTAGATTTCAGGCTAATCCTAAAGAATCTCATTTAACTGCTGTAAAGAGGATTTTCAGGTATCTCAAGGGTACACCTCACTTGGGGATTTGGTATCCTAAGGAGTCCTCATTTGAACTAATAGGATACACATATGCTGATTTTGCGCAGTTGCCAAAATGATAGAAAAAAGTACCGATGCTTTTGTCGAATTGCTAGAAAATGACTTGTGTCTGGTTTTAGCAAGAAGCAAAATTCGAAGATCTACTTCAACTCTGAGTGAATACATTCTTTACTTTGGCGATTCTTGTCTTTCGAGATCCTATGGATGAAAAATCAGCTAGCAGATTATGGGTTTGAATTCAAATCCATACCTATTCACTGTGATAACACAAGTGCAATTATAATAACTCATAATCTTGTCATGCATTCTAGGACTAAGAATATAGAAATAAGGTGTCACTTCATTAGGGATCATGTGCAAAATGGAACTATATCCTTACAATATATCCCTCACGAAAACCAACTTCTTGATGTCTTTTACAAAACCTCTAGATGAATCCAGTTTAACAAGTTAATAAGTGAGCTAGGCATGCTTAACTTACAACCATGAAAAATATTCTCTAGTTTGTGCTAACTATACAGATTTAAAGGCTATGTTCGAAATAATAGACATAATCAAAGGAAGTCCACGATCGTAGAGCTGAAGTGTCATAAAAGACAACGATCGTAGTGTAGACTCAACAATCGCAGGGCAGACTCAACGATAGTAGAATTCCATCAACAAAATAAAGGAGCATCCTATGATAACGAAAGTTAAATAAAACAAAGAAATCTCTCTGATAAGCGCCTCAGGGACAAACCTAACCCTTGATTCATTCAATGAGGTTGGCCCTTCTTGAGTTACCTTAAACCAAGAAGAATGCTAAGTCAAAAGTTCATTACAAGGACTCGATCAGACTCGACGATTGCAGTTCAGACTCGACAATCACAGTTCAGACTCGACGATTGTAGCTCAGACACTACGACTGCTGAACAGACCCAATGACGGCTGAGCATACTCAATAAACGTAGAACAGACTCGACAATTCCAAGGACCATCTCAACGATCGTAGTCCTTTTGAAGAATATATTAGCTCAGGAGGAGTTAACGGCAATTTAGTACAATCCTCCTCAGTCAGATTCATAGAGCCAAGCAAAATTCGACACTTGTCCCACTAAGAGAAATGGAGAGAGGGAAGTTAGAAGTACAAATTGAAATCGTCCTTTTGAAATTAGAAGTTTAAAAAGCTAATCTCTCTCATTCTCTCTCAAGCAAAAACCCTAAAGAAACCTCAAACAGACATACTCCTTGCAAAGAAATCAATGGCGGCTTCCAACATCATCTCTGGCTACAGACTCTGTTTTGATGAGTTCAAAACAGCTGAACATAAATTTCACAAAACTCTGTCATTATTAAAGAAGGCTGGTCTCGAAGAGGCTCTAGGTACAGACACATTGATCTACCCTAAGCTAGTGAAAGAATTCTATAAAAATGTTGTGTTTGAAAATGACGCCATCACTACGAAAGTCAGGGACGTGGAAATCAGGCTGAAGGCTGAGGACATCAACCTAGCCCTAGGTTTCAAATCTGAAGGGTATTCATTCATAGATGGTATAGACTTCCATGAGGGACTTAAAATGATGCATCACAAGAAATCCCCCTTTATCAAAGGATACAAGAAGAAGGAGTTTCCTTAGAGGTAGGAATTTCTGGCTGACATTGTTGGGAAATGTATATGTTGCAAGAGTTCTGGTCATGATTCTATAAATGAGGTGCAAATCAAGCTCATGACTGCCATATGTTATGGAATACAACTTAACTATGGAGCTCTATTGCTTGAATGGATTAGAAAGTGGATCACCAGCTCAAAGAAGAAGAGCTCTCAAAATATGCTCTACGGGCGATTTAAAAGCATCATCCTACAGTCTGCTCTGGGTGACAAAATTGGGGACGATGAAGGAGAATCCATCAATCTAAATAGACGAATGACCCAGCAACTATTCGAGAACTGGAAAAGGAATCCAACAAAAAATGTGCGTATGATATCTGAGTTCAGTGGTAGGACTGCTGATGCAAAGGAGTCCGGGATTCCAGGGAATATGTCAGTTGTCAGGTAGATTGAAGAAGAAGAAGAAGAAACTAATAAGGAAGAACCCATTGCCCTGGTCAAAAAAAGCAAGGGCAAGAGAAATCTAAAGGCTAGAATGGCAGAAGAATCCCAGGGATCAACTACTGATAAACCTGTAGAGTCCTCTGACATTGAGGCTCTAAGGGTCCTAAGAAAAAAACAACAGCAGACTGAGGAAGAAGAAGACATAGCTACCATATCACAGCTGCTGAAGAAGAACAAAATCAGTCACAAATCCAAGAGGCCATCTGTCTCTTCGATCGTAGAGCCTCTACCGATCGTAGAGACCAGACTGAACACCTCGAGCAAGGAAGTTGCTGCATCAGATGTTCTGGCTGATCAACATGACAAAGTTGAAGCTCAAGAACGTCCTGAGGCTGTGGCTCAGCCTAGAAAACCAAGATGAAAACTGGTTAAGAAGTATATCTTTGTCAATGAAGGAGTACTCAAAAAGGAAGACAAAGAATTGGCTGCTGAAAAGGAACTATCCAAAGAAAGCCAAAAGGATAAAGCTCAAGCAGAGGGGGAGATGTCTGACGCTTTCATCCTAGAAAATGCTCCAGCTGAGGGGGAGCTACTAATCCTGCAGAAGGATGATCATGTTGAGGGGGAGCCTCATGATATCCCCATGATAGAAGAAGAGGTTCCTGTAGAAAATGAGGGCGAACCAGAGCAGGAACAAAATGAAGCAATTGATATAGTGGACTCCTTGAACGAAGACAAAGAAGAGGACGAAGATAACGAGGTCGAGATCATAGTTGTGGGCATTAATGAGTATAGAAAAGCTAACTATGAGCAACTGTTCTCTTATCTACCCATGATGCCTTTTCATCAAGCTCAAATTCTAAACTTCTGGAATCACATTTTTTGGAGCTTCAAAGAATATCCAGCCATCTCTGTGCTAGCTCATGGATTCCCAGAAAACTTCAACTTTGCCAAACAGCTGATCACAAATGGTCCCTCCTCAAGAATGGTGCATGTGGTGTGACGCCCCCAAAATAGATATACATCACCCATCTTGAGTCGCCAAATACATAGTATAAAATTCAAATACAACTTAATAATACAACTGTCGTGTAAAATACGATGAAACATAAACTGAGAGTTTTAATAAGAATATTGTCTTCTAGACAGTATTCAACTCAAATGGAGTCCTCAATACACTTATTATCACACTATTTCATAGAATAGTGAGGATTTGTAATGCTATCATCTGGACCATCACTCCATTCCCCAACTAGTCCCGACTACGTTCTCATTTCCAGAAGAGAACAATGAAAGCAAAAGGGTGAGCTCAACTAGTCCAGTAAGAAATATTATGACTAAGATAATACAGAATAATTTATCGTTAGCCTTCAACAGTGTTAAACTGATAAAATATAACAAACATCAAGTTTAATCTGCGTGAGAATAAGCAATCCATTAGAAGAGTCAGTAGAGCATAAAATCTACTATCTTCTATGATTTAAAAGGTTTTTCATCACTTTTATCATTTGAGACTCGACAATAAATAATCCATATCATCGAATCACCCTCCGCACTACTACTGACAAGGATATTCTTTAGTATCATGACCACACATTATCCATGCACTACGGGCCAAGGATATTCATGTATTCATCAATGGTCATGATCATGCCAACAACTGTCCATCAATGCACTACGGGCCAATGAGGACTTTTACCACATCATTTGTAACATTACAGTCATGATTATACCGAATAATCCCTGGTCATATTCATACCAAGTCCATCTATGCACTACAAGCCACAGATGACTTTCAATATAATATAAACATGAGGATGATGACAATGATATAAGAATTCAATAAATTAAGTTCAAGGATAAATTTTTAAAGATTTATAATTTAATTTATCTAGAAATCAATAACGTCCAAATTGTCAACATGAAACTGCTTTGTGGAGTAAAATTCAAGAATAATATTGTACCAAAAATAATTTGGACCGAAAATGAATTAATTTTTATCATGAATAGTACCCTGGGAGAATAGTACTCGAGTGAATAGTACCTCGTGAATAGTACTTTGGGAATAATAACCCTGTGAATAGTACTCCGGCATAAAAAAAGTTAAAACTTATCAAGAATGCTCAGAATAATATTTTCATGAAAAGATACTAGATGAATAGCAAATATCAACGATATACTACTAATTTCATGGAGTTTAGAAGCCAAAATTTTAACCAAATGAGTATAGAATTCGAAATCTGAAACAAAATAATATTACTTACATACTACATAGTATGGAAGAAAATATTATTTCAAGCGAATATTGAACAAAAATAACATCCCTTACCTTGAAAAGAAGAGTATTCTAACTGGTATAGCGGGGATATTCTTGAAGAAAACTTTCACTATTGTCTAAACTTAAAGCTTTCTAAAACTCGAAAAAAATACGCTCAATATTATAGAAGAAGAATTCTCTGATTCTGGTGTGATTTTCAATTCTAACTAAGCATCTTATTTATAGGAGAATGGAAAGGATACTATGCAATAAAATATTCAAATAAAATGAAAACTTTTAAATAAAATAAAATATTATATATATATATATATATATATATATATATATATATATATATATAATATATAAGCATTCACAGGATGCACCCGTGATTCACCTAACCCCTAAAATCAATATAATATATATATATATATATATATAAATATATATATATATATATATATATATATATATATATAAATATATATATAAATACAAAACAAGTAAACAACAAAACAACTCCACCCGTGAACTTTGAAATCTCCTACCTCCCATTTTAATTTTCAATACGTGGGCCCCACATGTGGCCCCACCTTTAATATATTAAATAATTTTCTACCAATTATTTTGAAAATTGGGTAAATGGGGATCCATAAAATAAGCAAAATTTACGTCAAATACTTTATAAAAATTCCTTCAATATTTTTTAACAACATTTATCATCATTATTATAATTCACAATATTTAACGACCAGGTCGTTCCCAGGAAAGGGGGGCTTTCTAATAAGAATTTCTCTCTCTTGGCGCGCAATTAGGTGACCAAACCTCTCCTTGACAGAACTTCTAGACATCGTCAATATTGCAAATAATAATATTAATAACTTTGTCATCTCAATTATTAATTTAATAATATAAAATATTATGCAGATGATACTGTGATAATAATTGAATCAATAATATGAGAGATATAATGCACGTGAATTCTTAAATAATAATTGAGTATAACTGAGTGACTTCTCACGTAAGCATCAATAATTAATACTGTGTGCTACTATGCAACCACGCGTATTACTGTACTTTTAACACCGATTATTTCAACAGTTAACGGTAAAACCTTTGCCGTTATTTTCATAAAAAGATATTTATGTCATTTTCTCATTTCGACAGTAATTCAGTTGTGGGGTCCACCAATGATTGCGCCGTTATACGAATATTCACTATTAAAACGAATA
This sequence comes from Panax ginseng, assembly GCA_020205605.1. Taxonomy (NCBI): domain Eukaryota; kingdom Viridiplantae; phylum Streptophyta; class Magnoliopsida; order Apiales; family Araliaceae; genus Panax; species Panax ginseng. The sequence continues at coordinate 90,312,783 of CM035128.1, read as the reverse complement.
TTCCCCGACCAATCGAATATTTTATAACCACTTGCTTACTTTGCAAAATTTATAAATATTACCCACAACTTTAATATTATAACAAATTCAAACCTTAATATTCAAAAATGATATTTATAGAAAATTCATTTTTATTCAAAAAAGTTGGGCTCTTATAACCTCCCCTTCTTATAAAATTTCACCCTCGAAATTAGGGTATATATCTGGTATGATGAATAGGTGAGGATTCCTTGATTTCATTTCAGATTCTAACTCCCAGGTCATTTCCTCAACATCGCGGTTTCTCCACAAAACTTTGACTTGAGGTATAACCTTGGAGCATAAAATATGCTCCTTTTTATCCAAGATTTTAACAGGAACCTCTTCATCTGTTAAATCTTCCGCTATTTCATCCGGTTCTAACTCAATAATGTGGTTCGGGTCTTCCACATATTTACGTAACATGGATATGTGAAAAACGTTATGAACACGAGACATACACTGGCGGTAAAGCGAGTCTATAGGCCACAGTTCCTACTCAATCGAGGATTAAAAATTGGCCAAAAAATCGAGGATTGAGCTTTCTTCTCTTTCCAAATCTCGTAAATCCTTTCCCTAGAGCAACACGTAACAACACATGATCTCCAATATCGAATTCGACGTCCTTTCGATGAAGATTAGCATAACTCTTTTGTCGATCTTGTGAGATTTTTATACTTTTTCGGATCATTTGAATCTTTTTCGTAGTCATATGTACCAACTCCGGTCTCAACAACGTTGCTTCACCCATCTCATCCCAGCATACTGGAGAACGACACTTTCTTCCATATAACGCCTCAAATGGAGCCATGCCAATACTTGCTTGATGACTGTTGTTGTAGGAAAACTCCACCAATGGTAAGAACTTGTCCCAACTTCCCTTGAAGTCAAGGACACAAAGTCTTAATAAATTTTCAAGAGTTTGAATGGTCCTTTCCGACTACCCATCCATTTGAGGATGATAAGCCAAACTAAATCGTAAATCCGTGCACATAGCTTTTTGTAAACTAACCCAAAATCTTGAAGTGAATCTTAGGTCTCGATCAGAAACTATGGATACTGGCATACCATGCAATCTTACAATCTTGTTTATGTACATATGAGCAAGACGTTCAAGTGTATAAGTTTCTCGTATAGGTAACAAATGAGCCGACTTGGCCAATCTATCAACAATAACCCAAATTGCATCTATGCCTTGAGAAACCTTAGGAAGACCAGTAACGAATACCATGGTAATGTGCTCCCACTTCCATTCTGGAATTTTAAGTGGTTACAATGGACATTTTGGTACTTGATGCTCCGCCTTGACTCGTTGACAAGTTAAACACTTTGAGATAAACTCCGTTATCTCTCTCTTCATATTGCTCCACCAAAATGTATGTTGAAGATCACGATACATTTTGGTACTCCCAGGATGGAATACAAATGGTGTGTTGTGCGCCTCCATCATGATTTTATACTTTAAATTAAAGTCGTTAGGAACACAAAGTCTGGATTTGACTCGAAGTATTACTTCTTCATCGATTCTTGCTTCCGGCATAGCACCGTCTAGCACTTTCTTCCTCATACGCATCAGCTCCAGGTCTGTAGCTTGAGCAGCTTTAACTTTATAGATTAAAGTTAGTTCTACTCATATATTCGCCATCATCACATGGGTTCCTGGAGTCTTTATCTCTATCTCCATCCTTTGCAAGTCATACAAGATGGGCCTTTGTGTTGACAATATCACACTCGTACCCGTATATGATCTTCTACTCAATGCGTAAGCTACTACGTTCACTTTTCGAAAATGGTATTGGATGGTATAATCATAATCTTTCAATAGTTCAAGCCAACGTCATTGTCGCATGTTGAGTTCCTTTTGAGTGAAGAAATATTTAAGGCTTTTATGATCCGTATAGATCTCCACCTTCTCTCCATACAGGTAATGCCTCCATATTTGAAGTGCAAAAACGGCAACTGCCAACTCTAGATCACGAGTAGGATAATTCCTCTCATATTCTTTGAGTTATCGAGAGGCATAGGCTATGAATTTCCCATGTTGCATGAGAACACATCTTAACCCTTTGCCCGAAGCATTTGAGTCAGCTGAGTTAATGGAGTAGCGATTCGAGAAAATCCTTCCACGAATCTCCGATAATAACTATCTAAGCCGAGAAAGCTACGTACTTCGGTCACTGATTTAGGTTGCTCCTAACTTTGAATTGCTTCAATCTTTGTCGGGTCAACAGATATTCCATGATTTGATACTACGTGCCCAAGGAATGCTACTTCCTCAAGCCAGAACTCGCATTTCTTCAACTTGGCATAAAGCTTGTTTTCACGAAGATTTTGGAGTATCAACCTCAAGTGTTGCTCATGATCTTCACGGATTTTGGAATATATGAGGATGTCTTCAATAAAGACGACCACAAAGTGATCTAAATATTCCTTGAATACTCGATTCATCATATCCATGAAGGCAACAGGAGCATTAGTCAATCAAAAGACATGACTAGGAACTCATAATGCCCGTACCAAGTTCTGAAAGCCGTCTTTGGAATGTCATCAATTCTAATCTTTAACTGATGATATCCGGAACGAAGATCGATCTTTGAAAAGAATTTGGCGCCTTGCAACTGGTCAAACAGGTCATCAATATGAGGCAATAGATATCTATTTTTGACAGTGACATAGTCCAACTCCCGATAATCAATACAAATTCGCATACTCCCATCTTTCATTTTTACGAATAGAACAGGAGCACCCCAAGGAGAAGTACTAGGATGAATGAAACGATGTCTAACAATTCTTGTAGCTGGGTTTTTAACTCCTGAAGTTCAATAGGAGCCATTCGATATGGGGCTATGGAAATGGGTTTTGTACCGGATTCAAGGTCGATACAAAATTTAATATGTCACTCTGGGGGTAAGCCAGGAAGTTCTTCAGGGAATATGTCAGGAAATTTATTAACAATAGAAATATCATTCAAAACTGATGTATTTTTGTTTAAATTTGTGACATGAGCTAAGAAAGCTTGACATCCGTTTTTCAATAAACGAATAGCTTTATGGCTTGAGATGACAATGATTGATTTTAATGGTTTGGTTGCTTGAATTCACATATAGGTTGGTTAGGAATATGAAAGCTAACAAACTTACGAAAACAATTAATTTTTGCATGATGAGTAGTTAACCAATCAATCCCTAGAATTATGTCAAATGTAAGTATTTTCAATGAAATGAGATCGACAGGTAATTTGAGGGTACCGATTTGAACCAAACAAGACTTATAAATAGTGGATGTAATGATGGTTTCTCCCAACGGAGTTTCAACAGATAAGTCAAAGTCTAATTTCTCCGGAGTCAAATTTATACGTTGAGCGCAAGTAGGAGAAATAAAAGAATGGGTAGAACCGGTATCAAATAAGGTATATACTTTGCTAGAGTTTATGATAAGCTTACTCGTGATGACCTCGTTTGGGTTCCTTACTTTTTGGGAGGTTACGAAAAACGCTCTCCCTTGAACTACTGGTTTTGACTTTTCTGAAACGACCTTTGGTGCCTCCAACCCAGTTAGACTTGTCTTCGGTAAATGAAAAAATTGGACTAGGTGACCTTCTCTTCCACAATTATAACATGCTTTGGATTGCATCGCGCAGTTTGGACTGATGTGTCCCTCCCGTCCGCATTTGAAGCATATAATAGGTGGTCATTCTCCTTCCTTAACAACGGGTGTTGGTGCTGACGTCTTTCCATCATTGTTGAATCTCCTCTTCTTGAAATGTCCACTTTTATTGTCTTGGCCATGATTACCACCGAAGTGGTTATTATTTCTGGCATGTTGATTCCCTCTACATTTGTTGTCATCGCTTCGATGACTGCTACCATTGGTATTATCATTTTGTCGACTTCTCTCTCTTGGTTAAGTTGACTCATTATCGTGCTCCAATAACTGAGCCATATTCACAACATCTGAATACAAGCAAAGTTTGTGAGAGATAAGGTATTGACGTATCTCGGGTTTCAAACCTCTTAGAAACATCCGCGTCATTCTCTTCTCATTATCAACTAAGTGGGACGCAAATTAGGAAAACTCAGCAAACTTGGCCTTGTACTGCGACACGGTCATATTGTTTTGTTGCAGCTTGATGAACTCTACCTCTTTCATATGACGAATACTTTCGGGAAAGCACTTGTCATTGAACAATTCTTGGAACTTCTCCCAAGTAATCTTTAGTGCGGTAGGTTGAGTACGCTTTACAGATCCCTACCAGTAATCTGCCTCTGCTCGCAACATGAAGGTGACAAAGGGAACCTTTTGCTCCTCAGAGGATCCCAAGACATCAAATATCTTGTTGATCTGCTTTATCCACATCTCCGCCTTAAGTGGTTTTGGCTCTCCAAAAAACTCTGGTGGTCCCAGCTCCTTGAACTGTTTAGCGGTGACCATCCGAGAGTTTCCAGTGTTTCCACCTGCATTTTGGACAAGAGCCGCTCTCGCCTGATGTTGCATGAATTGCATAAAGCCTCTGAACATTCCATCGTTCATCATTTGATCGGTGTTATTTACCTGCTGATTATTGTCTTCTTGTTGCACATTATCCTGGGAATTCATCTATGATGACTCAACGGTCTCCTGTGCTCCATTGCTAATCTCAATATTCTCGGATGTCATTTTCAAATACTTCCACAAAACAAGGGTTAATTGACATGTCATATATTATCCCTATACTCTGACCGACCAATTAAATACCAAATAAACATAGGTAGGGCATACTAGCGAAGGAATTCCCCGTCTCTCCCCTACTAGTTCTTGTCTCACATCTCAGCCAAGGATCATATCCGTAAGCTTTGTTACCAACTATGACGCCCCCAAAATAGGTATACATCACCCATCTTAAGTCGCCAAATACATGGTACAAAATTCAAATACAACTTAATAATACAACTATCATGTAAAATACGACGAAACATAAACTAAGAGTTTTAATAAGAATATTGTCTTCTAGACTGTATTCAACTCAAATGGAGTCGTCAATACATTTATTATCACACTATTTCATAGAATAGTGAGGACAACTAATGCTATCATCACGATGATCACTCCGGTTCCCCCAACTAGTCCCGGCTTACGTTCTCATTTCTGAAGAGAACAATGAAAGCAAAAGGTGAGCTCAACTAGCCCAATGAAAAATATTATGACTAAGATAATGCGAGAATAATTTATCGTTAGCGTTCAACGATGTTAAACCGATAAAATATAACAAACATCAAGTTTAAGCTGCGGCGATCAAGCAATCCATTAGAAGAGTCAAGTAGAGCATAAAATCTACTATCTTCTATGATTTAAAAGGTTTTTCATCACTTTTATCGTTGAGACTCGACAATAAATAATCCACATCATCGAATCACCCATGCACTCTGACGAGGATATTCTTTAGTATCGACCACAAATTATCCATGCACTACGGGCCAAGGATATTCGGGCATTCATCAATGGTCATGATCATGCCAACAACTCGTCCATCAATGCACTACGGGCCAATGAGGACTTTTACCACATCATTTGTAACATTACGATTCATGATTATACCGAATAATCCACAGGTCATAATCATACCAAGTCCATCTATGCACTCACTGAGCCACGATGACGTTCAACATAATATAAACATGAGGATGATGACAATAATATAAGAATTCAATAAAACAAGTTCAAGGATAAATTTTTAAAGATTTATAATTAAATTTATCCAAAAATTAGTAATGTCCAAATTGTCAACATGATACTGCTTTGTGGAGTAAAATTCAAGAATAATATTGTACCAAAAATAATTTGGACCGAAAACGAATCAATTTTTATCATGAATAGTATGCCAGGTGAATAGTACTCGAGTGAATAGTTCCCCGTGAATAGTACTTCGGGAATAGTAACCCCGTGAATAGTACTCCGACATAAAAAAAGTTAAAACTTATCAAGAATGCTCAGAATAATATTTTCATAAAAAGATACTGGATGAAGCGCAAATATCAAGGAAATTCTACTAATTTCATGGAGTTTAGAAGCCAAAACTTTAACCAAATGAGTATAGAATTCGAAATCTAAAATAAAATAATATTACTTACATACTACAGAGTATGGAAGAAAATATTATTTCAAGCGAATATTAAACAAAAATAGCATCCCTTACCTTGAAAAGAAGAGTATTCCAACTGGTATAGCGGGAATATTCTTGAAGAAAATTTTCACTATTTTCTAAACTCAAAGCTTTCTAAAACTCGAAAGAAATATGCTCAATATTATAGAAGAAGAATTCTCTGATTCTGGTGTGATTTTCAATTCTAACTAAGCATCCTATTTATAGGAGAATGGAAATGATATTATGCAATAAAATATTCTAATAAAAGAAAAACTTTTAAATAAAATTTAATATATGTTATATATATATATATATATGTATAATATAAATACAAAACAAGTAAACAACAAAGCAACTCCACCCGTGAACTTTGAAATCTCCTACCTCCAATTTTTATTTTCAATACGTGGGCCCCACATGTGGCCCCACCTTTATTATATTAAATAATTTTCTACCGATTATTTTGAAAAATGGGTAAATGAGGGTCCATAAAATAAGCAAAATTTACATCAAATACTTTATAAAAATTCCTTCAATATTTTTTGACAACATTTATCATCATTATTATAATTCATAATATTTAATGACCAGGTTGTTCCCAGGAAAGAGGGGCCTTTTCAATAAGGATTTCTTCCTATTGGCGCGCAATTAGGTGACCAAACCTCTCCTTGATAGAACTTCTAGACATCGTCAATATTGCAAATAATAATATTAATAAATTTGTCGTCTCAATTATTGATTTAATAATATAAAATATTATGCAGATGATACTGTGACAATAATTGAATCAATAATATAAGAGATATGATGCAGCAATTACTGTAGCAATAATTAAGTGTAACTGAGTGACTTCTCATGTAAGCATCAATAATTAATACCGTGTGCTACAATGTAACCACGCGTATTACTGTACTTTTAACACCAGTTATTTCAACAGTTAACGGTAAAACTTCCGCCGTTATTTTCATAAAAAGATATTTATGTCATTTTCTCATTTCGACAATAATTCAATTATGGGGTCCACCAATGATTGCGTCGTTGTACGAATATTCCCTGTTAAAACAAATATTCCCCGACCAATCGAATATTTTATAACCACTTGCTTACTTTGCAAAATTTATAAATATTACCCACAACTTTAATATTATAACAAATTTAAATCTTAATATTCAAAAATGATATATATAGAAAATTCATTTTTATTTAAAAAAGTTAGGGTCTTACATGAGGTATTAACTATCCCGATCTTATTCAGAGTTAATCACTATCCACTATCCTTCTACAGCTAATTTTATGAATTTCCAAGCTGGCTGGAAGTGGTCCTCAATCAACCAAGTTAATTCCCAGTTACAGAATCCCAAAATTCTGTAACTGATGAACCAAATATGCCCAACTTTATATTGCTCCCACCTCCCATCATCTCTACGATCACTGACTCTAGCCCCATTGTAGAGTCCCAAGCTCAAATCGTAGAGCCACCTACTCTAAACACCAAAACACAGGCCCCTCCATCCAACATTCCCTCCTCATCCACAAATGAATATTTCAACCTTGATCTTGCCCTCTACTCATTACAAGATCAATTCAAGAGAACACTCCCTCCTTCACAAATTCCCCAACTCAACGAACTTCTTTCAGAGCTGCCCACCAAAGCCGATTTGTCAGCAATGTCCAAGAAAGTGATCAAGGAACTCGATGAGAGTCTTGAAGAACACACTGAACTCATTCAGATGAGATTAACAACAATGATCAATGTTGCAAATAGTCTCCCAAGCTCCCTAAGCTCTAAGCTCACTAAGAAACTTGAAGAGCTCATCAAGGAAATGATTCAGAGCATAAAGGACATGGATGACATTCACTTTCTAGCAGCTAAAAGACACAGAGATGTTGTTCTTATCTTACAGTCCACTCAAGAAGCTCAAAATAAACTTACGATGGAGAACTTCCTCAATCTGCAAACTGCCGTAAAAGAATTCCAACAATTTTACGTCAGCCAAGGACAGCAGACTGACAATATACTAGCCATTCTTCAACAACGAGATGCTCGATCTGATGCTCTGATCAAAGAAAATTGAGAGGACATTACTCAAACTCGGAGTCAACTCAACGAGCTTGTCCAAGAACTAACTTGCCTCTCAGAAGACATCTGAACCCTTGATGCTGACATAAAGGGGGAAAATAAAGGGAAAGGAGTTCAAGGCAAGGGCAGAGGTCAATCCCAAACTCAATCTTCAAGGAATCCTCCTGCAAGGCAATTCCACCAACAGACTCCATGATCCAGCCATCAGATCCAACGATCTGATACTCAACGATCTGATCAGCAGGAAGTTTTAATGGCTCAACTATTAAGAAGTCAAAGGCCTTCTCCTAGCTTTTATGAGGTGACAACAACAGGTCTAAGAATGCCAATAGGAGATCCTGCATTCATGAATAGACATGATCATAGTGAAAGACTCAGTCAAAGCGAGCTGGAAGAAATAACTCGAAGAGATGAAGCTAGCAGGAGAAGAAGAGCTAGAGAATATTCAAATCCTCCAAGAAGCAAAAGACCGAAGAAATAGAGATAAGGTGAAACTTAAATTCTTATTGATGTAAAGCTTATATGTAATATCAATTCTTCAAACATCAATAAATTCATACTTATTCTCTAGAATTTTTAGTTGCTCACTGAAATTTTAAGTCATGTTTACTTTCCTAAAAATGCATCTAGAACTTGATAATTATGACAACAAATCTCCTTGGTTATGTCAACGTCAAATAGGGGGAGATTGTTGAAAGAATGCATATTTTGATTTGATGTTTAAAGTAAATGCTCATGATTATATGTAAAGTCCTTCAAAGAATATATGTACAAGGACATAGTGATAGATCAAAATTGTTAGGTTGATCTTAGATTTTAATGTTCATCATTCTATAAACGAATGTATAGATAAAGAGATCAAAGATGTTAGGTTGATTTATAACTTGAAAGGAATAGATAGGCCTTGAAAAGAATAGCAGTCTATCGAGCTGATCAACAGATTACAGAAGCTAAGGCAGGATCGTAGAGCTTAGAAGATCGTAGTGTATCCGCCTTGAAGGGCCTCTCCAGAAATCGTAGAGTGGTCCAGACGTTTACCGAAGCTAACTCAGAGATCGTAGTGTGCTCTCGGAAATGTAGAGTCTGCAAGATGAGCAAGTGAAGATCGTAGTGTGCAAATCCTTGAGAGAGATCATAGTGTTCTCTTCAGACCAAGCACAAATGTTATAAGACACCATGATATGGATCATAGAGTATCATCTTCCTTGTGTCAGAAGCATCGAGCCCTACTTTTGATTGGAGACAAATTCTAACAAATGTGGAATGGTTTTGAAACGTTGAAGTCCTCACCAGTCCCAACGGTACAAAAGATATCCTTAGTATTCAATAAAAGGAACGTATTCAAGAAGCTAAGGAAAGGACTATAGGACAGAGGAAAAATATCTTTTTAGGTGTAAGGTGAGAAAGCAGTCTGCTGTGTCAGTGGGCCAGAATGCAATGCAGAAGGTGTGCAGAAAAGTCTCCATCAAAGTTTAGAAATGTCAAACGCATTTAATGCTTTAACAAATGGCTTTAACGGATAGATTTCAAGGATCACATATATGCAGAACATATGCAGATGATAGATCTAAGCAAGCATTGAACAAAAATGAACAAGAACACTCAACACTCAACTCTGCAATCTGAGAAAAAGAGGAAGCTTGCTCAGCTACTTAGTTCTTTCGAACAAGTGCTTAACTGCAACTGAGTAGCATCAATCATGAACTCAACAACTACCAATCAACTGAAGTAAGAGTTCCAAGTTAGAAGGACTTGAAGAGTTCTAAGTGAACTGTGAAGAACCAAGTCTGCTAGACTTGAGGAGTTCAAGAGTGAACTAAGAAGTGCCTAGACTGCTGGTCTAGAAGGAATCTGTGAGATTCAAAAAGTGTAAAAGACATCCTTAGTGGATTTCCTACTCGAGGAGTAAAAGAGTGGACTAGGAGTTTTAAGTGCTCTGAACCATTTAAAAACAACTGTCTATTTCATTCTTGCTATAATTGTTATAACTGTTATAACTGCCTCACTCTCATTAGCTCTATCTAAAAGGGAGTTCAAAGAAACCTTAATTCCGCTGTGTTTAAATCATTATCAAAATTGTTTTAGTTAAAAAGAAAAAGTTTTTAGTTATCTATTCAACCCCCCCCCCCCTTCTAGATAACTATTTTGCTTTCGGGAACTAACAAATTCTATATCAAATTTTTGAAACTACGTATTGACTATATATATAGGGTAGTTGACATACTATGAACATTGTTTTCTATTTTTGAAAATGTTAGACAGAACTTCATTTGCAAACCATCATAACTTACGGGGACGAGGGTGTACATCCCATGGACCCTGTATTGATCAATACTACATGCAAGAACGATATTATCATTCATCTTTTCCGCCTTGGGTGCATAAAAGTTTTCCCATATTCGGGATGTTCATACTTAGTCGTGAATCCAAACCAAAACAATTTGATTAGATACAATAGGGTTTTATCATATTCAATTATATTTCTGAATCTGTGTCTAGCTGGGTCAAATAGCTTAGACGGCTTTTACGGGGTCAATATATATATATATATATATATCAACATGCGATTAAATACAATGATTATCCAAGTGAGGACACTTGTATAACCATATTTAGAAATTAACGAACAGAATATATATCTTAATTATATAATATAATATCATGTTAAACTATGATCGGATATAATATATATAACAATAGGGTTAATAATCTGGTACAATAATATTATAAATCTAAAACTTTCTTACTCATGTCCATTGCATAAAGGAAATGCAAAGGTATGATACTTGCCTGGTCTGCTACTTACAATACGCAACTTAGTTTTATCTTTTATACCAAAACCTATCATTAATAAGATCATTTGATCGATTAGAATAATATACTATAACACATAGCACTGCTTATTGCAGTCAACACATAACCTAATCACCTTGTCACACATATTCAACAGTCATTGAATCACCAACAAACATTAATACAGTCAAAATGTCTAAGTCCAGATCAATTTTTGAAACATGTCGGTCTACCGATGGCTTTATCGGGTAATATTGAGTCTAAGACTCTATCATGTAGCTCAACATCTGTAAGTATTAGTCATATTATTTTTAAATGACTTATAATAATTTTTAAACATTTATTATAATTTATCATAAATTTTCAAACACCGGAATCATTATTAAATGATTTAAATATTAAACAATTCTATTATCATTAACATTTAATTAATATTAAACTATTAATGAAACCATCGCCAAAATATTAAAATTATTCATAATAACTTAGAATATTTTTTAAAGTATTTATATACCACTTAAATGATTTTTAAAACATTTAAAATCATTTTAATTACTTACCATTAATATTTAAATATTAATGCACTATTTATCAAATATTAAAAGTCATTAATTATAACTTAAAATATTTTTAATTCATTAATATCCTTTTCAAATGATTTTAAATAAATAAATCCATTTTTAAACTATTTATTTAATATAATAATTAAATAAATTTAATATCATTAATAATAAATTAGTATCATTAGTATTAAATTATTAATGAAATTATCCTTTAAATATTAGAAGTTATATTTTATAACTTAAAACATTCTTAAACACTTTATTTTTATTTAAAATAATTTTAATATTAAATTTTTTTAATATAAATATTAAATAAATTTAATATCATTAATATTAAAATATTAATATTTTTCATGACAAAATATCAAAAGTTATATTTTATAACTTCAAATATTTTTATAACCTTTAAATCATTTTATAAGATTTTTAAATCATTAATTCTATTTTTCATAATTTATTTAATGCATTTATTAAATAACTTAATTATCATTAATATTAATTTATTAATGAAATTTCATCACAAACTATTAAAAGTTATAGAAAATAACTTAAAATATTTTCTTATAACATAATATAATTTTAAATGATTTTTCAAGTTTTAGAATTATTTTTAAATAATTTATTTAATATAATAATTAAATAAATGAAATACTTTTAATATTCCAAAAATATTAAATATTTATGAAATATATTAAAAATTATTAAAAACTAATTTTCGGATTTTAAACTAATTTTTAAGAATTTATTTTGTATTTTTCATAATTAAAACCTATTTAGTACTAATTATTTAATAAAACAATTATTTTATAAAGTAATCGCTATCGCTAAAGATCGACTATATGCTGACAGGCAACTGCCGTATGGGTGTTCTTACGTGTTCATCATGCAACCTTGAGAAATTCATGGCGCTTAACGAGTGAACTACTTTGACCAGTGATAACTTTTATTCTATGATGTTTCTAGGCAAGATAAAACATTGATCTTGTAGTATACATGTAGGACTACAATTATCAACCACTAGATTGGTCATACAACAATTTAATTGCAAGATCTAAGTTATTAAAACCGATTGTCAAAGTTGTTACGGGTTTTCGGGTAACCCGTGAAACCAGTCGACTTTCGAATAAAGCACCTTGTGGCTTAAAAATCTAAGAGTTCTGATTAATGTTATGGTGGTCTAATAGGTCAAAGTTGTAATCTATATTATAGAGTACATATAAAATTCATCAAATCGGTTAAACTATATCAGAATCATAATCTACCATCCGGTCAACCCATGTCAGAAAGGTTGTTCATCACATTTCTGGAAATTCCAGAAACTTAAAAATCAGGTCGTGAAGGCTACTTTGAACATTGATTACTTTCAGTTTGTTGGCTATTTAGGTGATCCAGAAGCATGAATCTGAAGAACACATAACAGGCTATCACCCTGATACACTAACAACATCTAAATAACAAACAAATGCAAGATCTGGGCCCAATAACTTGTTGTCAGACACACTACTACAAAACAGTAAATAGACAACACTTAAACCACAACGTTTTTATAAAAAAACGTTGTGGTATTTTTTTCACAACTTTTTTTAATAAAACGTTGTAGATACATATGAAAAAACGCTATCTATTTAAAAGAGCATTTTTTTTATTTTAATTAGATAACGATTTTTTTTAAAAACGTTATATATCAAGAAAAACACGGAGAAAAAAAAATGCAAAACTAAAAATTTATAAGTTAAAACAAGACATAAAAACCCTAACACCCACTTCTCTCTCCTTCTCGCGAACTTCTCCTCACCACTTCTATTTACCACCCACTTCGACTACCACCACTTCTCTCTCCTTCTCGCTAACTTGTCCTCACCACTTGTGCCACACTCACTCATGCAACCGTCTCCATTTTCTCGTCCAAAAGCCTAACACCCAAAGCTACCATCTCCGCTTTCAAAGATACAACCACATCCGCCTCTTTTAATCGGACGGGCGCCTACTACTTGTGGAGAGAATCTGGTTTAAGTCTTGACGCCAAGTCGTTACCCTCGAGAAACTCCGTGGTCACTCCCGTGCACGGGAAGGTTTACTGAGCGAGAGAGAAAGGGCTACTGAAAAAATTGAAGCCACAAGAAGACGAGACTCCACGAGGACGATGAAGGAGGTTTCATAGTGGTGGTGCGAGTGGGCAAAGGTGGTGGTTTCTCTGTCCCCTCCACTAAAAAGTAGGTTTTAATTTCTCACTTGTTAATTTTCCCTAAAATTTAGGTTTTAATTAGAAATTTTACGATATTTGGAGCTAATTTGGAGCTTCTAAGTGTTATTAAAGATGAAGGGGGATTATCATAGATATATGGCGAAGAGTTTATGTAACAACCTGATATTTTCTATACAAATAAATTAGAAATCAAGGTATAAATTTTTTATTTATTTTAAATATAGAATATATGTGCGAAGATAATGTGTGTATGTGTTTATGAGATATATTTATTACATGAATGATTATAAATAATTTTATTTTAGAATTATTGATTATTATAAATTATATTCTTGTAATAATTAATTTTATAGCGAGAAATGTTTTTATTAATTATTTTCCATGAAAATATAATCATATATTATTTATATAATATATGAAATGATTTTTAGAATTATTATAATAATTACTTTATTATATGATCTTTAGTACTGATTATTAATTAATTATTTTAAATTAATAATGTTAAGTAGAGATGATAAATCGATATGAAATCCAAACCCTAATTTTGGATTTTGATCAAGAATGAGAATGATAATATAATACTATTTATATTTTGATTTTTCAGTGCTATAATTATATACTGTATGTATGTGGACTGACAATGATTGGTCAGTTATGGTGTGTTATGTCAAACCCTAATTTGAAACTCAATTGTGAGTTTAAGACTATTATATAACTGTGTTGTATGATTTTGCGATTAACTAGGTCAACCCTAATTTGCATTTTGATATATTAATTTTGGAAATCCTAATAATTACGCTCCAATAACTGAGCCCTAGGTCACTTTGCCGGTTGCTATCTTTTGGTTGGGATGACTCATTATCACGCTCCAATAACTGAGCCCTATTAACAACATCTGAATAGAAACACAGTTTATGAGAGATGAGATATTGACGTATCTCAGGTTTCAAACCTCTTAAAAACATTCGCGTCATTCTCTCCTCATTCTCAACCAAATGGGACCCAAACCGGGACAACTCGGCAAACTTGGCTTCGTACTGCGATACAGTCATATTGTTTTGTTCTAGTTTGATGAACTCTACCTCTTTCATGTGATGAATACTTTCGAGAAAGTACTTGTCGTTGAACAGTTCCTGGAACTTCTCCCAAGACATCTTCAATCAAGGCGCGAGTTGAGTCGTTTCTGATTCCCACCGATGTCTTGCCTCTGCGCATTTACATGAAGGTGGCAAAAGGAACCTTTTGCTCCTCGGAGCATTCCAATACATCAAATATCTTGTTGATCTGATTAATCCACGTCTCCGCCTTAAGTGCTTTTGGCTCTCCAAAAAACTCCGGTGGTCCCAATTCCTTAAACTGCTTGACGGTGACCGTCCGAGAGTTGTCAATGTTTCGACCTGCATTTTGGACAGGAGCCGCTCTCGCCTGATGTTGCATGAAATGCATGAAGCCTCGAAACATTCCATCGTTCATCATTTGGTCAGTGTTGTTGTTTGCTTGAGGATTGTCGCCTTCCTGATGCACATTATCCTGATTATTGATCTGTGGAGACTCAACGGTCTCCTATGCTCCATTGATGTTCTCAACATTCTCGGATGTCATTTTTAAATACTGCCACAAAATAAGAGTTAAATAACATATCACATATTATCCCTATACTCTAACCGACCAATTAAATACCAAATAAACTTAGGTAGGTCATACTAGCGAAAGAATTTCCAGTCTCTCCCCTCCTAGTTCTTATCTCACATTTCAGCCAGGGATCATATCCCTAAGCTCTAATACCAATTGTGACGCCCCCAAAATAGATATACATCACCTATTCTAAGTCGCCAAATACATGGTACAGAATATAAATATAATCTTAATAATACAACACGAGAGCTGTGAGTTTAAATACAAATACTGTCTTCTAGACAATATCCACTCTCGAGAATAAGTCCTCATTACATTTATTGTCACACTATTTAATGAGAATAGTGAGGACTACTAGCTAATACTATCATCCCACCCATCACTCCATTCCCCGAC
This sequence comes from Panax ginseng, assembly GCA_020205605.1. Taxonomy (NCBI): domain Eukaryota; kingdom Viridiplantae; phylum Streptophyta; class Magnoliopsida; order Apiales; family Araliaceae; genus Panax; species Panax ginseng. The sequence continues at coordinate 90,296,968 of CM035128.1, read as the reverse complement.
TAAATCCCGATTACGTTCTCATTTCTCAAGAGAACGGTGAAAGAAAGGGTGAGCTCAACTAGCCCAAGAAGAAAATATTATGACTAAGATAATGCGAATAAATTATCATTAGTCTTAAACAATGTTAAACGATAAAATACAATAGACATCAAGTTTAATTGCAAATGAACAAGCAATCCATTAAAAGAGTCAAGTAGTGAATAAAATATACTATCTTTATGATTTAAAAGGTTTTTCATCACTTTTTTCATAAAAAATCTTTGGATGAAGCCTTGAATATCAATGATATTCCATTAATTTCGAGGGAGTATAAGTCAAAACTTTAACAGTCGAGTATATTAAAGAATGGAATAACAAAAGAAATCACCATGCATGCGGTACTTAGTATATGGCAAAGTTATTCCAATGAGAATAATAAGTAATGAAACCGAATTCGGTGAAATTTGCAAGCGGGGATGTTCCAATGTAATAATAAAGAATGGAATACCAATAGAAATCACCATGTCTGCGATACTTGCGCATAGGCGGAGTTATTCAAATAGAATAATAAATAACGGAATCGGTCCGGCAGTAAAAGCGCATGCAGACGGGATATTCGATAGAATAATAAAGACGGAACCGGTCCGAAGCGTAAAATGCATGCATGGAGATATTCCAGCGAATAATAACGAATAGAATAACAAATGCGAAATCACCAAGTATAGGGTGAAATGCGCGTGTGAGTTATTCCAATGAATAATAAAGAATGGAATAACATAAGTTCTCTTCATGAATACAAAAGAAATAATACCCTTTACCGTAAAAAGAAAGCTGGATATAAGAGTAGGGAAGTAGCAGAATACTTTTCTTCTTTCTCTCTATAATTTTCTCTCTCTAGAGTTTTAGTGAATTCGTAAGAAATAATGAAGGAATGAGCTTCTATTTATAGGAGAATGGAAAGGCATTGTGTAATTCACTGGCTAAAATTATATGCTAGATTTTCAAAATCAAATTTTTATAATATATATATATATATATATATATATATATATATATATATATATATATATATATATATATATATAATACAACACACATGCTATATTAGACAATTTCTACCACCCATGCATTATTTGTCAAGGTATTGGCCAATGAATGTCTAGGTTTGAAAAACATCCACAATCACATGAAACAAAGCTAGTAATTGTCAATCCCCCAACCAATAAGAATAAAGAAAAAAATTATAAAACATATCTATATATATAATCCACACATGTTGTAAACCTAAATATATATATATATATATATATATATATATAATAATTGTACTCCCTCCGTAAAAATCAAATCTCCCTCCCCACCCACTTTCACAACTTGTGACAACTTTATTCACCACTACCACCCACTCACCCATATTCACACACACACCAACACTAGATTATACATATATATATATATATATATATATATATATATATATATATATATATATATATATATATATATATATATATATTCACACACTCCACCATATGCCACTAACAATATATATATATATATATATATATATATATATATATATATATATATATATATATATATATAATCACGTACCAATAACAGTATATATACGAAAAATTGATATTTCTTTCTCTGATTATTTTTAAAAATGGGCAAAATAGGGGTCCATAAAATAAGCAAAAGCGAGGTGACTTCTCATGTAAGCATCAATAATCAATACATTGTGCTATTATGCAACCACGCGACATCGCATGCTTTACTACCGAGTAGTTCAACAAGATATTAACGGTAAAACTTCCGCAGTTATTTTCATAAAATATTTTTGTCGTTTTCAATCCGATAATAATTACATTGTGGTCCACTAATGATTGTACTTGGCTCATACGGATATTTCACGACAAAATGAATATTTCCCGACCAATCAAATATAATATGACAACTTGCATACTTTGCAAAATTTGTAAATATTACCCACAACTATAACATTATATTAAATTCATTCCATAATATTCAAAAATGATAATTATAGAAAAATCATCTTTATTCATAAAAAGCTGGGTCTTACACTAGTAACTTGTCAAACCTTTAGGGTTTGACCCTTGAAGTTTAACCCTAAGGTTTAGCACAAAAATTATAGGATTTCTAGGATTTTGCAAATTAGGTTACAATAAAAAATTTAGTTTCTTAAAATTTATAATTAGGGTTTTCTTAATTAGTTTGGGTTTTCTAATATTTAGAAATTAAACATTATGTTTAACAATTTAATAATTATAATTAAGCTTACTAATTTAGCAATTAGTGCAAATAATCAACAATTAGTATTACCCATATAACAATTAGGGTTACTTATTATTAATTAGGGTTTTTAATTATAAAATTATGGTTTCAAATTTCATGATTAGGGTATACAATTAGTAATTAGGGTTTCTAAATTTAGAAATTAGGTTTTTGAATTTAGTAATTAGGGTTCTCAATTAATTAGGGTTTCTAATTAATTAGGTTTTCTCAGTATAATTAGGGTTTTACCCAATTACTTTAATACAACACATGCTATATTAGACAATTTCTACCACCCATGCATTATTTGTCAAGGTGTTGGCCAATGAATGTCTAGGTTTGAAAAACATCCCACAATCTGCCAAACAAAGCTAGTAATTGTCAATCCCCCAACCAATAAGAATAAAGGAAAAAATTATAAAACATATCTATATATATAATCCACACATGTTGTAAACCTAAATATATATATATATATATATATATATATATATATATATATATATATAATAATTGTACTCTCTCCCGTAAAAATCAAATCTCCCTCCCCCACCCACTTTCACAACTTGACAACTTTATTCACCACTACCACCCACTCACCCATATTCACACACACACCAACACTAGATTATATATATATATATATATATATATATATATATATATATATATATATATATATATATATATATATATATATATATATATTCACACACTCCACCATATGCCACTAACAATATATATATATATATATATATATATGTATATATATATATATATATATATATATAATCACATGCCACTAACAGTATATATATATACGAAAAATTGATATTACTTTCTCCTGATTATTTTAAAAAATGGGCAAAATAGGGGTCCATAAAATAAGCAAAACTGAGTGACTTCTCATGTAAGTATCAATAATCAATACTGGTGTAATATTTATTATGCAACCACGCGACATCAGATTTTTTACTACCGAGTAGTTCAACAAATGATAATCGGTAAAACTTCCGCCGTTATTTTCATAAAATATTTTTGTCGTTTTCTCAATCCGACAATAATTCTGTTGTGGGGTCCACCAATGATTGTACCGTCATACGGATATTCCTTGACAAAAAGAATATTTCCCGACCAATCGAATATAATATGACAACTTGCATACTTTGCAAAATTTGTAAATATTACCCACAACTATAACATTATATTAAATTCATTCCATAATATTCAAAAATGATAATTATAGAAAAATCATCTTTATTCATAAAAACTGGGGTCTTACACTAGTAACTTGTCAAACCCTTAGGGTTTGACCCTTAGGGTTTAACCCTAAGGTTAAGCACAAAAATTATAGGATTTCTAGGATTTTGCAAATTAGGTTACAATAAAAAATTTAGTTTCTTAAAATTTATAATTAGGGTTTTCTTAATTAGTTTGGGTTTTCTAATATTTAGAAATTAAACATTATGTTTAACAATTTAATAATTATAATTAAGCTTACTAATTTAGCAATTAGTGCAAATAATCAACAATTAGTATTACCCATATAACAATTAGGGTTACTTATTATTAATTAGGGTTTTTAATTATAAAATTATGGTTTCTAATTTCACGATTAGGGTTTACAATTAGTAATTAGGGTTTCTAAATTTAGAAATTAGGTTTCTGAATTTAGCAATTAGGGTTCTCAATTAATTAGGGTTTCTAATTAATTAGGTTTTCTCAGTATAATTAGGGTTTTACCTAATTACTTTAAATTATGTAATACACGACATGATTCACATAACACAATTACAACACAGTCTCGAATTTCCGATTTGAATTTCACAATAGGGTGAAACAAGTTAATGATAGGGTTTTCCATTATTAGCGTTAACACTTACAATTCAAATCATACACCACATAACACAGTGACTTAACAGATTTTAAAGTCTCGTTTGACTTCAAAACTAGGGTTTTCAAATACTGCACCATCATTGACCAATCATTAACAATGCGTACATACAGTACATATTTATAGCACTGAAAAAATCAAAATATTATTAATATTATATTATTATTCTCATTCCTTGATAAAAATCCAAAATTAGGGTTTGGATTTCATATCTGATTTTCTTACATATACTTATCATTATTAATTAAGTTAAATAATTAGCTTAATTAATCTGAAATAAATTCATATAGTAAAATAGTTATTATAATAATGCTATAATCATTTCATATATTATTTAAATCATATAATAATCATATTTTCACGTAAGATAAATAATAAAAATATTTCTACTATAAAATTAATTATTATAAGAATATAATTTATAATGATCAATAATTCTAAAATAATATTATTTAAAATTGGTCATGTAATAAATAATTTTTTATTTATCACAAATATACATACACATTACCTGGCACATATTCTCACCTTAAAAAAAAATTATACGCAAAATTTGTGATTTAATTATATAGAAAATATCAGGTTATTACAAAAACAACGAACTGAAATTCTTCAATCCTATAAAAATGAAACTGACCCTTTTACTAGAGCTGAAACAAAAAGAAAAAATGCTTGCTATACCTTATGACACAAAATTACAGTATCCTCAAAAGGCTAAAAAAACAGCAAAGTTCTAAACCTTCTAGATCTTACCGAAGACGTTCTCCTAAGAAATCATCTAAAAACAAAACCCCTGAAAAATCTACTATGAAGAGAAAGAGCAGTAATAAAAAAGTTAAATCTAAAATTCAATGATATAAATGTGGTAAAACAGGACACTTTGCTAATAAATGAAAATCAAAATTAAAACAAAAACTTAATGAAATGTCCTTTAATGAGGACATTCAACAACAAATTCTTAATTGTTTATCTAGCAGTAATTCTAAATCAAATTCAGATGATGATTTAGCTGAAATCTATTCTGAATCTGACAATGATTCTAACAATGAACAATGTCAAACCTGTACAACTAACAACTGTAATATAACTACTGAAGCTGATTATTGGAAAGCTATCGTCGAGATGAATGGTTTAGATATTGGAGGACCAAGTATCAATGTCTTAACTAACACCCAAAAATCACTCCTCGACTTAGCCAATCAAATTAAAGATCCTGAGATAAAAATAAAATTTTTAGAAATCTGTTATAAAAATAAAAAAACAGAAGATATTCTTCCCATTGATCAGTATAGTATGAAAGAAGTTATGAAACGTATACAAGATGTTTCTACCACTGAAAAGCCCACTACTATTCAGGATCTTAAAGGAGAAATAAATATTTTAAAATTTGAAATAAACAATTACAAAATACTAATGTTATTATTTTCCAAGATCATAATAATATTAAATAACAGTTAAATTATAAACAAGATAATAATATAGAATCCTCCAAATCTGAATCTTCTTATAAACCAGAGTCTTCTAACAATATTTGATACTTATGAATCAAGTAGTTTTTCAGAAATGGTATATTAGAATTACTTTTGTTATTAAACCAGATTTTATCATTAAATACGCCATTGCCCTAGTAGATAGTGGTACTGACGTGAACTATATTCAGGAAGGATTAATTTCTACCAAATACTTTCAGAAAACCACTCAATCTTTAACTAGTGCAAGTGGTAATACTATGAATATTAAATAAAAAATTCCTGAAGCCTTAATCTGTAATCAAGGTCTTTGTTTACCTACTTCTTTTGTTCTTATCCGAAATACGAATCAATTTATCATCTTAGGCACCCCTTTCTTGTGTCTTTTAATGCCCATTTCAAAAATTGATACTTTGGGAATTCATACTACTTTTAACTACAGACATATCGTTTTCAAATTCATTAAAGAACCTTATACTGAAGAATTAAATCAAGTTAAGCACATGATTTATTCTAAGAGAAACAACTCAATTTTATTCAAAAAGAAATAAAATTTATTACTATAGTACAAAGAATTTTACAACCTTCTTTACAGGAAAAAATAAAATTAATCCACAAAACTCTTCAAGTTGAAATTTGTAGTGATGTCCCGAATGCTTTTGGAATAGGAAGAAACTTATTATTTCTCTTTCTTATATCCCTAATTTTAATGAAAAGAATATTCCTTCTAAGTCTCAACCCAGTCAGATGAAGAAGGAATATTTACTCCTTTGTAAAACTGAAATTGAGTCTCTTCAACAGAAAAAATTAATAAAGCCTAGTACTTCTCCCTGGAGTTGTACAACCTTCTATGTTAATAAAAATTCAAAAATTTAACGAGGAACTCCATGACTCGTTATCTTTTATAAACCGCTTAATGAAGCCCTTCAATGGATTAGATATCCGATTCCTAATAAGAAGGACCTTCTTGACAGACTTCATGATGCCACTATATTCTCTAAATTTGATATGAAATCAGGATTTTGGCAAATTCAAATTAGAGAACTGGATACTTATAAAACTGCTTTTACAGTACCTTTTGGTTACTATGAATGGAATGTTCTTCCATTTGAATTGAAAAATGGACCTTCAGAATTCCAACACATCATGAATGATATTTTTAATCCTTTTACTGAATTTATTATTTGCTACATTGATGATGTCTTAATTTTCTCTTCATCTATTGAACAACACATTAAACATTTAAATATTTTTAAAAATGTTATCATAAAAAAATGTTTGGTAGTTTCTGCTCCTAAGATGAAGCTTTTCCAAACAAAAATCAAATTTCTTGGACATAATATTTCCAATAGAACTATTATTCCAATTGAAAGATGTATTGAATTTGCATCTAAATTTCCGGATGAAATTAAAGACACTAATCAACTGCAAAGATTTTTGGGAAGTCTAAATTATATTCGTGACTATTATCCGAATCTTTCCCAAGATGCTTCCATTCTGTATACTCGTCTATGAAAAAATCCTTCATCATGGACCACTGAACATACTGATGCAGTAAAAAAGATTAAAGCTAGGGTCAAACAGTTACCTTGTTTATCCCTACCTAATCCCGAATTGAAAAAGATCGTCCAGGAAATGGTTGTATTCTAAAATAATTTAATCCTAACAGTAAAAAAGAGGATCTTATTCGTTTTACTTCAGGAGTTTGGAAATGTCCTTCTTTAAACTATCACACAATAAAGAAAGAATGTCTTTCAACAGTTAAATGTGTTTTAAAATATCAGGATGATCTTTTAAATCAGCACTTTTTAATTAGAGTTGATTGTTCAGCTGCAAAATAGATATTTAAAAAGGATGTTAAAAATTTAGCATCTAAACAGATATTTACTACTTGGCAAAGTACTTTATCCGTATTTGACTTTGATATTGAATATATCAAAGGAAAACAAAATTCTTTACCAGATTTTCTAACTAGAGAATATTTGCAGGAATGATAGTAGACGCCGTGGCCGCGGTCAGCGAGGCCCAGGCAGAGCTAACCTTTTCTATACAGAATTTCCTAGCCTGAATACTCCATCCAGTAATTTTTCCCAACCTACAGTAAAAGATGTTCTTCTTTTACCAGAACAGTAAATTCCAAACAAATATGTGGAAGAAATAGTATTATTTATTGAACTAAATGATGAAAAATGGATGAAAGATCTATGGGAGATCAAAAGGCGTTATTTAACCAATCAATAGTCTCCTCCTCATTTTAACCAATATGGCTATGTATATGAGCAAATCATCATTGAAACAGTATCCATGGACATTACGCATACGCTTCATGATCCATCAAAACCGACTAGCCCAATTCAATACAGTAAAATAACTATCAAGACCATCATGCCTCTTGCTAATTGGGGTATTAATCCTCATACTACCTGTACTATTGAATCTAGTCATACAAAAGAAGCCAGATACAACTATTGGGATTATATTGATTCCTTTACGCATGTATTTTATTACTAGAACCCCATCCATAACCACACCTGGTTTATCCATATATGTCATGATGTTCTGAAAAACAAAATTCCCAACTGGTTTTTTCATTTGGTGGGATGAATTCGGTATTACAATGGAAACAACATTCAAAGAGTGGCAGGTTGCTTATGCGCATATACCAGTAAATAAAGAATTATCTATGCTTAAATTATTGACCCATTTCATAATCCGTTTTGGAATCCCTTGGATATGGAAATGGGATTTCCAATGTGACTACCAGAATAAAATTCCCGATTTTAAAAGGGTATTTTTTAACAAATGGTGGAATAAAGGACTTAATCCCACACTACCAGAACTTCTGAAGACCATAAATAATCACACTCAAGCTTGTCTTGATGTAATTCCTCAAAGCCTTCCAGCACCAACATCGGTTAATCCTTTTGTCAAGATTCAAACCGATTTAAAACAGAAATTTCCAAATCTAACTGAAACAGAATTGATAGTTAAGACTATGGACTATGTGAAAACCCAATTCTTACAATCCTTTGTCTAAGATGACAGTTCCATGAAAACTGTTAGCAATAATGAAGAATCTAAACAGGATGATAATGAATTTAGCGTCTTAGCTGGCGAAAGTCAAGAATCGGAACCTACTATGGGATATTTCTGTGATTTTCTCACTTCCATGATTTCCGAAAAGATGGAACAAGACAAAAAAGGACAAGGAAAAGCATAAATCTATTCTCCACTACAGCATCAATAAACAGAAACGGACAACCACAGTGTCTCCACCACCAGTAAGGCATAACCAGCTGCCCCTCAATTATCAGAAGATGACACCATCTGTCCTCTATAATGAGCCACTCAACCAACAATTTGTATCATGCCATTCCACTTCCTACGGCTGAGAGTTAAAGAAGAAAAGATAAGGATATCAGACCGACTCCACTACCAAGGACACGCCATATCCTTTCTTATCTTCTCACTTGTATATATTGGGAGACCTCACCCATTATTGAGGCATCACTTTTCTTACATTTTTACCCTTGTACTCTCTCCCTCTCTCTCATATAAATAAAGTTTGAATTTTGAAGATATCAAAGGCTCTTCTGTAAGTTTGCATTATCGCTTCCGTAAATTACTATGTTTCTTTACTTGAACTTTTAGATTTTCATACTGAAAACAGTAATCGATATAAAACAACATATCAAACTGCAACTGATAAACATAATCATTCTTATTTTTTAGAATAATTTAATAAATCTGAACAATTTATTGTTTTAACTAAAAATGTTATACAGGAAGAAACCTGTCGGCTTATAGTTTTGGGAAGACCTCCAAACCAACAGTAACTTTATGAGATCATATATGTAATAATTTATCTGTTAATATATATTTAATATGCCTTTAAAATATCCATGCCATTTTATTAAATAAGACAGTATGAGATTTGTGCTTGATTAAGTGGAACGTCACCCAAGTCGCGTTTAGGACTTTGCCTTTAGCCGTGTTTTGGCGTTATGGCTTCTGTCCTTTATAAATCGTTGACAGACGTGCTTGATCCTGCTTGATCCTTATCCTTGCCTAATTTGGTATCAAAGCCATGTTTAGTTTATTGACATATTGGAGAATATATTACTTATAAATTATGCATATATGATCACTTTTAAAAATGACTGATTTTTCAACCTCTCTTTCAACCATAGCTAATGCCTCAGCTTCTACCTTGGAAGCAACTGAACTTATAGCCTATCAGGATGTTAAGGAAGCCTTAGATAAATGGACCATTCCTAAAATCAAACCAGAAACAATTTATAAAATTGGAACCTTTGATTTTATCAGTAACAGAATTATTAAAACATTTGAACATATTGTTCCTTTACAGAATAATGATGAAATTTTATATTTATTGCATGTTGAATATTTATACCCTTTTTTGAAAAAAAATATAAATATGTTCATATAGGACTTGTCCAAGTAGCTTTCAAACCTTTGACCTTAGTTGGCCAAAAATACCAGTATTCAGTGCACATTTAGAGATGGTAGGTGTCTTAACTGGAAAACCTCTCTTATGGGCGTTATTGAAACCAGTCTTGCTCATGGACCAATATATTTCAATATTTGTTGCTTTAACTGATACTAAGTTGTCAAAAGTATTAGAAATGAGAATTATATCTCATGGTTATGAGTATTTACCCGGATCTCCTCCTTTTGCCATATTATTCCATATTCACCTTAAAGTTTTAACAACTTTAAACCCTTATATCTGAAAACAAAGCCAATAAGGACATATTGTCCTTACAGAGACTAATCTCTTTAGTAGTCAAGTGGCTATTCTCAGGATAATCCCTTAGGAAGAAATTACTTTTCTGAAACAATGGCAAATTACAAACGTTGTCCCTACTAGACCTATAATTAGACAATCCATTGAGGATATTATTCAAACCAGTAATGGAAATGTTTATTTAAAATTTCAAAGAACTTTTACCCGAAATCGATCTATTAATATTATCTCTTATAATATTGATTTTCTTTAATCATCTAGACAATCTGTGTCTGATCCCTTAAAATCTGTCTATCAAGAGTCTAAAAATCCCAGTAATGAGTCTATTAAAAATGAAGACTTAATAAGAGGAATTCATATTTCTGAAAATCAAATACCTCACGGAATTTATGAAACCAATACTCCTCAAAACAGAAGACCTTATAGTCCAACTGCTAGTGATATGAATTTTGAATGTTAATGGATTTTTCTCCTAATAGTAAAATTTGTCAATGTTTAAACCAGGAGTTTATACAGGATAAATACCAGAACTTTAGAAATTGGTATTTTAAAAATCATGATAATAAAAAATTAGCAGATATTAAAGCTAATTATTATGCTTATCTAAATAATAACTAGTGTATTTTATCATTTACTAAATGGTATTATGATTTTGTTTCAAAGTCTGATTTTTACATTGAAAGTCAACTGAATGTGTTAACTAGAATGCAAAAGGATTGGATTACCACAAGTGGTAGCATTATTCAATCTATTCATCTGCCTCCTAAGTCTCTTGAACTTAGCCCAGGGAATGAAAATTTAAAACCCTTAGTTATCAATCCGTATGTTGATATATCTGAGATACCCCATCAACAAGAAGAGGTAAAAATAAAAGATATTTTACCCTTGTCTAAACAAAATAATTATACTAATTTATTCCTTCAAACTGTAGGAAAACAATTAACTAGGATAGAAGAATAAATAAATTATATTAATGATAATTGTCAAGTTGTTCCTCAAAAGATTGATCTTCAACCTGTAACCATTAAGCCACTTTTAGAAGTTAGTAGTTTCAAGATGAAATCTTCTAAAGCTGATAATGAATTTATTGATAGTCTTTTAAATAAAATGAGAGATTTAAATCTCACAACCGCATCTTCGTCTCAAATTAATATGATGTCTGGACAACCCTCTTCCCATACCAGTAATAATAATACTGATAGTGATGGAGATAATACTGGTGATATTTCTCCTATTCATATTTTAGAAATTCAGAATAATTTTTAGGAAATGCAAAATATCAATAAAACCACTTACAGTCAGAAACCTATAAATAGAATGGCTTTATCTGGACCTAGTAGGTACTATTACCCCAGACCTACTCCTCAGGATATTCTGTATTAAGAAGACTATCTTCATTCTCAAAAATCTTACCATAGTAAAACCATTTATGAATGGAATATTGATGGTAAAACAGAATATCAAATTTTTGAAACCATCCATCATATCATGATGTATGCAACAGTCTACAAATAGAATGATAATATAGACCATCAGATCTATCGTTTCTTAGTAAATGGATTTACCAGCATTCTTAAAGGATGGTGGGATAATGCGCTTACTGAAAAACAACGAACTGAAATTCTCTAATCCTATAAAAATGAAACTGACCGTATGAGTATCCCTTGTGACCAGTATCCTTATGGCCATCTTATTTCAGTAATTATTGAAGAAGGATTATGATTATGCAATGATATGAAACTTCAACAATTAATGAAAAAATTAGAATCTCACTAAAAGACATGAGATAGGAGAATTTTGCGATCAATTCTCTTATGACATAAAATTACAGTATCCCCAAAATGCTAAAAAATAGCAAAGTTCTAAACCTTCTAGATCTTACCGAAGACGTTATTCTAAGAATTCTTCTAAAGACAAAACCCCTGAAAAATCTACTAAGAAAAGAAAGAGCAGTAATAAAAAAGATAAATCTAAAATTCAATGCTATAAACAGAACACTTTGCTAATAAATGCAAATCAAAATTATAACAAAAACTTAATGAAATGTCCCTTAATGAGGACATTCAACAATAAATTCTTAATTGTTTATCTAGCAGTAATTCAGAATCAAATTCAGATAATGATTTAGCTGAAATCTATTCTGAATCTGACAATGATTCTAACAATGAACAATGTCAAACCTGTACAACTAACAACTGTAATATAACTACTGAAGCTAATTATTGGAAAGCTATCATCGAGATGAATGGTTTAGATATTGGAGGACCAAGTATCAATGTCTTAACTGACACCCAAAAATCACTCCTCGACTTAGCTGATCAAATTAAAGATCCCGAGATAAAATTAAAATTTTTAGAAATATGTTATAAAAATAAAAAAAATAGAAGATATTCTTCCCGTTGATTAGTATAGTATGAAAGAAGTTATGAAACGTATACAAGATGTTTCTACCACTGAAAAGCTTACTACTATTCAGGATCTTAAATGAGAAGTAAATATTTTAAAATATGAAATAAAACAATTTCAAAATACTAATGTTATTATTTTCCAAAATCTTAATAATATTAAACAAGTGTTAAATCATAAACAAGATAATAATATAGAATCCTCCAAATCTGAATCTTTTGATAAACCAGAGTCTTCTGAACAGTATTTGATGCTTATGAATCAAGTAGTTTTTCAGAAATGATATATTAGAATTACTTTTATTATTAAACCGGATTTTATCATTAAAGACGCCATTTCCTTAGTAGATAGTGGTGCTGACATGAACTGTATTCAAGAAGGATTAATTCCTACCAAATACTTTCAGAAAACCACTCAATCTTTAACTAGTGCAAGTGGTAATACTATGAATATTAAATATAAAATTCCTGAAGCCTTAATTTGTAATCAAGGTCTTTGTATACCTACTTCTTTTGTTCTTATCCGAAATATGAATCAACGTATCATCTTAGGAACCCCTTTCTTGTGTCTTTTAATGCCAATTTCAAAAATTAATACTTTGGGAATTCATACTACTCTTAACAACAGACATATTGTTTTCGAATTCATTACAGAACCTTATACTAAAGAATTAAATCAAGTTACGTACATGATTTATTCTAAAGAGAAACAAATCAATTTTATTCGAAAAGAAATAAAATTTCTTACTAAAGAACAAAGAATTTTACAACCTTCTTTACAGGAAAAAATAAAATTAATCCACAAAATTCTTCAAGTTGAAATCTGTAGTGATGTCCCGAATGCTTTTTGGAATAGGAAGAAACATGTTATTTCTCTTCCTTATATCCCTAATTTTAATGAAAAGAATATTCCTACTAAGTCTTGACCCAGTCAGATGAAGAAGGAATATTTACTCCTTTGCAACACTGAAATTGAGTCTCTTCAACAGAAAAAATTAATAAAGCCTATTACTTCTCCCTGGAGTTTTACAGCCTTCTATGTTAATAAAAATTCAGAAATTGAACGAGGAACTATACGACTTGTTATCAATTATAAACCGCTTAATGAAGCCCTTCAATGGATTAGATATCCGATTCCGAATAAGAAGGACCTTCTTGACAAACTTCATGATGCCACTATTTTTTCTAAATTTGATATGAAATCAGGATTTTAGCAAATTCAAATTAGAGAATAGGATACTTATAAAACTACTTTTACAGTACCTTTTGGTCACTATGAATGGAATGTTCTTCCATTTGAAGTGAAAAATGGACCTTCAGAATTCCAAAACATCATGAATGATATTTTTAATCCTTTTACAGAATTTATTATTTGCTATATTGATGATGTCTTAATTTTCTCTTCATCTATTGAACAACACATTAAACATTTAAATATTTTTAAAAATGTTATCATAAAAAATGGTTTGGTAGTTTCTGCTCCTAAGATGAAGCTTTTCCAAACAAAAATCTGATTTCTTGGACATAATATTTCCAATGGAACTATTATTCCAATTGACAGATGTATTGAATTTGCATCTAAATTTCCAGAATCTTCGTTGTCCATCTTTAACCCATTTTAGATGGTATAAGGATGTGTTTTTAATGAAGTTATGTAAAGAACAGATGCCAATAGTGAAAATTGGAAAGCTAAATTTATTGATGGTCTTCCTACCTTCTTTGCACTACAAGCCAAAGATATACAACTGAAAAACCAATAATGCTAAGACTCAGCTTAATAGTATCATGACCACGAATTATCCATGCACTACGGGCCAAGAATATTTGTGTTTTCAATTACGGTCATGATTATACCGAATAATCCCTGGTCATAATTATACCAAGTCCATCTATGCACTACGGGCCAAAGATGACTTTTACCATATCATTTGTAACATTACGGTCATAATTATACCAAATAATCCCTGGTCATAATCATACCAAGTCCATCTATGCACTTATGGACATAGATGACTTTCAACACAATATAAGCATTAGAATGATGACAATAATATAAAGAATCAATCAAATGAGATAAAAGATAAATATTAAAGACTTTAACAATATAATTAATCCAAAATTCAGTAATGTCCAAATTGTCAACATGATCACCAATTGTGGAGTAAAATTCAAGAATAATATTATATCAAAAATGATTTGAATAATATTTCAACAACTATATAATGAAGATAATAACATTATTCATTATATTATAAACTCCATTTAATATTATTCATTATATAATAACATTAAATTAGTTTACTAATATTATTAATCATTAAATAATATTTTAAATCAATGATTTCATAACACCTTAATCCAAATGTTATCAATCACTTAATAATATCAAAATCTAATATTATTAATATTATAACAATATTTTAATCATTTCTTAAACTTATAAATAATTTATTTTAATTATTTACACTTTACTAATTAATGCATTTAATCATCCTAAAATGTCAAACTCATAAGATTTTATCACCAATAACCAAAATGTGACGCCCCAAAAATAGGTATTCATCACCCATCTTGAGTCGCCAAATATATGGTACAAAATTCAAATACAACTTAATAATACATCTGTCGTGTAAAATACGACAAAACATAATCTAAGAGTTTTAATACGTATATTGTCATCTAGACAGTGTACAAACTCAAAGGAGTCCTCATTACATTTATTGTCACACTATTTAATCAGAATAGTGAGGACTACTAATACTATCATCTGGACCGTCACTCCTTTCCCCGACTCGTCCCAGCTGTATTCTCACTTCTTGAAGAGAATAGTGAAAGAAAGGGTGAGCTCAATTAGCCCAGTAAGAAATATTATGACTAAGCTAATGCAGAATAAATTATCAATAGTCTTCAACAATATTAAAGCGATATAAAATACAATAGACATCAAGTTTAAGCTGCGGTGGAATAAGCAATCCATTAGAAGAGTCAAGTAGAAAATAAAACCTACTATCTTCTATGATTTAAAAAATGTTTTCATCAACTTTTATCATTTGAGACTCGACAATAAATAAACCACATCTTCTAATCATCCCTATACTACTGGGCGAGGATATTCATTAAATCATCAATGATAATGACTATACCAAAAAATCCCTAGTCATAATCATACCAAGTCCATCTCTTGCGTAAGCCAAAGATATACAACTATAAAACCAACAACCAACAGTCCATCTTTGCATGTAAGCCAAAGATATACAATTCAATAATCCACAATCCATTTTTGCATGTAAGACAAGATAACTTTTATTACCATATAAGCATGAGGATGATGACAATGATATAAACATTAATCAACTGCAAACAAGGATAAATATCAAAGACTTTAAATTTATCCAAATATTATCAACCACTCATAATCTAATATTATTAATATCATAACAATATTTTAATCACTTCTTAAACTTATAAATAATTTATTTCAATTGTTTACACTTTACCAAATAATGCATTTAGTTATTCAAAAATGCTATACTTATTAGATTTCATCACCAATGATCAAATCCCTCATCAAAAATCTGCATATACCTTATATAGGATTTCCAAGCCATAAAATCTTATTTTCCAACTTTGTTACTTCACATAACATATTTAACTCATATGTTAAGTAACTAAACCATTTTCATGAAAAATACCAAATCAGTTCCAAAAATATTTCTTTTCTGAGATTTAGCAGAATATAGTCCCATAATGAACATATATTTTTCTCGGAATTTTTAAAATTAATTTACTATTTTTCAAAAATCAATTTCTAATTAATTCTTTAAGAAATTAGCTAGCTCAAGGTTAACTCCAGAAATTCCCAAATCTTGGCAGGATCTTACACATGTTAATGTGGGCTTCTAGTTTAAATTTCATGGTCATCGGAGTTATAGAACTCCGGTTATAGCGTTTTTCGTCAGAAAAACCTAAATATTGAAATGGTCATAACTTACTCATTTTAAGTCGGAATGAGCATTTTTGGACAGGAGGTACCTTATACCATATACTTTCATGTCCCAAAAGGCCAGAATTTTTCTCATAAATTAAATTGGTAAAACAAATTACTTCTAAAAATCAATGATGGCATTTCGGTAATTTCCAGTTTTTGACTCCTTTGCTAAAATCAGTCCACACGAAAAACTACAACACCTTTTCTAGTGATTCCACTTGGAGATGCTACAAAAATCATAGATCTAACTCTAGAACTTGACCACACTCAAAAATTCAAAATATAATATGAGATATGGTCAATTGAATTTCATGTTCTATTTTCCCCAAAATCTAATTTTCAACCCTTTGTGATTTCTAAGAAACTTTCATGTTTTCACATAATAACCAACATAACTCATCATAAAACTTACTAATACTTCATATACCCATGATTTTCAGCAGTCTAATGCTTTTATTTTGACTCTCATCATAATCAATGTAACTAGATCATTTCCACAATTTAATAAGGAATGAATAAAAAGGATCATTCACCATGCATGTGGTAATCCACATAGACATGTTATTCCAACAGAATAATAAAGAATGGAATAACAGAAGGATTCACCATGCATACGATAGAGACTGCACAGACAGGTTATTCCAAACAGATTAATAAATAATGGAACCAGGTCCGGCGTAAACGCACAGATAGAATATTCTAACAGAATAATAAATACGGAATAATAAATAATGGAACCAGGTCCGGCGTAAAATGCACAGACAGGATATTCCGATAGAATAATAAATAATAGAATTAGGTCCAGCATAAAATGCACAGACAAGATATTTTGACAGAATAATAAATAATGGAATAACAACAGAATTTCACTATGTATGCGGTACTTTGCATGAACAGGTTATTCCAACAGAATAATAAAGAATGGAACGGAAAGTCGAAGCAAAATTAAGACCGAAGCGGATATTCCAACGTAATAATAAAGAATGAAATAATAGAAGAATTTCACCATGTATGCAGTACTTCGCATAGACAGGTTATTCCAACATAATAATAAGGAATGGAATAATAGAAGAATTTCACCATATATGTATTACTTAGCATAGACAGGTTATTCCAACATAATAATAAGGAATGGAATAATAGAAGAATTTCACCATGTATGCAGTACTTCGCATAGACATGTTATTCCAACATAATAATAAGGAATGGAATAATAGAAGAATTTCACTATATATGCAGTACTTCGCATAGACAAGTTATTCCAATATAATAATAAGGAATGGAATAACAACTCTTACGAGTATTGAAAGAAAGTAATTCTCTTAATAAATACGAAAGAATAATACCCCTTACCTTAGAAGAAACTGGATATTAGAATCGAAAGGTAGCAGACTTCTCTTCTTCTTTCTCTCTATAGATTTTCTCTCTATAACTTCTCTCTATAATTTATCTCTATAATTTCTCTGTCTAGAGTTTCAGTGAATTCATAAGAAATAATGAAGGAATGAGCTTTTATTTATAGGAGAATGGACTGAATAGTAACTAATTCATGAACGGTCCAGATTGATTTACTTTTAAACGGATGTCTCATATTAAAACTTAAACTAACGGTCCATACTGATTCACTATTAAAACTTAAAGAAATGGTCCATACTTATTCACTATTAAAACTATAAACTAACGGTCCATACTGATTCACTATTAAAACTTTAAACCAACGGTCCATACTGATTCACTATTAAAACTTTAAACCAACGGTCCATTCTGATTCACTATTAAAACTTTAAACCAACGATCCATATTGATTTACTATTATAATTTTAACCAACGGTCTGAAAAATTAGCACATCTCCTCATGGAATAATATTGTACCCAAAAATGATTTGGACCGAAAAGAAATATATTTTGTTCAGGTGAATAGTATCCCGTGAATAGTAACTCGTGAATAGTAACTCATGAATAGTAACTCGTGAATAGTAACTCATGAATAGTAACTCCTGAATAGTAACTCGTGAATAGTAACTCATGAATAGTACTCTGACACAAAAAGTGCCCTGAATACCCGATTGAATAATATAACCTCCAGACATAAATTATTATCGAAATAAATGTCGACTTCCACTAACACCAATAATCCCAACAAAATGGAAATATCAAATTCATCTTTAATCAACACGAACTTATTCATCGTTAATATTATAACTCATAATATTTAACAACCAGGTTGTTTCCAGGAAAGAGGGGGCTTTCCAATAAGGATTTTTCCCTATTGGCGCCCAATTAGGTGACCAAACCTCTCCTTGACAGAACTTCTAGACATTGTAAATATTGTAATTTAATAATATGAACAACTTTGTCAACTCAATTATTGATTTAATAGTATATCATATAACGTAGATGATACTGTGACAATAATCGAATCAATAATATGAGAGATATGATGCAACAATTACTGTAGCAATAATTGAATATAACTGAGTGACTTATCACGTAAGCATCAATAACCAATACCTGGTGTGTGCTACTATGCAACCACGCGCGTATTCTTGTACTTTTACTACTGAGTAGTTCAACAGTTTTAACGGTAAAACTTCCGCCGTTATTTTCATAAAAATATTTTTGTCGTTTTCTCAACCCGACAATAATTCTGTTATGGGGTCCACCAATGATTGTGCCGTCGTACGAATATTCCTTGTTAAAACGTATATTCCCCAACCAATCTAATATTATATAACAACTTGCGTACTTTGTAAAATTTATAATTATTACCCAAAACTATAACGTTATCTCAAACCCACACCAAAATTTTGAAAAAAATATTTCGAGAAAATAAAATCATTATTCGTAAAATCTGGGGTCTCATAATCTCCCCTCCTTATAAATTTTTCCCACGAAATTTACGTACGTACCTGGTATGACGAAGAGGTGAGGATACCTTAAATACTTTTATCATCGAAAACATTAAATTCATCTTTGCAATACGGCCAAAGATATTCATTAACAATTCATCTTTGCACTACAGGCCAACTATATAACCAATAATCAACAGTTTATCTTTGCACTACAGGCCAAAGATATACAACTATAAAACCAATAATCTTTGAAACTTCGACAATAGTATCACGACCACGAATTATCCATGCACTACGGGCCAAGGATATTCGTGTTTTTAATTACGGTCATGATTATACCGAATAATCCCTGGTCATAATCATACCAAGTCCATCTATGCACTACGAGCCAAAGATGACTTTTACCACATCATTTGTAACATTACGGTCATGATTATACTTAGAATAATCCACAGGTCATAATCATACCAAGTCCATCTATGCACTACAGCCACAGAGATGACTTTCAACAAAATATAAATATGATGAGTAGTTAATCAATCGATTCCTAAAATCACATCAAAGGCAAGTATTTTCAAAGAGATAAGATCGACGGAGTAGCGTGAAAGTGTCGATTTGAAACAAGATTTATAAGCGATGGAGGTAACAAAAAGTTTCTCTAACGAAATTTCAACCAATAAGTCAAAGTCTAACTTCTCGAGTCAAATTTAAGCGTTGAACACAACTAGGTGAAATACAAGAGTGGGTAGAACTAGTATCAAATAAGATATAGACTTACATGAGAGTTTATAATTAACTTACCCGTAATAACCCGTTCGGGTTTCTTGACAAACTCTCTCACTTAAACTACCGGATTTGACTTTCCTATAGGGTACATTCCACCCTTAAGTGCTTCATCACATTCCTGATCCATGATTTAAATCATTATTCTCCGATCCATATCGAATTGGGTTTGACCGCTCTGCATAGGGTAATTCCAATTTTGATGTTGGATTCTCCCAATTGTTGTCCAAAAAGCAAAATCCATTTCATCTATTTTGACTTTATTGGATCGGATGTCTTTTTCGACAATATCAACGCTTCGTGCGACTTTTACCCACGCATCATCTATTCTCCTTCGTTCAGTTGTTTCTACTTTCATCAGATCTTTGATCAAAGCATTCTCAGATTCCAGCTCTAATATCTTATACTCTGCCAAAGAGTGCTTCTGTTTAAGCATCGTACATCAGGTAACACAATTTTGAATTGTTGCATCTCTTTGCTCTACAACCGCCTGCCGTTCTTCTGCCTGCTCTTCTAACTGATGAATACAATTTTGTAATTCTAAATATTAATAATAAAATTCTTCTAATAAATTTTCCTTAGGTTCCTCTTCTTCCACTTCTTCCTTACTCTCAGCTGCTACCTCTGCGACTAGCTCGGGTGCAACTATTAGTTCTTCACTCACCACATAGATATCTCTAATTTCTTCTTCGTCTAACATCACATTAACCTAGTTAGTGATTAAAGGTGTCTCAATGGTCTCATTCACTCCATTGCTAACATTTTCAGCTGCCATTTTCAAACACTGCCACAAAACAAGAGTTAATTGACATCTCACATATTATTCCTATACTCTGACCGACCAATTAAATACCAAATAAACTTAGGTATGTCATACTAGCGAAGGAATTCCTCGTCTCTCCCCTCCTAGTTCTTCTCTCACATCTCAGCCAGGGATCATATCCCTAAGCTTTGATACCAACTGTGACGCCCCCAAAAATAGGTATTCATCACCCATCTTGAGTCGCCAAATACATGGTACAAAATTCAAATACAACTTAATAATACAATTGTCGTGTAAAATACGACAAAACATAATCTAAGAGTTTTAATACGTATATTGTCATCTAGACAGTATACAAACTCAAAGGAGTCCTCATTACATTTATTGTCACAATATTTAATCAGAATACTGAAGACTACTAATGCTATCATCTGGACCGTCACTCCTTTCCCCGACTCGTCCCAGCTATATTCTCATTTCCTGAAGATAACAGTGAAAGAAAGGGTGAGCTCAATTAGCCTAGTAAGAAATATTATGACTAAGATACTGCAGAATAAATTATCAATAGTCTTCAACAATATTAAACTGATAAAATACAATAAACATCAAGTTTAACTGCAGTGGAATAAGCAATACATTAGAAGAGTCAAGTAGAAAATAAAACCTACTATCTTCTATGATTTAAAAAAATGATTTAATCAACTTTTATCGCTAAGACTTAGCTTAATAAATAAACCACATCTTCTAATCATCCCTGTACTACGAGCCAAGGATATTCATTAAATCATCAATGGTAATGACTATACCGAAAAATCCCTAGTCATAATCATACCAAGTCCATCTCTGCACGTAAGCCAAAGATATACAACTATAAAACCAACAACCAACAGTCCATATTTGCACGTAAGCCAAAGATATACAATTCAATAATCCACAGTCCATCTTTGCACGTAAGCCAAGATAAATTTTATTACCATATAAGCATGAGGATGATGACAATGATATAAAAATTAATCAACTGCAAACAAGGATAAATATTAAAGACTTTAAATTTATCCAAATATTATCAACCACTCATAATCTAATATTATCAATATCAAAACAATATTTTAATCACTTCTTAAACTTATAAACAATTTATTTCAATTGTTTACACTTTACAAAATAATGCATTTAGTTATTCAAAAATGCTATACTCATAAGATTTCATCACCAATGATCAAATCCCTCATCAAAAATCTGCATATACCTTATATAGGATTTCCAAGCCATAAAATCTTATTTTCCAACTTTGTTACTTCACATAACATATTTAACTCATATGTTCGTAACTAAACCATTTTCATGAAAAATACCAAATTAGTCCCAAAAATATTTCTTTTCTGGGATTTAGCAGAATATAGTCCCATAATGAACATATATTTTTCTCGGAATTTTTAAAATTAATTTACTATTTTTCAAAAATCAATTTCTAATTAATTCTTTAAGAAATTAGCTAGCTCAAGGTTAACTCCAGAAATTCCCAAATCTTGGCAGGATCTTACACATGTTAATGTGGGCTTCTAGTTTAAATTTCATGGTCATCGGAGTTATAGAACTCCGGTTATAGCATTTTTCGTCAGAAAAACCTAAATATTGAAATGGTCATAACTTGCTCATTTTAAGTCGGAATGAGCTCATTTTTGGACAGGATGTTCTTTATACCATATATTTTCACGTCCCAAAAGGCCAGAATGTTTCTCACAAATTAAGTGGCAGAAACAACCCTTCTAAAAATCTGGTCATGTTATTCCAACAGAATAATAAAGAATGAAATAACAGAAGGATTCACCATGCATGATATAGAGACCGTATAGACAGGTTATTCCCAACAGAATAATAAATAATGGAACCAGGTCCGGCGTAAAACGCATAGACAGAATATTCCGATAGAATAATAAATAATGGAACCAGGTCTGGCGTAAAACGTACAGACAGGATATTCCGACAGAATAATAAATAATGGAATAAAAATAGAATTTCACTATATATGCGGTACTTCGCATAAACAGGTTATTCCAATAGAATAATAAAGAATCGGAACTGAATCAAAGTAAATTACATGCAAGCGGGATATTCCAATGAGAATAATAAAGAATGGAATAATAAAAGAATTTCACCATATATGCGGTACTTCGCATAAACAGGTTATTCCAACGTAATATTAAGGAATGGAATAATAGAAGAATTTCACTATGTATGCAGTACTTCGCATAGACAGGTTATTCCAACATAATAATAAGGAATGGAATAATAGAAGAATTTCACCATGTATGCAGTACTTCGCATAGACATGTTATTCCAACATAATAATAAGGAATGGAATAATAGAATAATTTCACCATGTATGTAGTACTTCGCATAGACAGGTTATTCTAACATAATAATAAGGAATGGAATAACAACTCTTACGAGTATTGAAAGAAAGTAATTCTTTTTATGAATACGAAAGAATAATACCCCTTACCTTAGAAGAAACAGGATATTGAAATAGAAAGGTTACAAACTTCTCTTCTTCTTTCTCTCTATAGATTTTCTCTCTATAGCTTTTCTCTATAATTTCTCTCTCTAGAGTTTTAGTGAATTCGTAAGAAATAATGAAGTAACGAGCTTCTATTTATAGGAGAATGTACTGAATAGTAACTAATTCATGAACGGTCCAGATTAATTTATTTTTAAACGGACGGTCCATATTAAAACTTAAAGCAACGGTCCATACTGATTTACTATTAAAACTTTAAATCAACGGTCCATACTAATTCACTATTAAAACTTTAAACCAACGGTCTATACTGATTCACTATTAAAACTTTAAACCAGCGGACCATACTGATTCACTATTCCAGATCCGGCGTAAATGCACAGATAGAATATTCCAACAGAATAATAAATAATGGAACCAGGTCCGGCGTAAAATGCACAGACAGGATATTCCGATAGAATAATAAATAATGGAATTAGGTCCGGCGTAAAATGCACAGACAAGATATTCTGACAGAATAATAAATAATGGAATAACAACAGAATTTCACTATGTATGCGGTACTTTGCATGAACAGGTTATTCCAACAGAATAATAAAGAACGAAAAACCAAAGTCGGTAAGTAAATTTGCCATCGACGGGATATTCCAATGTAATAATAAAGAATGAAATAATAGAAGAATTTCACCATGTATGCGTGATTTCGCATGAGGCAAAGTTATTCCAACATAATAATAAGGAATGGAATAATAGAAGAATTTCACCATGTATGCATTACTTAGCATAGACAGGTTATTCCAACATAATAATAAGGAATGGAATAATATAAGAATTTCACCATGTATGCAGTACTTCGCATAGACATATTATTCCAACATAATAATAAGGAATGGAATAATAGAAGAATTTCACTATATATGCAGTACTTCGCATAGACAAGTTATTCCAATATAATAATAAGGAATGGAATAACAACTCTTACGAGTATTGAAAGAAAGTAATTCTCTTCATGAATACGAAAGAATAATACCCCTTACATTAGAAGAAACTGGATATTACAATAGAAAGGTAGCAGACTTCTCTTCTTCTTTCTCTCTATATATTTTCTCTCTATAACTTCTCTCTATAATTTCTCTCTATAATTTCTCTCTCTAGAGTTTCAGTGAATTCATAAGAAATAATGAAGGAATGAGCTTTTATTTATAGGAGAATGGACTGAATAGTAACTAATTCATGAACGGTCCAGATTTATTTACTTTTAAACGGACGGCCCATATTAAAACTTAAACTAACGGTCCATACTGATTCACTATTAAAACTTAAAGAAACGGTCCATATTGATTCACTATTAAAACTATAAACCAACGGTCCATACTGATTCACTATTAAAACTTTAAACCAACGGTCCATACTGATTCACTATTAAAACTTTAAACCAACGATCCATATTGATTTACTATTATAATTTCAACCAACGGTCTAAAAAATTAGCACATCTCCTCATGGAATAATATTGTACCCAAAAATGATTTGGACCGAAAAGAAATATATTTTGTTCAGGTGAATACTATCCCGTGAATAGTAACTCGTGAATAGTAACTCATGAATAGTAACTCATGAATAGTAACTCAGGAATAGAAACTCGTGAATAGTACTCCGACACAAAAAGTGCCCTGAATACCCGATTGAATAATATAACCTCCAGACATAAATTATTATCGAAATAAATGTTGACTCCCACTAACACCAATGATCCCAACACAATGGAACTATCAAATTCATCTTTAATCAACACAAACTTATTCATTATTAATATTGTAACTCACAATATTTAACAACCAGATTGTTCCCAGGATAGAGGGGGCTTTCCAATAAGGATTTCTCCTTATTGGCGTGCAATTAGGTGACCAAACCTCTCATTGACATAACATCTAGACATTGTAAATATTGCAATTTAATAATATGAACAACTTTGTCATCTCAATTATTGATTTAATAGTATATCATATAACGCAGATGATACTGTGACAATAATCGAATCAATAATATAGCCGGATATGATCAAAGCAATTCTCGTAGTAATAATTGAATATAACCGAGTGACTTATCACGTAAGCATCAATAACCAATACTGGTGTGCTACTATGCAATCACGCAGATATCGCATACTTTTACTACCGAGTAGTTCAACAGTTTTAACGGTAAAACTTCCGCCGTTGTTTTCATAAAATATTTTTGTCGTTTTCTCAATCCGATAATAATTATGTTTTGAGGTCCACCAATGATTGTGCCGTCGTACGAATATTCCCTGTTAAAACGAATATTCCCCGACCAATCGAATATTATATAACAACTTGCGTACTTTGTAAAATTTATAAATATTACCCACAACTATAACGTTATCTCAAACCCACACCAAAATTTGAAAAAAATATTTTGAGAAAATTAAATCTTTATTAGTAAAATCTGGGGTCTCACACAAAATCCTTATCAAAAATCTACATATACCTTATATAGGATTCTCAAGTCATAAAATCCTATTTTCCATTTTTTTTACTTCACATAATATATTTAATTCATTTATTCATAACTAGTCCATTTTCATGAAAAATACCAAATCAGTCCTAGAAAATTTTCTTCTGGAATTTAGCAGAATAGAGTCCCATATTGAACATGTATTTTTCTCAAAATTTTTAAAATTCATTTACTATTTTTCATATGGCCAAAACTGTCGAATATTTAGACATTTATCATAAACTGTACTTTTGTCCAAAAATTCCAAAATTTATAGGGTATACTGCTGTTATATATATGTACTCCCAATAAAACTTTTACCAATTTTGGAGTTAACCATAAGGAGTTATAAGGGTTTACTTTTAAAATAGTCTTTTCTCATAAAATTCATAAACTCCTAATCTATAAATCCAAAAATCGCTATTTTTGGACACAATTTAGAAAACTCATCAAATTATCATTTTAATTTTTTCCAGAATTTTTGAGGGTCGGAAAAATTATGAAACTGCCCCTGACAGAAACCCCTTACTTTTAACGGTTGAACAAAATAATATTCCTTACGAATATTGAACGGAAATAATATTACTTACGAATATTAAACGAATATAATGAATATTGAACGATAATAATATTCATACGAATACGAAAAATAATATCTCTTCAGAATATAAATAAATAATACCCCTTACCTCAAAAAGAAGAGTATTCCAACTGGTATAGCGGATAAATTCTTGAAGAAAACTTTCACTATTTTCTAAACTCAAAGCTTTCTAAAACTCGAAAGAAATACGCTCAATATTATTGAAGAAGAATTCTTTGATTCTGGTGTAATTTTCAATTCTAACTAAGCATCCTATTTATAGGAGAATGGAAGGGGCACTGTGTAAGAAAAATCACTGACACAACAATTATTTCATTCACGGATGCTTATTTCATTGACTGATGCATTATTTCATTCACGAATGTATGATTTCAACCAAAATAATAATATAATACATATATATATATACCTAAACACATGTTATATATATATATATATATATATATATATATATATATATATATATATATATATTAGTTACCTACCAAGTCGCTTCCTCCCTCCCACCCCATTTTCATTTCATCCATTTCTTCCACACGTGGGCCCCACATGTGGCCCCCACATGTGGTCCCCACATTTATTATATAAATAATTTTCTATCGATTATTTTGAAAAATAGGTAAATGGGGGTCCAAATAATATGCCAATATTTATAATACCTCATAAAAATCACCTCAATATTTTTAACAACATTTATCATAATTATTATAATTCACAATATTTAACAATCAGGTCGTTCGCAGGAAAGAGGGGGCTTTCCGATAAGGATTTCTCCTTATTGACGCGCAATTAGGTGACCAAACCTCTCCTTGACAAAACTTCTAGACTTTGTCAATATTGCAAATAATAATATGAATAACTTGTCATCTCAATTATTGATTTAATAATATTATACAGATGATATTGTGACAATAATTGAATCAAATAACGTAAGATATACTATGCAGAAATTACTGTAACAATAATTGAACAAAACTGAGTGACTTCTCACGTAAGCATCAATAATCAATACCGTGTGCTACTATACAACCACGCGTGTACTTTTACTACCGGGTAGTTCAACAGTTAACGATAAAACTTTTGTCATTATTTTCATAAAAAGATATTTCTGTCGTTTTCTCATTCCGACAATAATTTCGTTATGGGGTCCACCAATGATTGTGCCGTCGTACAAATATTTCCTGTTAAAATGAATATTCTCCCACCAATCGAATATTATATAACAACTTGGTTACTTTGCAAAATTTATAAATATTACCCACAACTATAATATTATCTCAAATCCACACCATAATATTAAAAATATTTTAAGAAAATTAATCTTTATTCACAAAATTCGGGGTTTTACAATCTCCCCTCTTTATGAAATTTTGCCCTCAAAATTTACGTATGTATCT
This sequence comes from Panax ginseng, assembly GCA_020205605.1. Taxonomy (NCBI): domain Eukaryota; kingdom Viridiplantae; phylum Streptophyta; class Magnoliopsida; order Apiales; family Araliaceae; genus Panax; species Panax ginseng. The sequence continues at coordinate 90,268,736 of CM035128.1, read as the reverse complement.
GATATGTCGAAGAGGTGAGGATACCTCATCAGATTCTAACTTTTGAGGTATAACCTTTGAGCGTAGAATATATTTCTTCTTATCCAAGATTTTAACATTTATCTCCTCATACGTTAAATCTTCTGCTATCTCGTCCTGTTCTAATTTAATAATATGGTTCGGGACATCCACATATTTACGTAACATCGATACGTGAAAAATGTTATGAACACGCAACATATTTGACGGTAAAACAAGTCCATAGGCCACTGTTCCTACTCGATCGAGGATTTCAAATAGACCAATAAAATTGAGGGTTGAGATTTCCTTTATTCATCGACTCTTTCTTCTAGAATAATGCCTTCTTGAACCTTCTTCTTCATATTCATCAGTTCTGAGTCTATAGCTTGAGCATCTTTACTTTATCGATTAAAGTCGGTTCAAATCGTATATTCGCTATCTTCACGTAGGTTCATATATTCGCACTCGTAAATGCATACGATCTTCTACTCAATGCGTTAGCTACCACGTTTGCTTTTCTAGGATGGTATTGAATGGCATTATCATAATCTTTCAACAGCTCGAGCCAACGTCTCTATCGCATGTTACGTTCGTTTTGGGTGAAGAAATATTTGAGAATTTTTGTATCGGGTTCAAGGTCGATACAAAATTCAATTTCATGCTCTGGGGGTAGGCCAGGAAGTTCTTCAGGGAATACGTCAGGAAATTTATTAACAATAGAAATATCATTCAAATTTGACGTATTTTTGTTTAAATCTGTGACATGGGCTAAGAAAGCTTGACATCCGTTTTTCAATAAACAAATAGCTTTATGGCTTGAGATGATAGTAATTAATTTTAATGGTTTGGTTGCTTGAATTTTCATAATAGGTTGGTTAGGAATATGAAAGCTAACAACCTTACGAAAACAATCAAGTTTTTTTGCATGATGAGTAGTTAATCAATCAATCCCTAAAATCACATCAAATGCAAGTATTTTCAAAGAAATTAATAAGATCGACAGGTAACGTGAGGGTGCCAATTTGAATCAAACAAGATTTGTAAACAGTGGATGTAATGAAGGTTTCTCCTAATGGAGTTTCAACAGATAAGTCAAAGTCTAATTTTTCTTGAGTCAAATTTAAACGTTGAGCCCAAGTAGGAGAAATAAAAGAGTGGGTAGAACTGGTATCGAATAAGGTGTAAACTTCACAAGAGTTTATGATTAGCTTACCCGTGATAACTTCATTTGGGTTCCTCACTTGTTGGGAAGTCATGACAACCTCTCTCCCTTGAACTACCCGGCTTTGACTCGTCTAGGGAAGCATTTGGTGTCATCACTATCGTTGGAATTAACTTTTCTATAGGGCATATTCCACCCTCAACTGCTTCGTCGTACTCCTGATTCATGATCTGAATCATCAATCTTTGATCCATATCAAATTGAGGTTGACTTCTCTATACAGGGTAATTCAAAACTCGATGTTGGGTTCTCCCAATTGCTGTCCAAAAAGAGAAATATGCATCATCCATTTTAGCCTTTTTAGATCAGACGCCTCTTTCTACATTATCAACACGTCGTGCGGCTTTTACCCAAGCATCCTCCATTCTCACTAGTTCAGTTGCTTCTTCTTTCAGCTGATCCTTGACATTTGAATTCTCAGATTCCAGCTTTAATATCTTACATTCTGCCAAAGAGTGCTTCTGTTCAAGCATCACATATCGGGTAATACAATTTTGAATTGTTGCATCCCTTTGCTCCATGACCACCTGCCGTTCTTCAACCTGTTCTTCTAACTCATGAATACGATCTTGCAATTCTATATTTTGATCAAAAAATTCTTCTAATAAATTCTCCTCAGGTTCCTCTTCTTCCTCAGGTTCCTCTTCTTCCTTACTCTCAGCTGCTAACTCTGCGACTAGCTCGGGTGCAACTATTAATTCTTCCCTCACCACAAGAATATCTCTAATTCCTTTTTCGCCTGACATCACATTATCCTGGTTGGTGATTAGCAGTGTCTCTACGGTCTCATTCACTCCATTGTTAACATTTTCAGCTGCCATTCTCAAATATTGCCACAAAATAAGGGTTAATTAAAGAAACTGACATGCCATATAATATCCCTATATTCTGACTGACCAATTAAATAATAATTAAACTTAGGTAGGTCATTCTAGCGAAGGAATTCCCCGTCTCTCCCCTCCTAGTTCTTGTCTCACATCTCAGCCAGGGATCATATCCCTAAGCTTTGATACCAACTGTGACACCCCCAAAATAGGTATACATCACCCATCTTAAGTTGCCAGATACGTGGTACAAAAATCAAATACAAACTTAATTAATACAATATGACAAAAGCGTAGCTGAAAGTTTTTACACGAATATTGTCTTTCAGACAGTATTCAAACTAAAATTCAATCTTACTACATTTATCACACTATTTTCATAGAATAGTGAGGACTACTAATGCAACCTTCTGGACCGTCAATCTATTCCCCGATTAGTCCCAGCTATATTCTCATTTCCTGAAGAGAGTAGTGAAAGAAAGGGTGAGCTCAACTAGCCTAGTAAGAAATATTATGACTAAGATAATGCAGAATAAATTATCGTTAGCCTTCAATAGTATAACAACTGATAGAATATAATAGACAACAAGTTTAACTACAGCGAAAAAAGTAATCCGTTAGAAGAGTCAAGTAGAACATAATGTTTACTATCTCCTCTAGATTAAAAGTCCATCGTTAATATTTCATTCCTGTAATACTCATCAACAGATCTTTGCTATACTCAAGACAAAGAGAACTCCCATCACCTATCTTCACCTGAAGCACCACAGATTATAATTAAATCATAATTCATATTTATAATCAAGTAAATCAACAGTCCAACTTTTCACTACAAGCTAAAGATATACAACTGAAAAACCAATTATGCTGAGACTCAGCTTTATAGTATCACGACCACGAATTATGTGAGACCCCAGATTTTATGAATAAAGATTTAAATTTCTCAAAATATTTTTTTTTAATATTATGGTGTGGATTTGATATAATATAAGTTGTGGGTGATATTTACAAATTTTGCAAAGTATACAAGTTGTTATAAAATATTGTTTGGTCGGGCAATATTCTTTTTGTCAGGAATATCCGTACGACGACACAGTCATTGGTGAACCCACAATGGAAGTATTGTCTTAGTAAGAAAACGACAGAATTATCTTTTTATAAAAATAACAGCGAAAGTGTTATCGTTAAAACAGTTGAACTACCCTATTAGTAAAAGTAAAGAATAATGCATGGTTGCATAGTAGCACACGGTATTGGTTATTGATGCTTACGTGAGAAGTCACTCAATTATACTCAATTATTGCTACAGTAATTGCTGCATCATATCTCTCATATTATTGATTCAGTTATTGTCATAGTGTCATCTGTATTATATGATATATTATTAAATCAATAATTGAGACGACAAAGTTATTCATATTATTAAATTACAATATTTACAATGTCTAGAAGTTCTGTCAAGGAGAGGTTTGGTCACCTAATTGCGCGCCAATAGGGAGAAATCCTTATTGGAAAGCCCCCTCTTTCCTGGGAACGACCTGGTTGTTAAATATTGTGGGTTGCAATATTAATGATGAATAAGTCGTGTTGATTAAATATGAAATTGATACTTCTATCATGTGGGAATTATTAGTGTTAGTAGAAATCGATATTTATTTCGATAATAATTGATGTCTGGAGGTTATATTGTTCACTCGGGTATTTGGGACACTTTTCGTGTCAAAATACTATTCACGAGTTACTATTCACGAGTTACTATTCATGGGTTACTATTTACGAGTTACTATTCATGAGTTACTATTCACGAGTTACTATTTATGAGTTACTATTCATGAGTTACTATTCACGAGTACTATTCACAAGATACTATTCACCTGAACTATATATTTATTTTCGGTCCAAATCATTTTTGGGTACAATATTATTCCATGAGGAGATGTACTAATTTTTCAGACCGTTGGTTGAAATTATAATAGTAAATCAATATGGATCATTGGTTTAAAGTTTTAATAGTGAATCAGTATGGACCATTGGTTTAAAGTTTTAATAGTGAAGTATGGACCGTTAGTTTAAGTTTTAATATGGACCGTCCGTTTAAAAGTAAATCAATCTGGACCGTTCATGAATTAGTTACTATTCAGTCCATTCTCCTATAAATAGAAGCTCATTCCTTCATTATTTCTTACGAATTCACTGAAACTCTTGAGAGAGAAATTATAGAGAGAAAGAAGAAGAGAAGTCATCTACCTTTCTATTCCAATATCCAGTTTCTTCTAAGGTAAGGCGTATTATTCTTTCGTATTCATGAAGAGAATTACTTTCTTTCAATACTCGTAAGAGTTGTTATTCCATTATTCATTATTATGTTGGAATAACCTGTTTATGCGAAGTACCGCATACATGGTGAAATTCTTCTATTATTCCATTCTTCACTATTTTGTTGGAATATCCTGTCAATGCAAATTTCACCTGACCTGGTTCCGTTCTTTATTATTACGTTTGGAATAACTCATTGTTTATCAAATCTTGCATACATGGTGAAATTACATTGTTATTCCATTCTTTATTATTCTCGCCGAAATATCCTGTCAGTATGCTTTTTACTGGACTGGTTCCATTTTTTATTATTCCGCATTTATTATTCTGTCGGAATATCCTGTCTGTGCATTTTACACCGGACCTGGTTCCATTATTTATTATTCCGCATTTATTATTCTGTCGGAATATCCTGTCTGTGCATTTTACGCCGGACCTGGTTCCATTATTTATTATTCCGCATTTATTATTCTGTCAGAATATTCTGTCTGTGCGTCTTACGCCAGACATGGTTCCACTATTTATTATTTCGTATTTATTATTCTGTCAGAATATCCTGTTTGTGCGTTTTACGCCGAACCTGGTTCCATTATTTATTATTCCGTATTTATTATTCTATCGGAATATCACGTCATGCATGCGTTGGCGGACTCGGTTCCATTATTTATTATTACATTGGGAATAACTCATACATGCAGCTCTCTATCGCATGCATGGTGAATCCTTCATTATTCCATTCTTTATTATTCTGTTGGAATAACTCATATATGTGGATTACCACATGCGTGGTGAATGATCCTTTATATTCATTCCTTATTAAATTGTGGAAATGATCTGGTTACATTGATTATGATGAGAGTCATAATAAAAGCATTGGACTGATGAAAATCGTGGGTATATGAATTATTAGTAAGTGTTATGATGAGTTATGTTGGTTATTATGTGAAAACATGAAAGTTTCTTAGAAATCATAAAGGGTTGAAAATCAGATTTTGGTGAAAATGGAACATGAAATTCAATTGACCATATCTCCTATTATATTTTGAATTTTTGAGTGTGGTCAAGTTCTAGAGTTAGATCTATGAGTTTTGTAGCATCTCCAAGTGGAATCACTGGAAAAGGTGTTGTAGATTTTCGTGTGGACTGATTTTAGCAAAGGAGTCAAAAGTTGGAAATTACCAAAATGCTACTGTCCAGATTTTTAGAAGGGCTGTTTCGGCCACTTAATTTGTGAGAAAAATTCTGGACTTTTGGGATGTGAAAGTTTATGGTATAAAGAACATCCTGTCCAAAAATGAGCTCATTTCGACTTAAAATGAGCAAGCTATGACCATTTCAATATTTAGGTTTTTCTGACAAAAAATACTATAACCGGAGTTCTATAACTCCGATGACCATGAAATTTAAACTGGAAGCTCACATTAACATGTGTAACATCCTGCCAAGATTTGGAAATTTCTGGAGTTAACCTTGAGGTAGCTAATTTCTTAAGGAATTAATTAGAAATTAATTTTTGGAAAATAGTAAATGAATTGTAAAAATTCTGAGAAAAATATATGTTCATTATGGGACTATATTCTGCTAAATTCCAGAAAAGAAATATTTTTGGGACTGATTTAGTATTTTTCATGAAAATGGTTTAGTTACGAATATATGAGTTAAATATATTATGTGAAGTAACAAAGTTGGAAAATAGGATTTTATGGCTTGGAAATCCTATATAAGGTATATGCAGATTTTTGATGAGGGATTTGATCATTGGTGATGAAATCTTATGAGTATGACATTTTTGAATGATTAAATGCATTATGTGGTAAAGTGTAAACAATTGAAATAAATTGTTTATAAGTTTAAAAAGTGATTAAAATATTGTTATAATATTAACAATATTAGATTATAAGTTATTTAAGTGATGGATAATATTTGGATAAATTTAAAGTCTTTAATATTTATCTTTGTTTTCATTTGATTAATGATTATATCATTGTCATCATCCTCATGCTTATATGGTGATGAAAATTATCTTTGGCTTACGTGCGAAGAGGGACTGTTGTTTATTGAATTATATATCTTTGGCTTACGTGCAAAGATGGATTGTTGATTATTGGTTTTATTGTTGTATATCTTTGGCTTACGTGCGCAGATGGACTTGGTATGATTATGACCATGGATTATTCGGTATAGTCATGATCATTGATGATTTAAAGAATATCCTTAGCCTGTAGTGCAGGGATGATTTGAGGATGTGGATTATTTATTAAGCTGAGTCTCAACGATAAAAGTGATGAAAAACTTTTAAAACATAGAAGATAGTAGATTTTATTCTGTACTTGACTCTTCTAATGGATTGTTTATTCCGCTGCAGTTAAACTTGATGTCTATTATATTTTATCAGTTTAACATTGTTGAAGACTATTGATAATTTATTCTACATTATCATAGTCATAATATTTCTTACTGGGCTAGTTGAGCTCACCCTTTCTTTCAATGTTCTCTTTAGGAAATGAGAATATAGCTGGGATGAGTCGAGGAACGGAGTGACGGTCCAGATGATAGCATTAGTAGTCCTCACTATTCTGTTAAATAGTGTGACAATAAATGTAACGAGGACTCCATTGAGAGTGGATATTGTCTAGAAGGCAATATTCTTGATTAAACTCTAAGTTTATATTTTGTCGTATTTTGCACGACTGTTGTATAATTAAGTTGTATTTGAATTTATGTACCTTGTATCTGGCGACTCAAGATTGGTGATGAATACCTATTTTTGGGGGCGTCACAGTTGGTATCAAAGCCATAGAAAAGAGCTCCAAGCCTTTATCTGGTGACTTCCAAGTCTTGGGATGCACCGAAGCCAGACTTTCCGTAGGGTACGCCGTGAGTAACGGTGGCAAGTTGATAGGTATCATTGTGAGGTGCTATCCAAGTCCTGTATGTGAGTCACAGTTGGTATTAAAGCTTAGGGATATGATCCCTGGCTGAGATGTGAGACAAGAACTAGGAGGGAAGATATGGGGAATTCCTTCGCTAGTATGACCTACCTAAGTTTATTTGGTATTTATTTAGTCGGTCAGAGTATATGGATAATATGTGATATATCAATTAACCCTTGTTTTGTGACAGTGTTTGTATTCAGATGTTGTGAATAAGGCTCAGTTATTGGAGCGCGATAATGAGTTAGCACAACCAAAAGGCAACGAGCAACAACACGATAATAATCGTACCGATGGCAACGGCCATCGTAACAATGATAACCATCGTGGGGGAAATTATCATGCCAAGAATGGTACCCACTTCGGTGGTAATCATGGCCAAGATAATAGAAGTGGAAATTTCAAGAAGAGAATGTCACCTAGCCCGATTTTGTCGTGCACCAAAGTCAAGTCAAGTTGGGATGGAGGCATCAAAGGGTGTCCTAAACAAGACAAAATCGGTAGTTCAAGGGAGAGCGTTTGTCATAACCTCCCAAAAAGCGAGGAATCCGAACGAGGTGATCACGGGTAAGCTAACCATAAACTCTAACGAAGTTTATACTTTATTTGATACTAGTTCTACCCATTTCTTTATTTCTCCTACTTGTGCTCAACATTTAAATTTGACTCCGGAGAAATTAGACTTTGACTTATTGGTTGAAGCTCCGTTAGGAGAAACCTTCATTACATGTGCTATCCAAGTTTGGGATGAGAGTCACAGTTTTGAAAGATATTTCTATTGTTAATAAATTTCCTAATGTATTCTTGAAGACTTCTTAGCCTACTTAGAGCGTGAAAGCTAATTTTGTATTGACCCCAGTACAAAACCCATTTCTAAAACCCTTAAATATTTCTTCAACCAAAATGAACGTATAATGTGCCAAAGATGTTGGCTCGAACTGTTGAAGATTATGATCATAACATTCAATACCATCGTGGGAAAGCGAACGTGGTAGCTGACGTGTTGAGTAGAAGATCGTATGCGTTTATGAGTGCGAAGTTGTTAACACAAAGACCCATTTCGTATAACTTATAAATGATGAGGATAGAGTTAAAGACTCTAGGGACCCACGTGAAGATAACAAATATACGAGTAGAATCGACTTTAATCGATAAAGTTAAAGTCGCTCAAGCTAAATACTTAGAGATAATAAATGTGAAGAAGAAGGTTCAAGAGGGCGTTATTCTAGAAGAAAGAATCGATGAAGAGACGAAATCTCAACCCTCAATTTAATTGGCCCATTTGAAATCCTCGATTAAATAGGAACTGTGGCTTATAGACTCATTTTACCGCCAAATATGTCGTGTGTTCATAACATTTTTCACGTATCGATGTTACGTAAATATGTGGACGACCTGAACAACATTATTTATTTAGAACTGGATGAGATAACAGATAATTTAACGTATGAAGATGTACTTGTTAAAATGTTAGAATATATTCTACGCTTAAAGGTTATACCTCAAGAGTTAGAATCTGAAATGAAGTCAAGGTATCCACATCTGTTCGGCATACCAGGTACGTACGTAAATTTCAAGGGCGAAATTTCATAAGGAGGGGAGATTTGTGAGACCCCAGATTTTATGAATAGTAGCACACGATATTAGTTATTGATGCTTACGTGAGAAGTCATTCAGTTATACTCAATTATTACTACAGTAATTGTTGCATCATATCTCTCATATTATTGATTCAGTTATTGTCACAGTATCATCTGCATTATATGATATATTATTAAATCAATAATTGAGACGACAAAGTTATTCATATTATTAAATTACAATATTTACAATGTCTAGAAGTTTTGTCAAGGAGAGGTTTGGTAACCTAATTGCGCGCCAATAGGGAGAAATCCTTATTGGAAAGCCCCTTCTTTCCTGGGAACGACCTGGTTGTTAAATATTGTGAGTTGTAATATTAATGATGAATAAGTCGTGTTGATTAAAGATGCAATTGATAGTCCCATTGTGTGGGAATTATTAGTGTTAGTAGAAATCGATATTTATTTCGATAATAATTGATGTCTGGAGGTTATATTGTTCACTCGGGTATTTGGGACACTTTTCGTATCAGAATACTATTCACGAGTTACTATTCACGAGTTACTATTCATGAGTTACTATTCACGAGTTACTATTCATGAGTACTATTCACGGGATACTATTCACCCAAACAATATATTTATTTTCGGTCCAAATCATTTTTGGGTACAATATTATTCCATGAGGAGATGTGCAAATTTTTCAGATCGTTGGTTGAAATTATAATAGTAAATCAATATGGATCGTTTGTTTAAAGTTTTAATAGTGAATCAATATGGATCGTTGATTTAAAGTTTTAATAGTGAATCAATATGGACAGTTGGTTTAATGTTTTAATAGCGAATCAGTATGGACCGTTGGTTTAAAGTTTTAACAGTGAATCAGTATGGACCGTTAGTTTAAGTTTTAATATGGACCGTCTCGTTTAAAAGTAAATCAATCTGACCGCTTCATGAATTAGTTACTATTCACCCATTCTCCTATAAATAGAAGCTCATTCCTTCATTATTTCTTACGAATTCACTGAAACTCTTGAGAGAGAAATTATAAAGAGAAAGAAGAAGAGAAGTCAGCTACCTTTCTATTCTAATATCCAGTTTCTACTAAGGTAAGGGGTATTATTCTTTCGTATTCATGAAGAGAATTACTTTCTTTTAATACTCGTAAGAGTTGTTATTCCATTCTTCATTATTATGTTGGAATAACCTGTTTATGCGAAGTACTGCATACATGGTGAAATTCTTCTATTATTCCATTCCTTATTATTATGTTGGAATAACCTGTTTATTCGAAGTACCACATACATGGTGAAATTCTTCTATTATTCCATTCTTTATTATTCTGTTGGAATATCCTGTCGGTGTGAATTTCGCTTGACCTGGTTCCGTTCTTTATTATTCTGTTGGAATAACCTGTTTATGTGAAGTACCGCATACATGGTGAAATTTTATTGTTATTCCATTCTTTATTATTATGTCGGAATATCCTGTCTGTACGTTTTACGCCGGACCTGATTCCATTATTTATTATTTTGCATTTATTATTCTGTCGGAATATCCTGTCTGTGCGTTTTACGTCGGACCTGGTTCCATTATTTACTATTCCGCATTTATTATTCTGTCAGAATATCATGTCTGTTCGTTTTACACCGGACTTGGTTCCATTATTTATTATTATGCATTTATTATTCTGTCTGTGCGTTATATGCCGGACCTGGTTCCATTATTTATTATTCCGCATTTATTATTCTGTCGGAATATCCTGTTTGTGCGTTTTCCGCCGAACCTAGTTCCATTATTTATTATTCCGCATTTATTATTCTGTCGTAATATCTTGTCTATGCGTTTTACGCCGGACCTGGTTCCATTATTTATTATTCCGTATTTATTATTCTATCGGAATATCCTGTCTGTGCGTTTACGCCGGACCTGGTTCCATTATTTATTATTCTGTTGGGAATAACCTGTCTGTGCGGTCTCTATCGCATGCATGGTTAATCCTTCTATTATTCCATTCTTTATTATTCTGTTGGAATAACCTGTTTATATGGATTACCACATGCATGGTGAATGATCCTTTATATTCATTCCTTATTAAATTGTGGAAATGATTTGGTTACGTTGATTATGATGAGAGTCAAAATAAATGCATTGGACTGATGAAAATCATAGGTATATGAAGTATTAGTAAGTGTTATGATGAGTTATGGTGGTTATTATGTGAAAACATGACAGTTTCTTAGAAACCACAAAGGATTGAAAATTAGATTTTGGTGAAAATGGAAGATGAAATTCAATTAACCATATCTCCTATTATATTTTGAATTTTTGAGTGTGGTCAATTTCTAGAGTTAGATGTATGAGTTTTGTTGCATCTCCAAGTGGAATCATTGGAAAAGGTGTTGTAGATTTTCGTGTGAACTGATTTTAGCAAAGGAGTCAAAAGCTAGAAATTACCGAAATGCTACTGTCCAGATTTTTAGAAGGGCTCTTTCGGCCACTTAATTTGTGAGAAAAATTCTTGCCTTTTGGGACATGAAATTATATGGTATAAAGAACATCCTGTCCAAAAATGAGCAAGTTATGACCATTTCAATATTTAGGGTTTTCTAACGAAAAACGCTATAACCGGAGTTTTATAACTCCGATGAACATGAAATTTAAACTGGAAGCTCACATTAACATGTGTAAGATCCTGCCAATATTTGGGAATTTCTGGAGTTAACCTTGAGGTAGCTAATTTCTTAAGGAATTAATTAGAAATTGATTTTTGAAAAATAGTAAATGAATTTTAAAAATTCCGAGAAAAATATATGTTCCTTATGGGACTATATTCTGCAAAATTCCAGAAAAGAAATATTTTTGGGACTGATTTGGTATTTTTCATGACAATGGTTTAGTTACAAACATATGAGTTAAATATGTTATGTGAAGTAACAAAGTTGAAAAATAGGATTTTATGGCTTGGGAATCCTATATAAGGTATATGCAGATTTTTGATGAGGGATTTGATCATTAGTGATGAAATCTTATGAGTATGGCATTTTTGAATGATTAAATGCATTATGTGGTAAAATGAAAACAATTGAAATAAATTGTTTATAAGTTTAAAAAGTGATTAAAATATTGTTATAATATTAACAATATTAGATTATGAGTTATTTAAGTGATGGATAATATTTGGATAAATTTAAAGTATTTAATATTTATCCTTGTTTTCGTTTGATTAATGCTTATATTATTATCATCATCCTCATGTTTATATGGTGATGAAAATTATCTTTGGCTTACGTGCGAAGAGGGACTGTTGTTTATTGAATTATATATCTTTGGCTTACGTGCAAAGATGGATTGTTGATTATTTATTTTATTGTTGTATATCTTTGGCTTACGTGCAGAGATAAACTTGGTATGATTATGACCAGGGATTATTCGGTATAGTCGTGACCATTGATGATTTAAAGAATATCCTTAGCCTGTAGTGCAGGGATGATTTGAGGATGTGGATTATTTATTAAGCTGAGTCTCAGCGATAAAAGTGATGAAGAACTTTTAAAACATAGAAGATAGTAGATTTTATTCTCTACTTGACTCTTCTAATGGATTGTTTATTCCGTTGCAGTTAAACTTGATGTCAATTGTATTTTATCAGTTTAACATTGTTGAAGACTATTGATAATTTATTCTGCATTATCATAGTCATAATATTTCTTACTGGGCTAGTTGAGCTCACCCTTTATTTCACTATTCTCTTCAGGAAATGAGAATATAGCTGGGACGAGTTGGGGAACGGAGTGACGGTTCAGATAATAGCATTAGTAGTCCTCACTATCCTATTAAATAGTGTGACAATAAATGTAACGAGGACTCCATTGAGAGTGGATATTGTCTAGAAGGCAATATTCTTGATTAAACTCTCAGTTTATGTTTTGTCGTATTTTGCACGACTATTGTATAATTAAGTTGTATTTGAATTTATGTACCATGTATTTGGCGACTCAAGATGGGTGATGAATACCTATTTTTGGGGGTGTCACAAATTATCCATGCACTACGGGCCAAGGATATTCGTGTTTTCAATTACGGTCATGATTATACCGAATAATCCCTGGTCATAATCATACCAACTCCATCTATGCACTACGGGCCAAAGATGACTTTTACCACATCATTTGTAACATTACAATCATGATTATACCGAATAATCCTTGGTCATAATCATACCAAGTCCATCTATGCACTACTGGCCATAGATGACTTTCAACACAATATAAGCATGAGAATGATGACAATAATATAAAGAATCAATCAAATGAGATAAAAGATAAATATTAAAGACTTTAACAATATAATTTATCCAAAATTCAATAATGTCCAAATTGTCAACACGATCACCAATTGTGGAGAAAAATTCAAGAATAATATTATATCAAAAATGATTTGAATAATATTTCAATAACTATTTAACGAAGATAATAACATTATTCATTATATTATAAACTCCATTTAATATTATTCATTATATACTAACATTAAATTCGCTTACTAATATTATTAATCATTAAATAATATTTTAAATCAATGATTTCATAACACCTTAATCCACATGTTATCAATCACTTAATAATCTCAAAATCTAATATTATTAATATTATAACAATATTTTAATCATTTCTTAAACTTATAAACAATTTATTTTAATTATTTACACTTTACTAATTAATGCATTTAATCATCCTAAAAATGTCAAACTCATAAGATTTCATCACAAATAACCAAAACCCTTATCAAAAATCTGCATATACCTTATATAGGATTCTCAAGCCATAAAATCCTATTTTCCAATTTTTTTTTACTTCACATTACATATTTAATTCATTTACTCATAACTAGTCTATTTTCATGAAAAGTACAAAATTAGTCCCAGAAATTTTCTTTTCTGGAATTTAGCAGAATATAGTCCCATATTGAACATATATTTTTCTCAAAATTTTTAAAATTCATTTACTATTTTTCATATGGCCAATACTGCCGAATATTTAGACATTTATCATAAACTGTACTTTTGTCCAAAAATTCCAAAATTTGCAGGGTATACTGCTGTTATATATATGTACTCCCAATAAAAATTTCATCAATTTTGGAGTTAACCACAAGGAGTTATAAGGGTTTACTTTTAAAATAGTCTTTTTCTATAAAATTCATAACTCCTAATCTATACATCCAAAAATCGCCATTTTTTGACATAATTTAGAAAACTCATCAAATTATCATTTCAATTTTTTCAGAATTTTTGAGGATCGAAAAAATTATGAAACTGCCCCTGACAGAAACCCCTTACTTATAATGGTTGAACGAAAAATAATATTCCTTACGAATATTGAACGGAAATAATATTCCTTATGAATATTAAAGGAATATAATAAATATTGAACGATAATAATATTCGTACGAATACGGAAAATAATCTCTTCAGAATATAAATAAATAATACCCCTTACCTCAAAAAGAAGAGTATTCTAACTGGTATAACAGATAAATTCTTGAAGAAAACTTTCACTATTTTCTAAACTCAAAGCTTTCTAAAACTCGAAAGAAATACGCTCAATATTATAGAAGAAGAATTCTCTGATTTTGGTGTGATTTTCAATTCTAACTAAGCATCCTATTTATAGGAGAATGGAAGGGGCACTGTGTAAGAAAAATCACGGACACAACAGTTATTTCATTCACGGATGCTTATTTCATTGACTGATGCATTATTTCATTCACGGATGTTTGATTTCAACCAAAATAATAATATAATACATATATATACATAAACACATGTTATATATATAAACATATATATATATATATAATATTAGTTACCTCCCAAGTACGCTTCCTCCCTCCTACCCCATTTTCATTTCATCCATTTCTTCCACACGTGGGCCCTACATGTGGCCCCCAAATGTGGCTCCTGCATGTGGTCCCCACCTGTATTATATTAAATATTGTTTTAACGATTATTTGAATAATAGGTAAATGGGGGTCCAAATAATACGTCAATATTTATTATACTTCATAAAAATCACCTCAATATTTTTAACAACATTTATCATCATTATTTTAATTCGCAATATTTAACAACCAGGTCGTTCCCAGGAAAGAGGGGGCCTTCTAATAAGGATTTCTCCTTATTGGCGCGCAATTAGGTGACAAAACCTCTCCTTGACAGAACTTCTAAACAATGTCAATATTGCAAATAATAATATGAATAACTTTTCATCTCAATTATTGATTTAATAATATTATGCAGATGATATTGTGACAATAATTGAATCAAATAACGTGAGATATATACTATGCAGCAATTACTGTAACAATAATTGAACAAAATTGAGTGACTTCTCACGTAAGCATCAATAATCAATACCGTGTGCTACTATGTAACCACGCCAGACATCTTTGTTTTTACTAATGGGGGTAGTTCAACAGTTAACGGTAAAACTTTCGCCGTTATTTTCATAAAAAGATATGTATGTCGTTTTTTCATTTCGACAATAATTCCGTTGTGGGGTCCACCAATGATCGTGTCGTCGTACGAATATTCCCGGTTAAAACGAATATTCTCTGACCAATCGAATATTATATAACAACTTGCTTACTTTGTAAAATTTATAAATATTACCCACAACTATAATATTTTCTTAAATCCACACCATAATATTAAAAATATTTTGAGAAAATTAATCTTTATTCCAAAAATTCGAGGTTTTACAAATTTCATTGCCATAAAGCATAATAATCGAATTATATTATTTCATAATATAATTTTTAACTTAATTAAATTAACTAATATTATTTAGTTAATTACCTTCCCGTGACAATCTCATTTAATTTCTTTAATAGTTAAATTAACTATTAAACTTTATTTTCCAAACATATACATCTCTTTTATATTCACACATAATCTCTTCACACCAAATCACATGTTTCAAGATAAATTGCAAATATATATACTTACCCACACTCAAAACACATAATTCAAAATATATACATTTCATAATAAAAATTTTAATTATTAAATTCTTATTTAAATAACTTATAAAAATTCGGGTTGTCACATATTTTAAAATCTAAAATAAAACAATTACAAAATACTACTGTTATTATTTTCCAAGATCTTAATAATTTTAAACAACAGTTAAATCATAAACAAGATAATAATATAGAATCCTCCAAATCTGAATCTTCTGATAATCCTGAGTCTTCTAAACAATATTTGATGCTTAAGAATCAAGTAGTTTTTTAGAAATGGTATATTAGAATTACTTTCGTTATTAAACCAGATTTTATCATTAAAGACGCCATTGCCCTAGTAGATAGTGGTGCTGACATGAACTGTATTCAGGAAAGATTACTTCATATCAAATACTTTCAGAAACCCACTCAATCTTTAACTAGTGCAAGTGGTGATACTATGAATATTAAATATAAAATTCCTGAAGCCTTAATCTATAATCAAGGTCTTTGTTTACCTACTTCTTTTGTTCTTATCTGAAATATGAATTAAAGTATCATCTTAGGCACCCCTTTCTTGTGTCTTTTAATGCCCATTTAAAAAATTAAAACTTTGGGAATTCATACTACTCATAACAACAGACATGTTATTTTTGAATTCATTACAGAACCTTATACTAAAGAATTAAATCAAGTTAAGCACATGATTTATTCTAAAGAGAAACAAATCAATTTTATTCTAAATAAAATAAAATTTCTTACTACAGACCAAAGAATTTTACAACCTTCTTTACAAGAAAAAATAAAATAAATCCACAAAACTCTTTAAGTTGAAATCTGTAGTGATGTCCCGAATGCTTTTTGGAATATGAAGAAATATATTATTTCTCTTCCTTATATCCCTAATTTTAATGAAAAGAATATTCCTACTAAGTCTCGACCCAGTCAGAATAAGAAGGAATATTTACACCTTTGCAAAACTGAAATTGAGTCTCTTCGATAGAAAAAATTAATAAAGCCTAGTACTTCTCCCTGGAGTTGTACAGCCTTCTATGTTAATAAAAATTCAGTAATTGAACGAGGAAGTCCATGACTCGTTATCAATTATAAACCGTTTAATGAAGCCCTTCAATGGATTAGATATCCGATTCCGAATAAGAAGGACCTTCTTGACAGACTTCGTGATGCTTCTATTATGTATACCCGTCTACGAAAAAATCCTTCACCATGGACCACTGAACATACTGATGCAGTAAAAAAGATTAAAGTTAGGGTCAAACAGTTACCTTGTTTATCTCTACCTAATTTTGAATGGGAAAAGATCGTCCAAACTGATGCTTCTAATACAAGATATGGTGGTATTCTAAAATAATTTAATCCTAACAGTAAAAGAGAGGATCTTATTCCTTTTACTTCAGGAGTTTGGAAAGGACCTTCTTTAAAGTATCCCACAATAAAGAAAGAATGTCTTTCAATAGTTAAATGTGTTTTAAAATTTTAGGATGATCTTTTAAATCAGCACTTTTTAATTAGAGTTAATTGTTCAACTGCAAAATAGATATTTAAAAAGGATGTTCAAAATTTAGCATCTAAACAGATATTTGCTACTTAGCAAAGTACTTTATCCGTATTTGACTTTGATATTGAATATATCAAAGGAAAATATAATTCTTTACCAGATTTTCTAAGCGGAGAATATTTGCAGGAATGACCAGTAGAGGTCGTGGCCGCGGTCAGCGAGGCCGAGGCAGAGCTAACCTTTACTATACAAAATTTCCTAACCTGAATACTCCATCCAGTAATTCTTTGGCTTCTTCTAGCCAACCTACAGTAAAAGATGTTCTTCTTTTACTAGAATAGTACATTCCAAACAAATATGTGGAAGAAACAGTATTATTTATTGACCAGAATGATGAAAAATGGATGAAAGATCCATGGGAGATCAAAAGGCGTTATTTAACCACTCAACAGTCTCCTCCTCATTTTAACCAGTATCGCTATGTATATTAGCAAATCATCATTGAAACGACATCCATGGACATTGAGCATACGCTTCATGATCTATCAAAACTGACTAGCCGAATTCAATTTAATAAAACAACTATCAAGAGCATCATGCCTCTTGCCAATTGGGGTATTAATCCTCATACTACCCGTACTATTGAATCTAGTCGTACAACAGAAACCAGATACAACTATTGGGATTATATTGATTCCTTTACGCATGTATTGTATTACCAGAACCCCATTTATGACCACACCTGGTTTATCCGTATATGTCATGATGTTCTTAAAAATGAAATTCCCAACTGCTTTTTCGTTTGGTGGGATAAATTCGGTATAACAATGGAAACTTTACCAGAATCAATTTAAACAGCATTCAAAGAGTGGCCGGTTGCTTATGCCCATATACCAGTAAATAAAGATTTTTCTATGCTTAAATTATTGACCCATTTCATAATCCGTTTTGGAATCCCTTGGATATGAAAATGGGATTTCCAATGTGACTACCAAAATAAAATTCCCCGTCTTAAAAGGGTATTTTTTTACCAAATGGTGGGATAAAGGACTTAATCCCACACTACCAAAACTTCTGAAGACCATAAAGAATCACACTTAGGCTTGTCTTGATGTCATTCCCCAAAGCCTTCCAGCACCAACATCGATTAATCCTTTTGTCAAGATTCAAACCGATTTAAAACAAAAATTTCCAAATCTAACTAAAACAGAATTGATAGTTAAGACTACGGACTATATAAAAACCCAATTTTTACAATCCTTTGTCCAAGATGACAGTTCCATGAAAACTGTTAGCAGTAATGAAGAATATAAACAGGATGACATTGAATTTAGCGTCTTCGCTGGCGAAAGTCAAGAATCGGATCCTACAATGGGAGATTTTTGGGAATCTCTCACTTCCATGATTTCTAAAAAGATGGAACAAGACAAAAAAGGAAAAGGAAAAGCATAAAGCTATTCTCCACTACAGCATCAATAAACAGAAACGGACAACCACAGTGTCTTTGCCAGTAGTAAGGCATAACCAGTTGCCCCTCAATTATCAGAAGATGACACTAGCTGTCTTCTATAATGCGCCACTCAACTGACAGTTTATCTCATTCCATTCCACTTCCTACGACTGAGAGTTAAAAAAGAATAGATAAGGATAGTAGATCGAATCCACTACCAAGGACACGCCAGATCATTTCTTATCTTTTCACTTGTATATATTGGGAGACCTCACCCATTGTTGAGGCAACACTTTTTTTACATTTTTCCCCTTGTACTCTCTCCATCTATCTCATATAAATAAAGTTTGAATTTTGAAGATATCAAACGCTCTTCTGTACGTTTTCGTTATTGCTTCTGTAAATTACTATGTTTCTTTACTTGAACTTTTAGATTTTCATACTGAAAATAGTAATCGATATAAAACAGCATATTAAACTGCAACTAATAGACATAATCCTTCTTATTTTTTAGAACAATTTAATAAATCTGAACAATATATTGTTTTAACTAAAAACACTATACAGGAAGAAACCTGTTGGCTTATAGTTTTGGGAAGACCCCCAAGCCAATAATAACTTCATGAGATCATATATGTAATAATTTGTCTGTTAATATATATTTAATATGCCTTTCAAAATATCCATGCCATTTTATTAAATAAGACAGTATGAGATTTGTGCTTACTTAAGTGGAACGTCACCCAAGTCGCGTTTAGGACTTTGCCTTTAGCCGTGTTTTGGCGTTATGGCTTCTATCCTTTATAAATAATTGATAGACATGCTTGATCCTGCTTGATCCTTATCCTTGCCTAATTTGGTATCAAAGCCATAAAGGACTTAATCCCACACTACCAGAACTTCTAAAGACCATAAAAAATCACTCTCAGGCTTGTCTTGATGTCATTCCCCAAAGCCTTCCAGCACCAACATCGGTTAATCCTTTTTACTGCATCCCTATGTTCAGTTGTCCATGGTGAAGGATTTTTTCGTAGACGAGTATACAGAATGGAAGCATCTTGGGAAAGATTCGAATAATAGTCACGAATATAATTTAGACTTCCCAAAAATCTTTGCAGTTGATTAATGTCTTTGATTTCATCCAGAAATTTAGATGCAAATTCAATACATCTGTCAATTGGAATAATAGTTCCATTGAAAATATTATGTTTAAGAAATCTGATTTTTGTTTAGAAAAGTTTCATCTTAGGAGTAGAAACTACCAAACCATTTTTTATGATAACATTTTTAAAAATATTTAAATGTTTAATGTGTTGTTCAATAGATGAAGAGAAAATTAAGACATCATCAATATAGCAAATAATAAATTCGGTAAAAGGATTAAAAATATCATTCATGATGTGTTAGAATTCTGAAGGTCCATTTTTCACTCCAAATGGAAGAACATTCCATTCATAGTGAGCAAAAGGTACTGTAAAAGCAGTTTTATAAGTATCCTGTTCTCTAATTTGAATTTGCCAAAATCCTGATTTCATATCAAATTTAGAGAAAATAGTGGCATCATGAAGTCTGTCAAGAAGATCCTTCTTATTCGGAATTAGATATCTAATCCATTGAAGGGCTTCATTATACGGTTTATAATTGATAACGAGTCGTGGAGTTCCTCGTTCAATTTCTAAATTTTTATTAACAAAGAAGGTTGTACAACTCTAGGGAGAAGTACTAGGCTTTATTATTTTTTTCTGTTGAAGAGACTCAATTTCAGTTTTGTAAAGGAGTAAATATTCCTTCTTCATCTAAATGGGTAGAGACTTAGTAGGAATATTCTTTTCATTAAAATTAGGGATATAAGGTAGAGAAATAATATGTTTCTTCCTATTCCGAAAAGCATTCGGGACATCACTACAGATTTCAACTTGAAGAGTTTTGTGGATTAATTTTATTTTTTTCTGTAAAGAAAGTTGTAAAATTCTTTGTTCTGTAATAAGAAATTTTATTTCTTTTTGAATAAAATTGATTTGTTTCTCTTTAGAATAAATTATGTTCTTAACTTGATTTAATTCTTTAGTATAAGGTTCTGTAATGAATTCGAAAATAATATGTCTGTTGTTAAGAGTAGTATGAATTCCCAAAGTATTAATTTTTGAAATGGGCATTAAAAGACACAAGAAAGGGGTGCCTAAGATGATACTTTGATTTATATTTTAGATAAGAACAAAAGCAGTAGGTAAACAAAGACCTTGATTACAGATTAAGGCTTCAAGAATTTTATATTTAATATGCATAGTATTACCACTTGCACTAGTTAAAGATTGAGTGTTTTTCTGAAAGTATTTTGTAGGAATTAATCCTTCCTGAATACAGTTCATGTCAGCACCACTATCTACTAGGGCAATGCTGTCTTTAATGATAAAATCCGGTTTAATAACAAAAGTAATTCTAATATACCATTTCTGAAAAACTACTTGATTCATAAGCATCAAATATTATTCGGAAGACTCTGGTTTATCAGAAGATTCAGATTTGGAGGATCCTATATTATTATCTTGTTTATGATTTAACTATTGTTTAATATTATTAAGATCTTGGAAAATAATAACATTACTATTTTGTAATTATTTTATTTCAGATTTTAAAATATTTATTTCTCCTTTAAGATCCTGAATAATAGTAGGCTTTTCAGTCGTAGAAACATCTTGTATACGTTTCATTACTTCTTTCATACTATACTGATCAATGGGAAGAATATTTTCTATTTTTTGATTTTTATAACAGATTTCTAAAAATTTTAATTTTATCTCGGAATCTTTAATTTGATCGGCTAAGTCGAGGAGTGATTTTTGGGTGTCAGTTAAGACATTGATACTTGGTCTTCCAATATCTAAACCATTAATCTCGGCGATAGCTTTCCAATAATCAACTTCGGTAGTTATATTACAGTTGTTAGTTGTACAGGTTTGACATTGTTCATTGTTAGAATCATTGTCAGATTCAGAATAGATTTCACCTAAATCATCATCTGAATTTAATCCAGAATTACTGTTAGATAAACAATTAAGAATGTGTTGTTGAATGTCCACATTAAGGGACATTTCATTAAGTTTTTGTTTTAATTTTGATTTCCATTTATTAGCAAAGTGTCCTGTTTTACCACATTTATAGCATTGAATTTTAGATTTATCTTTTTTATTACTGTTCTTTCCCTTCTTAGTAGATTTTTTTAGGGGTTTTGTCTTTAGAAGATTTCTTAGATGAACGTCTTTGGTAAGATCTAGAAGGTTTAGAACTTTGCTGTTTTTTAGCCTTTTGAGGATACTGTAATTTTGTGTCATAAGAGAATTGATCGCAAAATTCTCCTATCTTATGTCTTTTAGTAAGATTCTATTTTTTCATTAATTGTTCAAGTTTCATATCATTGCATAATGATAATCCTTCTTCAATAATTACTGAAATAAGATGGCCATAAGGATACTGGTCATAAGGGATACTCATACGGTCATGTTTATCTCTTAATTTTTTACGGATTTTTTTAGCAAATAAGGTAGGAAGACCATCAATAAATTTGGCTTTCCATTGTTCACTGTTGGCATCTGTTCTTTGCATAACTTTCATTAAAAATTCATCCTTATACCATCTAAAATGGGTTAAAGATGGACAACAAAGATTCTGTAAGAGTTCTCTACCCCTATCATTATTCATAAGTCCTGGTCCGACAAAATGATGAATGATAGCATTGACTAAGGTATAGAAAGCATCTTCTCCTTTTGTTTTAGCTCTAGTAAAAGGGTCAGTTTCATTTTTATAGGATTGGAGAATTTCAGTTCGTTGTTTTTCAGTAAGCGCATTATCCCACCATCCTTTAAGAATCTTTGGTAAATCTATTTAATAAGAAACGATAGATCGATGGTCTCAGATTATCATTCATCTCACAGATCGTTGCATACATCATGATATATATGATGGATGGTTTCAAAAATTTGATATTCTGTTTTACCATTAATATTCCATTCATAAATGGTTTTACCATGGTAAGATTTTTGAGAATGAAGAAAGTCTTGTTCATACAGAATATCCTGAGGAGTAGGTTTGGGGTAATAGTACCTACTAGGTCCAGATAAAGCCATTCTATTTATAGGTTTCTGACTGTAAGTGGTTTTATTGATATTTTGCATTTCCTAAAAATTATTCTGAATTTCTAAAATATGAATAGGAGAAATATCATCAGTATTATCTCCATCACTATCAGTATTATTATTATTACTGGTATGAGAAGAGGGTTGTCCAGACATCATATTAATTTGAGACAAAGATACGGTTGTGAGATTTAAATCTCTCATTTTATTTAAAAGATTATCAATAAATTCATTATCAGCTTTAGAAGATTTCATCTTGAAATTACTAACTTCTAAAGGTGGCTTAATGGTTACAAGTTAAAGATCAATCTTTTGAGGAACAACTTGACAATTATCATTAATATGATTTATTTGTTCTTTTATCCTGGTTAACTGTTTTCCTACAGTTTGAAGGAATAAATTAGTATAAATATTCTATTTAGACAA
Source organism: Panax ginseng (assembly GCA_020205605.1). Taxonomy (NCBI): domain Eukaryota; kingdom Viridiplantae; phylum Streptophyta; class Magnoliopsida; order Apiales; family Araliaceae; genus Panax; species Panax ginseng. The sequence continues at coordinate 90,245,328 of CM035128.1, read as the reverse complement.
GGGTAAAATATCTTTTATTTTTACATCTTCTTGTTGATGGGGTATCTCAGATATATCAATATACGGATTGATAACTAAGGGTTTTAAATTTTCATTCCTTGGGCTAAGTTCAAGAGACTTAGGAGGGGGATGAATAGATTGAATAATGCTACCACTTGTGGTAATCCAATCCTTTTGAATTTTAGTTAACACATTCAGTTGACTTTCAGTATAAAAATCAGACTTTGAAACAAAATTATAATACCATTTAGTAAATGATAAAATACATTGGTTATTATTCAGATAAGCATAATAATTAGCTTTAATATCTGCTAATTTTTTATTATCATGATTTTTAAAATACGAATTTCTAAAGTTCTGATATTTATCCTGCATAAACTCCTGGTTTAAACATTGACGAATTTTACTATTAGGAGAAAAATTCATTAACATTCAAAATTCATATCACTAGCAGTTGGACTATAAGGTCTTCTGTTTTGAGGAGTATTGGTTTCATAAATATTGTGAGGTATTTGATTTTCAGAAATATGAATTCCTCTGATTAAGTCTTCATTTTTAACAGACTTATACTGGGATTTTTAGACTCTTGATAGACATATTCTAAGGGATCAGACACAGATTGTCTAGATGATTCAGGAAAATCAATATTATAAGAGATATTATTAATAGATCGACTTCGGGTAAAAGGTCTTTGAAATTTTAAATAAACATTTCCATTACTTGTTTGAATATCACCCTCAATGGATTGTCTAATTATAGGTCTAGTATGGACAGCGTTTGTAATTTGCCATTGTTTCAAAAAAGTAATTTCTTCCCAAGGGATCATCCTAGGAATAGCCACTTGACTACTAAAGAGATTAGTGTCTATAAGGACAGTATGTCCTTGTTGGCTTTGTTTTCGGATATAAGGGTTTAAAGTTATTAAAACTTTAAGCTGAATACGGAATAATATGGCAAAAGGAGGAGATCCGGGTAAATACTCATAACCATGAGATATAATTCTTATTTCTAATACTTTTGATAAATTATTATTAGTTAAAGCAACATATAAATTCAGGTAGATATTGAAATATACTAGTCAATGAGCAAGACTGGTTTTAATAGCGCCCATAAGAGAGGCATTCCAGTTAAGACACCTACCATCTTTAAGTGTGCACTAAATACTGGTATTTTGGCCAAGTAAAGTCAAAGGTTTGAAAGCTACTTGGACAAGTCCTATATGAACATATTTATATTTTTGCAAAAAGGGTATAAATCTTCAACATGCAATAAATATAAAATTTCATCATTATACTGTAAAGGAATAGCATGTTCAAAGGTTTTAATAATTCTTTTACTGATAAAATCAAAGGTTCCAATTTTATAAATTATTTTTGGTTTGATTTTAGGAATGGTCCATTTATCTAAGGCTTCCTTAACATCCTGATAGGTTATAAGTTTAGTTGCTTCCAAGGTAGAAGCTGAGGCATTATCTACGGTTGAATGAGAGGTTAAAAAATTAGTCAATTTTAAAAACGATCATATATGCATAATTTATAAGTAATATATTCTCCAATATGTCAATAAACTAAACATGGCTCTGATACCAAATTAGGCAAGGATAAGGATCAAACATGATCAAGCACATCTGTCAACGATTTATAAAGGATAAAAGCCATAACGCCAAAACAAGGCTAAAGGCAAAGTCCTAAACGCGACTTGGGTGACGTTCCACTTAATTAAGCACAAATTTCATACTGTCTTATTTAATAAAATGGCATGGATATTTTAAAGGCATATTAAATATATATTAACAGATAAATTATTACATATATGATCTCATAAAGTTACTGTTGGTTTGGGGGTCTTCCCAAAACTATAAGCCGGCAGGTTTCTTCCTCTTTAGCGTTTTTAGTTAAAATAATAAATTATTCAGATTTATTAGATTGTTCTAAAAAATAAGAACAATTATGTTTATCAGTTGCAGTTTGATAAGCTATTTTATATCGATTACTGTTTTCAGTATAAAAATCTAAAAGTTCAAGTAAAGAAACATAGTAATTTACAGAAGCAATAATGAAAACATACAGAAGAGCATTTCATATCTTTAAAATTCAAACTTTATTTATATGAGAGAGAGAGGGAGAGAGTACAAGGGGAAAATGTAAAAAAAGTGCTGCCTCAACAATGGGTGAGGTCTCCCAATATATACAAGTGAGAAGATAAGAAATGATCTTGCGTGTCCTTGGTAGTGGAGTCGGTCTGCTATCCTTATCTTTTTTTCTTTAACTCTCAGCTGTAGGAAGTGGAATGGCATGAGGCAAACTGTCGGTTGAGTGGCGCATTATAAAGGACAACTTGTGTCATCTTATGATAATTGAGGGGCAACTTGTGTCCGTTTCTGATTATTGATGTAGTGGAGAATAGCTTTATGCTTTTCTTTTTCCTTTTTTGGCTGGTTCCATCTTTTTTGAAATCATGGAAGTGAGAGAATCCCATAGATTTCCCATAATAGGTTCCGGTTCTTGACTTTCGCCAGCTAAGACGCTGAATTCATTATCATCCTGTTCAGATTCTTCATTACTACTAACTGTTTTCATGGAACTGTCATCTTGGACAAAGGATTGTAAGAATTGGGTTTTCATATAGTTCATAGTCTTAACTATCAATTCTGTTTCAGTTAGATTTGGAAATTTCTATTTTAAATTGGTTTGAATCTTGACAAAAGGATTAACCGATGTTAGTGCTGGAAGGCTTTGGGGAATGACATCAAGACAAGCCTAAGTGTGATTCTTTATGGTCTTTTGAAGTTCTGGTAGTGTGGGATTAAGTCATTTATCCCACCATTTGGTAAAAAATACCCTTTTAAGATGGGAAATTTTATTCTGGTAGTCACATTAGAAATCCCATTTCCATATCCAAGGGATTCCAAAACGGATTATGAAATGGGTCAATAATTTAAGCATAGAAAAATCTTTATTTACTGGTATATGGGCATAAGCAACCTGCCACTCTTTGAATGCTGTTTGAATTGATTCTGGTAAAATTTCCATTGTAATACCGAATTTATCCCACCAAACGAAAAACCAGTTGGGTGTGGTTATGGATGGGATTCTGGTAATAAAATACATGCGTAAAGGAATCAATATAATCCCAATAGCTGTATCTGGTTTCTGTTGTATGACTAGATTCAATATTGTGGGTAGTGTGAGGATTAATACCCCAATTGGCAAGAGGCATGATGCTCTTGATAGTTGTTTTACTGTATTGAATTAGGCTAGTCGGTTTTGATGGATCATGAAGTGTATGCTTAATGTCCATGGGTGCTGTTTCAATGATGATTTGCTCATATACATAGCGATAATGGTTAAAACGAGGAGGAGACTGTTGAGTCATTAAATAACGCCTTTTGATCTCCCGTGGATCTTTCATCCATTTTTCATCATTTTGGTCAATAAATAATACTGTTTCTGCCACATATTTTTTTAGAATGTACTGTTCTAGTAAAAGAAGAACATCTTTTACTGCAGACTGGCTAGAAGAAGCCGAAAAATTTCTGGATGGAGTATTCAGGCTAGGAAATTCATATATAGAAAGGTTAGCTCTGCCTCGGCCTCGCTGACCGTGGCCACGTCCTTTACTGGTCATTCCTGCAAATATTCTCTAGTTAGAAAATCTGGTAAAAATTTTGTTTTCCTTTGATATATACAATATCAAAGTCAAATACGGATAAAGTACTTTGCCAAGTAGCAAATATCTATTTAGATACTAAATTTTGAACATCCTTTTTAAATATCTGTTTTGCAGCTGAACAATCAACTCTAATTAAAAAGTGCTGATTTAAAAGATCGTCCTCAAATTTTAAAACACATTTAACTATTGAAATACATTCTTTCTTTAATGTGGAATAGTTTAAAGAAGGTCCTTTCCAAACTCCTGAAGTAAAACGAATAAGATCCTCTTTTTGACTGTTAGGATTAAATTATTTTAGAATACTACCATATCCTGTATTAGAATCATCAGTTTGGATGATCTTTTTCCATTCGAGATTAGGTAGGGATAAATAAGGTAACTGTTTGACCCTAGCTTTAATCTTTTTTACTGCATCAGTATGTTCAGTGGTCCATGGAGAAGGATTTTTTCGTAGACGAGTATACAGAATGGAAGCATCTTGGGAAAGATTCGGATAATAGTCACGAATATAATTTAGACTTCCCAAAAATCTTTCCAGTTGAAGGAATAATTTATATTCGTGACTATTATCCGAATCTTTCCCAAGATGCTTCCATTCTGTATAATTTATATGTTGTTTTATATCGATTACTGTCTTCAGTATGAAAATCTAAAAGTTCAAGAAAAGAAACAGAGTAATTTACAGAAGCAATAATGAAAACTTACAGAAGAGCCTTTGATATCTTCAAAATTCAAACTTTTTTTACATTTTCCCCCTTGTACTCTCTCCCTCTCTCTCATATAAATAAAGTTTGAATTTTGAAGATATCAAAGGCTCTTCTGTAAGTTTTCATTATTGCTTCTGTAAATTACTATGTTTCTTTACTTGAACTTTTAGATTTTCATACTGAAAACAGTAATCGATATAAAACAGCATATCAAACTGCAACTGATAAACATAATCATTCTTATTTTCTAGAACAATTTAATAAATTTGAACAATTTATTATTTTAACTAAAAATGTTATACAGGAAGAAACCTGTCGGCTTATAGTTTTGGGAAGACCCCCAAACCAACAGTAACTTTATGAGATCATATATGTAATAATTTATCTGTTAATATATATTTAATATGCCTTTAAAATATCCATGCCATTTTATTAAATAAGAAAGCATGAGATTTGTGCTTGATTAAGTGGAACGTCACCCAAGTCGCGGTTAGGACTTTTCTTTTAGCCGTGTTTTGGCGTTATGGCTTCTATCCTTTATAAATCATTGACAAACGTGCTTGATCCTTATCCTTGCCTAATTTGGTATCAGAGCTATGTTTAGTTTATTGACATATTGGAGAATATATTACTTATAAATTATGCATATATGATCGCTTTTAAAAATGACTGATTTTTCAACCTCTATTTCAACCGTCGCTAATGCCTCAGCTTCTACCTTGGAAGCAACTGAACTTATAACCTATCAGGATGTTAAGGAAGCCTTAGATAAATGGACCATTCCTAAAATCAAACCAGAAACAATTTATAAAATTGGAACCTTTGATTTTATCAGTAAAAGAATTATTAAAACCTTTGAACATGTTGTTCCTTTACATAATAATGATGAAATTTTATATTTATTGTATGTTGTCCAAGTAGCTTTCAAACCTTTGACTTTACTTGGCCAAAATACCAGTATTCAGTGCACACTTAGAGATGGTAGGTGTCTTAACTAGAAAGCCTCTCTTATGGGCGCTATTGAAACCAGTCTTGCTCATGGACCAGTATATTTCAATATCTACCCGAATTTAAGTGTTGCTTTAACTGATAATAATTTGTCAAAAGTATTAGAAATGAGAATTATATCTCATGGTTATGAGTATTTACCCAGATCTCCTCCTTTTGCCATATTATTCCGTATTCACCTTTAAGTTTTAACAACTTTAAACCCTTATATCCGAAAACAAAGCCAACAAGGACATACTGTCATTATAGACACTAATCTCTTTAGTAGTCAAGTGGCTATTCCCAGGAAGATCCCTTGGGAAGGAATTACTTTTCTGAAATAATGGCAAATTACAAAAGTCGTCCGTACTAGACCTATAATTTGACAATCCATTAAGGATGATATTCAAACAAGTAATGGAAATGTTTATTTAAAATTTCAAAGACCTTTTACCCGAAGTCGATTTATTAATAATATCTCTTATAATATTGATTTTCCTGAATCATCTAGACAATCTGTGTCTGATCCCTTAGAATCTGTCTATCAAGAGTCTAAAAATCCCAGTAACGAGTCTGTTAAAAATGAAGACTTAATAAGAGGAATTCATATTTTTGAAAATCAAATACCTCACGATATTTATGAAACCAATACTCCTCAAAACAGAAGACCTTATAGTCCAACTACTAGTGATATGAATTTTGAATGTTAATGGATTTTTTTCCTAATAGTAAAATTCGTCAATGTTTAAACCAGGAGTTTATGCAGGATAAATACCAGAACTTTAGAAATTAGTATTTTAAAAATCATGATAATAAAAACTTTGCAGATATTAAAGCTAATTATTATGCTTATCTGAATAATAATCAGTGTATTTTATCATTTACTAAATGGTATTATGATTTTGTTTCAAAGTCTGATTTTTACACTGAAAGTCAACTGAATGTGTTAACTAAAATTCAAAAGGATTGGATTACCACAAGTGGTAGCATTATTCAATCTATACATCCCCCTCCTAAGTCTCTTGAACTTAGCCCAGGGAATAAAAATTTAAAACCCTTAGTTATCAATCCGTATGTTGATATATCTGAGATACCCCATCAACAAGAAGATGTAAAAATAAAAGATATTTTACCCTTGTCTAAACAGAATAATTATACTAATTTATTCCTTCAAACTGTAGGAAAACAGTTAACCAGGATAGAAGAACAAATAAATCATATTAATGATAATTGTCAAGTTGTTCCTCAAAAGATTGATCTTTAACCTGTAACCATTAAGCCACCTTTAGAAGTTAGTAATTTTAAGATGAAATCTTCTAAAGCTGATAATGAATTTATTGATAATCTTTTAAATAAAATGAGAGATTTAAATCTCACAACCGTATCTTTGTCTCAAATTAATATGATGTCTGGACAACCCTCTTCTCATACTAGTAATAATAATACTGATAGTGATGGAGATAATACTGATGATATTTTTCCTATTCATATTTTAGAAATTCAGAATAATTTTTAGGAAATGCAAAATATCAATCAAACCACTTACAATCAGAAACCTATAAATAGAATGGCTTTATCAGGACCTAGTATGTACTATTACCCCAGACCTACTCCTCAGGATATTCTGTATGAACAAGACTTTCTTCATTCTCAAAAATCATACCATGGTAAAACCATTTATGAATGGAATATTGATGGTAAAACAGAATATCAAATTTTTGAAACCATCCATCATATATATCATGATGTATGCAACAGTCTGCAGACAGAATGATAATACAGACCATCAGATCTATCGTTTCTTATTAAATGGATGTACCAGCATTCTTAAAGGATGGTGGGATAATGCGCTTACTGAAAAACAACGAACTGAAATTCTCCAATCCTATAAAAATGAAACTGACCCTTTTACTAGAGCTAAAACAAAAGGAGAAGATGCTTTCTATACCTTAGTCAATGCTATCATTCATCATTTTGTCGGACCAGGACTCATGAATAATGATAGGGGTAGAGAACTCTTACAGAATCTTCATTGTCCATCTTTAACCCATTTTAGATGGTATAAGGATGTCTTTTTAATGAAAGTTATGCAAAGAACAGATGCCAACAGTGAACATTGGAAAGAAAAATTTATTAATGGTCTTCCTACCTTCTTTACTGAAAAAATTCATAAAAATTAAGAGATAAACATGACCGTATGAGTATCCCTTATGACCAGTATTCTTATGGCCATCTTATTTCAGTAATTATTGAAGAATGATTATCATTATGCAATGATATGAAACTTCAAAAATTAATGAAAAAACCAAATCTCACTAAAAGAAATGAGATAGGAGAATTTTGCGAAATATTTTCTTATGACACAAAATTACAGTATCCCCAAAATGCTAAAAAACAACAAAGTTCTAAACCTTCTACATCTTACCGAAGACGTTCTTCTGAGAAATCTTCTAAAGACAAAACCCCTAAAAATCTACTAAGAAGAGAAAGAGCAGTAATAAAAAAGATAAATCTAAAATTCAATGCTATAAATGTTGTAAAACAAGACACTTTGCTAATAAATGCAAATCAAAATTAAAACAAAAACTTAATGAAATGTCCCTTAATGAGGACATTCAACAACAAATTCTTAATTATTTATCTAGCAGTAATTCTGAATTAAATTCAAATGATGATTTAGCTGAAATCTATTCTGAATCTGACAATGATTCTAGCAATGAACAATGTCAAACCTGTACAACTAACAACTGTAATATAACTACCGAAGCTGATTATTGGAAAGTTATCGCCGAGATTAATGGTTTAGATATTGGAGGACCAAGTATCAATGTCTTAACTGACACCCAAAAATCACTCCTCGACTTAGCCGATTAAATTAAATATCCCGAGATAAAATTAAAATTTTTAGAAATATGTTATAAAAATCAAAAAATAGAAGATATTCTTCCCATTGATCAGTATAGTATGAAAGAAGTTATGAAACGTATACAAGATGTTTCTACCACTGAAAAGCCTACTACTATTCAAGATCTTAAAGGAGAAATAAATATTTTAAAATCTAAAATAAAAAAATTACAAAATACTAATGTTATTATTTTCCAAGATCTTAATAATATTAAACAATAGTTAAATCATAAACAAGATAATAATATAGAATCCTCCAAATCTGAATCTTCTGATAAACTAGAGTCTTCGGAATAATATTTGATGCTTATGAATCAAGTAGTTTTTCAGAAATGGTATATTATAATTACTTTTGTTATTAAACCGAATTTTATCATTAAAGACGCCATTGTCCTAGTAGATAGTGGTGCTGACATGAACTATATTCAGGAAGGATTAATTCCTACCAAATACTTTTAGAAAACCACTCAATCTTTAACTAGTGCAAGTGGTAATACTATGAATATTAAATATAAAATTCCTGAAGCCTTAATCTGTAATCAAGGTCTTTGTTTACCTACTTCTTTTGTTCTTATCCAAAATAAAAATTAAAGTATCATCTTAGACACCCTTTTCTTGTGTCTTTTAATGCCCATTTCAAAAATTGTTACTTTGGGAATTCATACTACTCTTAACAACAGACATATTGTTTTCGAATTCATTACAGAACCTTATACTAAAGAATTAAATCAAGTTAAGCACATGATTTATTCTAAAGAGAAACAAATCAATTTTATTCAAAAAGAAATAAAATTTCTTACTACAGAACAAAGAATTTTACAACCTTCTTTACAGAAAAAAATAAAATTAATCCACAAAACTCTTCAAGTTGAAATCTGTAGTGATGTCCCGAATTCTTTTTTGAATAGGAAGAAACATATTATTTCTCTACCTTATATCCCTAATTTTAATGAAAAGAATATTCCTACTAAGTCTCGACCCAGTCAGATGAAGAAGGAATATTTACTCCTTCTGGCCGAAATTGAGTCTCTTCAATGAAAAAAATTAATAAAGCCTAGTACTTCTCTCACAGGTTATACGCCTTCTATGTTAATAAAAATTCAGAAATTGAACGAGGAACTCCACGACTCATTATCAATTATAAACCGCTTAATGAAGCCCTTCAATGGATTAGATATCCGATTCCGAATAAGAAGGACCTTTTTGACAGACTTCATGATGCCACTATTTTCTCTAAATTTGATATGAAATCAGGATTTTGGCAAATTCAAATTAGAGAACTGGATACTTATAAAACTTCTTTTGCAGTACCTTTTGGTCACTATGAATGGAATGTTCTTCCATTTGGAGCATAAAAATATTTACCTATGAACATCCTTTTTAAATATCTGTTTTGTAGGTGAACTATCAACTCTAATTAAAAAGTACTGATTTAAAAGAGCATCCTGAAATTTTAAAACATATTTAACTATTGAAAGACATTTTTTATTTATTGTGGGATATGTTGGTTTATATCTTGAGAGGTTTTAATGATGACAATAAATCGGGTTTGTCTTAAATATTATAATTAGGTCTTTTGCCTTAATTGCTATTGGACTGGGTCATGTGACCAATATTTGTTTGCTGGAATCATTCTAAGTCTTGACCCAACAGCTCATTACCAATCAAGTCTTGTATTTGAATTCAAAATTAATTGATTTCCTATTATATCTCTTATGAAGATTATTCCAAAGATACTTTTATATAATAGGAGTCTATTAAGGAGTCTTATGGTAACTAGGCAAATCATTCCTTCCTTATCTTTAGCTGTTTGCGTTGAATATATATACTCCTAAATATCAGCTGGGTCTTTGAATTATTTTTGGAATCAATTATTCAATCTTTTCAAAACATATTCTGTTGCTCCAACTATGATTGATTCATGCTAATTTATTTATCCGTTAGGAGCTAATTAGAGAGAAAGATCGGTAATTGATTCTTTATTTTATCCATATAGTCGTTAGCCTCCTTAGTATATATATATATATCTTCCTTTCGGCTATAATAGGTACACAAGGGAATATACATCAGCAAGGGAAAAGAAGTAATCATCTTTAGTCTTATTGATTGATTGATTGTATTCCTCCTTTAAGAGCTTTTACTGTCTAGAATTTTCCATCAAGTTAGCATCTCTTTGTAAGTTCTTTATTAGCTGGAAAATAGCCATTGTAAACTAATATCCTTTGTTACAAGTTCTGTTCACCAGTATTTGTCAGAATGGTCAATCCATTAGTGGATAGGGTCTGTTCAAAGAGCTTTTAAGGTTGCAAAGGTGTAAGGGTTGCAGAAGTGCAAAAAGGCGGGTGTCCATCTGAGGAGGAAAGCTTTTATTGAACAGGGGAAGTTGTTCTTATTGTATTTAATTTGAGTTTTAAATATTAATAAAAGAGTCTCCAATCCTAGTTGGGATTGGGCGTGGATTAAACTACTAGATAAAGGATAGAAATTTGAACAACGTAAAAATCCTTGTGTCATGGTTTGATTATCTCGTGTTTTGATTTGATATTATTTCTGAATAACCGAACTTAATATTGCAGAACGTAGATTTTCCGGCGGTCATGAAATACACTTATCGGACATTCCTCATATCACTTTATTTTATGCGTGTTATAAGAAAAGTGAAATTTGCTCTAAAGGAGACCTGATAAACTATTTTCCAAAGCTATGCATTTTAGTCCGAGAATCTAAAATTGAAAATTGGCATTTTGTAGATCACTTCAAAGTATTTACACTATTCACCCCCCCTAGGGTGTGCTTAATTAGAGAATTACATTTGGTATCGAGCAAGGCTCTACTAATATTGATCTTTGCAGGTCATAGGGAAAGATCATATAGCACACCTCGAGTTTTCAAGAAGGTCGATCCACAATGAGAGCCACCTTTGTTGCTCGGAAGTGAAAACTTCAACTTTTGGAAGTTTAGAATGATGATTTATCTCGAACGAGACCCATGGGAATGGTGGGTTGTTGAGAATGGCCCTGTCATTCCAAGACATGATGATGGAAAACTGAAGACTCTTATGGAAATGGATTCAAATGAATCATACATGGTATCCTACGACTCCAAACCCATTAACACGCTGCTAAGTGGAATGATTCAAGCTGAAATTGACAAAGTTTCTGCATGTACCACTGCTAAAGAAATATGGGATACAATCATCATGAGCCATGAGGGAACTACAAAGGTAAAAGAAGTCAAATTAAGTATGCTAATGCAATATTATGAGCTTTTTAGGTTAGAGAAGAATGAATCTATCAAAGAAGCTCAAGATAGATTCCTCACTCTTATGAACTCTCTAAGTATGCTCGGCCGAAAAATTGATCAAAGGGAGATAAATAGAAAGATACTTAGAGTCATGCCCAAACGGTTCGCACCAAAAGTTACAACTCTTCAAGACTCAACTACAATCAGTTCGATGGAAACTCTAACTTTGTTTGAAGAGCTTGAAGAATTCGAAAATCAACTAAAGAGGTATGATGAAGAGGATGAAGCACCAATAAAGAAAACATTGGCACTTGAAGTCAAGAGCAACAATGAAAGTGATCACGAAGATTTTGATGAAGAAATTGAAATGCTCTCAAGAAAACTCGAGAGACTACTTCAAAGAAAGAAACAAAGGAAAAATCAAAAAGGTAGCTCAACTCCAGTGAGCAAGTCCAAAACGAAACAAGAAGATGAAACTGTTCAACTGTGTTTCACTGGATTATGCAATCAAGAATCATCTGAGGTAAACTCTGAACTTGGTGATATTACTATTTCTGATTATCTAGTTTTAAAAAATAAAAATATTCATATTAAAGAAAAAATGCCCATTTAAAAAATTGGATAAATGATTTAATGAAAGAGGTAGAAACATTGATTGAAGAAAAATAAGAAATAGTTAAAGATTGCACATCAAGTGAAGTATCTAAGTTAAATGCTAAAATTGATTATCTTGATAATTATAATAAAATTCTATATAATCGTGCAAACAAATTAAATGAAGAATTCAATGATCTTAAAAAGGAAAAATGATGTTTTAAAAGAAAGTTTGAAAATGAGAGATACTTGTATTGATGCTTTTAATGATGGAAAAATATTAAACATGCAAAATAATAATGAGGAAGAAATAATTTCATTGAAAAAGGATCTTTGAAAAATTTGTTCAAGGGAAGAGAATTTAAATATAATGTTAGGTGCTCAAAGGTCAAGTCTAGATAAACAAGTAATTGGATATAATCCTATTAAGAACATCACAAGCACAACTAATAAAATTAGAGTAATAAATAATAAACCAAGGAACAAGCCTCTTTATTGCTCACCTTTTGTTACTTGCAAAAAATGTGGTTTTAAAAGGTCATTTTGATTCTAATTGTAATAAAATTAGAATAAAACAAATTTGGGTAAAAGAAATGTGATTTTATATCTACTAGCCCAAAAGGACCCAAGAAGATTTGGGTATCAAATAGTAGATAATATTTGTTCATTTTGTAGATGTTTCAAGGTCAAAAGGAGCGAATAGTAGTTACTATAAATTATTTGGCGGAATCATAAGTACCTCATATTATTTTTTAATAATATTTTAATTAGATATATGGTTTTTTCTAACAGGTTCATAATATTATTTATTCTAAAGTTTTATTGTGCTAAATGTTCCATATTTAATACACATGACAATCATGATGAGGGATCTGTACTTGTATTTTTTTTAATGAAATTAACCATGACATGTCGAAGGAAGAAAAGAGAATTCGCAGAAATAATAATTTGAGTCGTGAAGCGAAACTACTAAATCTGAATGACTAAGTCGTCCAAATTAGAAGAAAAGATGCCTACGATACGTGGAAATCCGAAATAAAAGAATCCAGAGCGGAGTCGTTCGCATCAGAAGAAAGATCAAGTGAATCAGAAAAACAAACAAAGGAAAACAGACAGCCTGAGTCATCTATTTTAGAAGAAAATGCAGACTTGCAAACATCTGAATCCAGACAGATCAAACCGTCCATTTTAGTAGAAAATTGAGATATCCAGACACCGAAAAATAGACAGCCAGACCCGTCCGATTTAGAAGAAAAATCAGATACAGAATTTGATATATCATAATTTGAATCTAACGAACAGATGACCACTGCCAAGCTTCCTAGATCATCTAGAACTGTAAGAAATTAGCCCCCATATTTGATTATAGGTGACCTCCACATTGGATGATGAAAAGAAGTGTTTTTGAAGAGATTTGAGTATGAAAATCCAAAATCAAAAACTTCAGAGCACATCCAGCAAGCTTACTATTGGTAACAACAATGTTGATATATAGGTAACAAATCACAAAGGTATGATCATATTGTTTAGTTGTTATATGTGATTTTGTTATAAGCTTGCTAAATTGATATGAATTAATTTTGTTAATGACAAAGGGGAGTGATATTTGGGTAATGATGATTATGTTCTAACTTGACTTGTGTAATGATTTCTTTTGATAATGACAAAGGGGAGAGATATCTAGTATTTGAAATTTGAATTATTTGGTATATGGATCAAGATCCAAATCATTTTTTTTGCTCCTTAATATGCATATATTTAGGGGGAGCCTTATAGATAGGGGGAGCATATAAATTAAATATTGTCATCATCAAAAAGGGGGAAAATGTTGGTTTATATCTTGAAAGGTTTTAATGATGACAATAAATCGGGCTTGTGTTAAATATTATAATTAGGTCTTTTGCCTTAATTGCTATTGTACTGGGTCATGTGACCAATATTTGTTTGCTGAAATCTTTCGAAGTCTTGACCCAACAGCTCATTACCAATCAAGTCTTGTATTTGAATTCAAAATTAATTGATTTCCTATTATATCTCTTATGAAGATTATTCCAAAGATACTTTTATATAATAGGAGTCTATTAAGGAGTCTTATGGTAACTAGGCAAATCATTCCTTCCTTATCTTTAGTTTATTTTACGTTGAATATATATACTCCTAAATATCAACTGGTCTTTGAATTATTTTTGGAATCAATTATTCAATCTTTTCAAAACATATTACATTGCTCAACTATGATTGATTCATGCTAATTTATTTATCCGTTAGAGCTAATTAGAGAAAAGATCGGTAATTGATTCTTTATTTTATTCATATAGTCGTTAGCCTCCTTAGTATATATATATCTTCCTTTCGGCTATAATAGGTACACAAGGAATATACATCGACAGGAAAAAGCGGTAATCATCTTTAGTCTTATTGATTGATTGATTGTATTCCTCCTTTGAGAGCTTTTCTTGTCTAGAATTTTCCGACCAAGTTAGCATCTCTTTGTAAGTTCTTTATTAGTTGGAAAATAGCCATTGTAAACTAATATCCTTTGTTACAAGTTACATTCACACGGTATTTGTCGAATGGTCGATCCATTAGTGGATAGGTGCATTCAAAGAGCTTTTAAGGTTGCAAAGGTGTAAGGGTTGCGAGAAGTGCAAAAGAGGCGAGGTGTCCATACTGAGGAGGAAAGCTTTTGTTGAACAAGGAAGTTGTTCTTATTGTATTTAATTTGAGTTTTAAATATTAATAAAAGAGTCTCCAATCCTAGTTGGGATTGGGCGTGGATTAGGCTACTAGATAGAGGATAGAAATGAACCATGTAAAAATCCTTGTGTACATGGTTTGATTATCTCGTGTTTTGATTTGATATTATTTCTGAATAACTGAACTTAATATTGCAACGTAGATTTTACGGCGGTCTGAAATACACTTATCCGGACATTCCTTATATCACTTTATTACATACGTGTTATAAGAAAAGTGAAATTTGCTCTAAAGGAGACACAATAAACTATTTTCCAAACTGTCTGTTTTAGTCCAGAATCTAAAAATTGAAAATTGGCCACTGTAGATCACTTCTAAGTATTTACACCTATTCACCCCCCCTCTAGGTGTGCTTAATTAGAGAATTACAGGATAGTTTAAAGAAGGTCCTTTCCAAACTCCTGAAGTAAAACAAATAACATCCTCTTTTTTACTGTTAGGATTAAATTATTTTAGAATACCACCATATCCTGTATTAGAAGCATCAGTTTGTACGATCTTTTTCCATTCGGGATTAGGTAGGGATAAACAAGGTAACTGGTTGACCCTAACTTTAATCTTTTTTACTGCATCAGTATGTTCAGTGGTCCATGGTGAAGGATTTTTTTCGTAGACGAGTATACAAAATAGAAGCATCTTGGGAAAGATTCGAATAATAGTCACGAATATAATTTAGACTTCCCAAAAATCTTTGCAGTTTATTAATGTCTTTGATTTCATCCAGAAATTTAGATGCAAATTTAATACATCTGTCAATTGGAATAATAGTTCCATTGGAAATATTATGTCCAAGAAATCTGATTTTTGTTTGGAAAATCTTCATCTTAGGAGCAGAAACTACCGAATCATTTTTTTATGATAACATTTTTAAAAATATTTAAATGTTTAATGTGTTGTTCAATAGATGAAGAGAAAATAAAGATATCATCAATATAGCAAACAATAAATTCAGTAAAAGGATTAATATCATTCATGATGTGTTGGAATTCTGAAGGTCCATTTTTCACTCCAAATGGAAGAACATTCCATTCATAGTGACCAAAAGGTACTGTAAACAAAGTTTTTTAAGTATCCTGTTCTCTAATTTGAATTTGCCAAAATCCTGATTTCATATCAAATTTAGAGAAAATAGTGGCATCATGAAGTCTGTCAAGAAGGGCTTCATTAAGCGATTTATAATTGATAACGAGTCGTGGAGTTCCTCGTTCAATTTCTGAATTTTTATTAACATAGAAGGTTGTACAACTCCAGGGAGAAGTACTAGGCTTTATTAATTTTTTCTGTTGAAGAGACTCAATTTCAATTTTGCAAAGGAGTAAATATTCCTTCTTCATCTGAATGGGTCAAGACTTAGTAGGAATATTCTTTTCATTAAAATTAGGGATATAAGGTAGAGAAATAATATGTTTCTTCCTATTCCAAAAAGCATTCGGGACATCACTACAGATTTCAACTTGAAGAGTTTTGTGGATTAATTTTATTTTTTTTTGTAAAGAAGGTTGTAAAATTCTTTGTTCTGTAGTAAGAAATTTTATTTCTTTTTGAATAAAATTGATTTGTTTCTCTTTAGAATAAATCATTTGCTTAACTTGATTTAATTCTTTAGTATAAGGTTCTGTAATGAATTCGAAAACAATATGTTTGTTGTTAAGAGTAGTATGAATTCCCAAAGTATCAATTTTTGAAATGGGCATTAAAAGACACAAGAAAGGGGTGCCTAAGATGATACTTTGATTTATATTTTAGATAAGAACAAAAGCAGTAGGTAAAAAAAACCTTGATTACAGATTAAGGCTTCTAGAATTTTATATTTAATATGCATAGTATTACCACTTGCACTAGTTAAAGATTGAGTGTTTTTCTGAAAGTATTTTGTAGGAATTAATCCTTCCTGAATACAGTTCATGTCAGCACCACTATCTACTAGGGCAATGGTGTCTTTAATGATAAAATCCGGTTTAATAACAAAAGTAATTCTAATATACCATTTCTAAAAAACTACTTGATTCATAAGCATCAAATATTATTCAGAAGACTCTAGTTTATCAGAAGATTCAGATTTGGAGGATTCTATATTATTATCTCGTTTATGATTTAACTGTTGCTTAATATTATTAAGATCTTGGAAAATAATAACATTAGTATTTTGTAATTATTTTATTTCAAATTTTAAAATATTTATTTCTCCTTTAAGATCCTGAATAGTAGTAGGCTTTTCAGTCGTAGAAACATCTTGTATACGTTTCATAACTTCTTTCATACTATACTGATCAATGGGAAGAATATCTTTTGTTTTTTGATTTTTATAACAGATTTCTAAAAATTTTAATTTTATCTCCGGATCTTTAATTTGATCAGCTAAGTCGAGGAGTGATTTTTGGGTGTCAATTAAGACATTGATACATGGTCCTCCAATATCTAAACCATTAATCTCGGCGATAGTTTTCCAATAATCAGCTTCGGTAGTTATATTACAGTTGTTAGTTGTACAGGTTTGACATTGTTCATTGTTAGAATCATTGTCAGATTCAGAATAGATTTCAGCTAAATCATCATCTTAATTTAATTCAGAATTACAGTTAGATAAACAATTAAGAATTTTTTATTGAATGTCCACATTAAGGGACATTTCATTAAGTTTTTGTTTTAATTTTGATTTGCATTTATTAGCAAAGTGTCCTGTTTTACCACATTTATAGCATTGAATTTTTGATTTGTCTTTTTTATTACTGTTCTTTCTCTTCTTAGTAGATTTTTCAGGGGTTTTGTCTTTAGAAGATTTCTTAGAAGAACGTCTTTGGTAAGATCTAGAAGGTTTAGAACTTTGCTGTTTTTTAGCCTTTTGAGGATACTGTAATTTTATGTCATAAGAGAATTGATCGCAAAATTCTCCTATCTTATGTCTTTTAGTGAGATTCTATTTTTTCATTAATTGTTGAAGTTTCATATCATTGCATAATGATAATCCTTCTTCAATAATTACTGAAATAAGATGGTCATATGAATACTGGTCATAAGGGATACTCATACGGTCATGTTTATCTCTTAATTTTTTATGGATTTTTTTAGCAAAGAAGGTAGGAAGACCATCAATAAATTTGGCTTTCCAATGTTCACTATTGGGATCTGTTCTTTGCATAACTTTCATTAAAAAGACATCCTTATACCATCTAAAATGGGTTAAAGATGGACAACAAAGATTACAGTAAGAGTTCTACCCCCTATCATTATTCATGAGTCTGGTCCAACAAAATGATGAATGATAGCATTGACTAAGTATATACAACATCTTCTCTTTTTGTTTCAAATCTAGTAAAAGGGTCGGTTTCATTTTATAGGATTGGAGAATTTGGTTCGTTGTTTTTTTCGATGGCGCGTTGTCTCACCATCCTTTAAGAATGCCGGTAAATCCATTTACTAAGAAAGGACAGATCTGATGGTCTGTATTATCATTCTGTCTGCACACTGTTGCATACATCAAGATATGATGGATTGTTTCAAAATTTTGATATTCTATTTTACCATCAATATTCCATTCATAAATGATTTTACCATGGTAAGATTTTTGAGAATGAAGAAAGTCTTCTTCATACAAAATATCCTGAGGAGTAGGTCTGGCGTAATAATACCTACTAGGTCAAGATAAAGCCATGCTATTTATATGTTTCTGACTGTAAGTGGTTTTATTGATATTTTGCATTTCCTAAAAATTATTCTGAATTTCTAAAATATGAATAGGAGAAATATCATCAGTATTATCTCCATCACTATCAGTATTATTATTACTGGTATGAGAAGAGGGTTGTCCAGACATCATAATAATTTGAGACGAAGATGCAGTTGTGAGATTTAAATCTCTCATTTTATTTAAAAGATTATCAATAAACTCATTATCAGCTTTAGAAGATTTCATCTTGAAATTACTAACTTCTAAAGGTGGCTTAATGGTTATAGTTGAAGATCAATCTTTTGAGGAACAACTTGACAATTATCATTAATATGATTTATTTGTTCTTCTATCCTAGTTAACTATTTTCCAACAGTTTGAAGGAATAAATTATATTCGTGACTATTATCCGAATCTTTCCCAAGATGCTTCCATTCTGTATACTCGTCTACGAAAAAATAATATTCGTGACTATTATCTGAATCTTTCCCAAGATGTTAAATATTTTAAAACCATTTATATCCTTTTTAAATAATTTTTAAATTAATAAAACCATTTTAAACTTTTTATTTTATATAATTATTAAATAAATTAAATATCATTTAATATTAAATTATTAATGAAATTTACCTTTAAATATTGAAAGTTATATTTTATAACTTCAAATATTTTAAACTCTTTATTTTCTTTTAAAATGATTTTTCTAATATTAAAATGATTTTTAATTAATTAATTTAATATATTTATTAAATAAATCTAATATCATTACTATTAAATAATTAATTAATTTTTCTTTAAAATATTAAAAGTTATATTTTATAACTTAAAATATTTTAAATACCTTATTATCATTTAAAATGATTTTTAATATAATATAATTATTTTTAACTAATTTATTTAATACATTTATTAAATAAATTAAATATTAATAATATTCAAATAAATAAAAATATTTATGAAAAATATGTCAAATTATTAAAAGTTAGTTTTTATAACTTCAAATTATTTTTAAAATTATTTTTGTAATTTTCAGAAATTTATTTCTATTTTTAAATAATTTTTGGAAAACAAATTAAATAAAATAAATAAAATTGTTGCTATAGCTTTTAGCGACAGAAACCGTCGCCTATTGTGTTCTTGAGCAACCCAGACATTTATAAGCCAGTTTCGAGATAACATGTTTGACCATGATTAAATCAGTGTGTAATCTGTTTCTGGGCATGCTATTGATCAGATCTTGTAGTACTAGTGCAAGACTACATGATCCAACAACAAACATGGCTAAACAGCATCACACTAAGGAGATCTAAGCATGCAAAGTGGCTGTCAGAGTTGTTCTTCATTTCTGGGTTACCCAGAAATGAAGAACAGTTCGACTGCCCTACTTTGGGCTTCCACAACTTGTTGTTTGTGTAATGTTTAAGTGATCTAAGGGTTTTAGGTTGTAGCCAACATGTAAATGAACAAATCTATTACATCAAATCATCATATAAATAACAGAAACTCTAGATCTAGCCCGGTCAAACCATGTCAGAAGTCACGATTTAAGTTCTCTAGGTTACCCAGAAAACTCGTTTTGTGAACTTTTTGTTTGGTTTGACCGTCCACTACAAGATATATGTTTATTATTTTGGTGTTCTAAGAGCTTGAATAAGTAGTCTATATAACATACAACAATCTTGTTACAACAATAGAATCAAAACAACAAACAACCGGCGATCTGAGATCGGCGTGAAAATCTTGTCGAGGCCTTTACGCGATTTTGGGTTACCCAGAAACGTCCAGTCATGGCCGGTCAACGGCCTTTGCCCAAAAATAACTTTCAATATACAACCGATCTGGCTTTGAATCAAGTTCCAGAGTAAAGCCCCTACAACATACTATAAACACAAACCCTTAAACAAACAAAACAGTAAAAAGACTGAGATATATGGGACCTGACATTTGGTTGTCAGACCTTATTTCTGAGTTTTCAAGATTTTTTTTAGACTTGATTTTGAGTACATAGATGTTATGGATCTAGGAAGTAACAACCCAGATCATTAATATAAACTACAAACAGCCTATTACAACACAAAATCATAACTTCTAACACATCATCAAATGTTAGATTTTAGATTTAGGGTTATACCTTTCTTGATCAAATCCTTGATTCTAGGCTCCTGATTTGTTATGGGTGTTAGTGGGGCTTGGTTTGGGACTGATCTAGCACTATAATTTTGTGGGTTTTGAGTTGAGAGAAATTGGTTGAGTGTTTGTGCAAAAATAATCAAGAATGTGCACTTTTCTCGATCTTGGACCTATATATATTAAGTTGTAATGAAGTGGCTGATGATTTGTATCTAATGTGCTGAGAATTTTAAGTCAAAAGAGTAGATACATTTGGTCACCAACTCAATATATGGATAGATCTACAAGTTAGCCAATAAAATAGCAAGAAGGGCAATTATGTTATTTGGCCTTTAATTTTAATGGCAAGGTTGTAATCTTGACTAACCCTTAGGGTTTAAACCTAAGGTTTCAAAAATCTAATTTTTTCTAGGATTTCTATTTAGGGTTTTAAAATAGCAAAATTAGTTTCTAAAAATGAAAAATAAGGTTTTGCTAATTAGTTAGATTTTTTAAGTTTAATAATTCACTAATTATCATAAGGGCTTATAATTAGCAATTACGGTTTCTAATTACTAATTAGAGTTTCTATTTTTAGCATTTAGGGTTCTAAGTTAGTAATTAGGGTTTCTAATTACTAAATTAGGTTTTTTTTAATAATTAGGGTTTACCTAATTAGCATTGATATTTATAATAAATGTCATAAATCAAATACCATGATTACAAAACAATCTTTTACTCTAACTTGTGTCTCAAATTAGGGTTTAGCACAATAATACTAGGTTTTCTATTGTCACACTATAATTGACCAATTATTAACAGTTTACACATGCAGTACATATTTATAGTACTGAAATGTAATTAATATTATATTAATATTCTCTTTCCTTATTCCAAATCCAGAATTAGGGTTTGGATTCCATATCTGATTTATCTTTCATATGTAACATTATTAAGTTAAAATAATTAACTTAACTAATCTAAAATAAATTCATATAATAAAATAAAATAATTATCATAATAATTCAAATAATCATTTCATATATTATTTAAATAATACAAAATCATATTTTCATGGAAAATAATTAATAAAAATATTTCTACTATAAAATTAATTATTATAAGAATATACTTTATAATGAGCAATAATTCTAAAATAAAATTATTTATAATTATTCATGTAATAAATATATTTATATTTATCACATAAATACCTACGCTTTATCTTGTACATATCCTCACCTTTAAAATAAAAAAAATTATACGCAAAATTTCTGATTTAATTATATAAGAAATATCGGGTTATTACATTCACCATCCCTTATAAAGATTTCCTCCCCAGAATCACCATTTTAAAACTTATACATACAAGGGTACATAGCATACACAGTCATTGCAAATAGATCTCGATCAAATTTGATCGAACTGATCTTTAACTATTCAACGTAAAGCTTGTCTATATGATTAAACGGAAAAATTTGATTTCTAAAAGAACTCAAATTCCTCTTTCAAAATTTCTTTATAAAATAATTTACTATATATATGAAAATCATGTATAAGAAAATAAAAGTTATACGAATAATACCTGGAGTTCCATCACCAGCTACCACAGTATCCTGGACCGTCATGTTGAAGACCCTTGCGGTTGATTTTGTTGGCTTGCTTGATGACGTTGGTCCTGTGATCGCCAGAGTCCCGCTGCCTTTCTCCGTGTTCACGCTTCCTACCTCCATTCTCCTTTTTGGATAGTCTTTCACCTTATGCTCCGTTGACCCTCATATAAAACAACCACCGTTCATCCTTGGATTGGGGTAGTTGGGAGAGATATGGCCCTCCTGCCCGCACTTGTAGCACACGAACTTTCCATTGAGGCACTCACCCGAATGGTTCTTCCCACAATTTCCACATTGTACCACCTGCTTCTTCTTCACACCTTCTTGCTTCACCTGAACATTCCCAAAATTGTTCCCCTTCCTCTTGCCATTACCACTCCTACTTCCACTATTAATTTCCACCTTCCCCGCTCCTTCGACCTTACCCTTGTTCTTTCTCTCCTTGTTATAGAGGCTCATGGCCTCACTCCCTTCCTCGGCTATGATAGCCTTTTCTATGAGTGCTGCAAATGTAGAGATCTGCAACACAACCACCTTATTGTAGAGCCAAGGTTTTAAGCCCAGCTCAAACCTTCATGCCTTCCTAGCCTCCGTATCAACATGATGCGGAGCGAACCTAGCCAACTCATTAAACTTTGTGGCATACTCCGCAACAGGCATGTTCTCATGCTTTAACTCCAGAAACTTCACCTTCATCCTAGCCTGCATACTGGATGAGAAATAATTCTCGAAGAACAGTGTCTTGAATCTAGCCCATGTAACTACACCTTCTCCTGCCCTATCTTGATTTGCTTCCCAACAAAAGTTTGCCTCCCCTTTCATCATATAGGTGGCAAAAGCGGTCTTTTGCCCCTCAACTGCCCTAACTATCATAAACGCTTTTTCAATTTCTTTAACATAAGTTTGGGCTTCTACAGGGTCAGTTGTTCCTCTGAATTCTGGCGGTCCTACAGCCTTAAAATCTTTGAAATTTTCCAAGCGATTGTCTGGCTAATATCTCGCGGCTGGCATTCCCTTCTACATAGCTTGTGTTACCATGTTTGCAAAGTGCTGCATTAGGTCTGCTTGTTGTTGTCCCCCAGCGTTGTTGACAGATTCTTTTGCCCTCTAATTTTGAGTTTGACGTCTTGGCGGCATTATCTAATTAAATAAAATCATAAATTATTCATTATTAACTTACATTCTAAACCTTATCGTATAAGTTTAATATATTAAACTTGTTTCATTACTCAAACTTAGATTCATAATCATTTAGCGAATACTTTACATAGCATAGCACTTATTGCTTTAAACATCCGCTATCCCTTGGTGACCAAAAAAGTTGGGATTCGCTACTACTACTTATACAAAAGTTAGGAATATTACATTACACACGCATATATATAATATACACATTACCAAACATACATAATCAAATACTAATTTTGCTTATTTCCTACACCTTTTTCCTGATTCTGGACAACCTTTCGCCCAATGACCTTCCAACCCACAAATAAAACATGCACCTTGCTTAAAGTTGGGACAATGAGGAGAGGTATGTCCCTCATGGCCACAAATATAACATATCTTTTTCCCTTGATTCTTATCGGATTTTCCTAAGTCGTGGTCTTTCATCTTTCTTTTCCCCTTATTGCTCGGAGCTGCACACAATTTGTTGCTCTTGGCTCCCATTTAATTAAGTTGGATTTTAAGCTTATCTTGTTCCTCCATTGTTTCTATTAACGCTTTTCGCAATTGAGTATTTAATAGTTTTTCTATTTCCCACAACTTTTCCAGAGAAGAAACCTTGTTCCGTAGATTCTGCACTTCTGTTGATGCTTGATCAGCTCCAACTTTGGTGTTCGAATCACTATCTGTTAGTTCCACCATTTCTGGATTTGGTACTACATTTTCCAAAATAACCACCTCATCCGAGTTGTTTTCATTGTGCTCTATTTCAGCTATTGGCTTCGATATTAGCTCGGGTGTATGGATTTGATCCTTCTTCATGCTATAAGCATATAATAAGCCTTTTCCACCTAACATCTACAAACATAAATTATCCTAATTAGCATATAGTATATACACACAACAAATAATAGTTTTATATAAGTTATCTTTTATTTTGTTTTATTCAATTCATCTCCTTATAAAATCTAAATGAGTTATTTGTATTTTCAACGTTCCCCTATGTTCTAAGGTTATAGCCTAAGGTCTATCCCACCTAAGGTTTCTAACCCTAAAGCTCTGATACCAACCTGTGATGCCCCCAAATTCAGGTACTTGAAACCCGAACTCAGTACTTCATGATACCATTTATATGAGCGGAATATTACTAATAATAATAACAATAATATAAATACCAAACTTAATTTACATATGCATCAGAGTCTACTCCCAGGTACGCGTCCTTTAAACATTCATTACATGATACTTAATAGTTATCATTATCTTAATAAAGTCATACTATTACATAGAATACCATAAATCTTATTCTATTTGTTTTCCTTTTCCTTTGTTTCTGCATGAACCTTCAGGTTGATCACGATTGGCTGAAAACATTTAAATTAAGCAAGAATGAGCATTTGGGTGCCCAGTAAGGAATAGCAACAATGAATATTAGCTGAAAGGATTAAATATTTTCTTTGAATGACACTTCTATAATGAATCAACAGTTGTGAAGTAAGCTAAACCAATAATAACAACATATCAGTTCTATATCAAAATTTTGAAACTATGTACTGACTATAACTAGAGATTAGTCGACAGACTATGAACATTGTTTTCTATTTTAGAAAAGGTTAAACAGAACTTCATCTGTAAACCATCATAACTTACAGGCATGGGGGGTGATCAGCCCGTTATGCCCTGCATTGATCAATACTACATGTAAGAACGATATTATTGTTCATCTGATCCGCCTTTAGCGCACAAAAATTTTTCCATGTACGGAATGTTCATATTCAGTCAGGAATCTGAACCAAAACAATTCGGTTGGATAACAATAAAGTTCTATCTTGTTCAACAATATTTCTAAGTTTGTGTCTAGCCAAAGCAAATAACATAGACGGCTTTGAAGTCAACGTATACATACTGGAAATTAATAAGTATGTATCAACATGTGATTAAATACAATGATTATTCAAGTGAGGACACTTGTATAACCATATTTAGAAATTAATGAACATAATAAATATCTGGATTATACAATAATACTGTGTTGATAAACAATTATCGGATAATTTAAGAACTTGTATGAATATGAATGATTGGATACATAATCGATAACAATAAAGTTAATAATCTGACACAATAATATGATTCTGAAACTTTCTTACTCATGTCCATTGCATAAAGTAAATGCAAAGGTAGGATACTTGCTTGGTCTGCTGCTTACACAACTTAGTTTTATCTTTTATATCAAGCCCTATCATTAATAAGATCATTATTCGATTAGAATAATATATCATATCACATAGTACTGCTATTTGCAGTCAACACATAACCTAATCACATTGTCACATATGTTTAGCAGTCATTGGATCACAAACAAACACGTATACAGACAATTTACATAAGTCCAAATCAATTTCTGAAACATGTTAGTGTATCGACAGCTTTATCGGGTAATTACCAAGTCTAAGACTCTATCATGTAGTTCAATATAACTTAAACAGTGGTCAAATTATTTTTAAATAACTTATAATAATTTTTAATTAATTATTATAATTTATCATTATTTTTCAAACACCAGAATCATTATTAAATGATTTAAATATTACATAATTTTATTACCATTAATATTTAATTAATATTAAACTATTAATGAAACCATTTCCAAAATCTTAAAGTTATTTATAATAACTTAAAATACTTTTAAAACATTAATATTACACTTACATGATTTTTTAAAACATTTAAAATTATTTTAAATAATTACTATTAATATTTAAATATTATTTAATGTATTATTCAACAAAATATTAAAAGTCATTTATTATAACTTCAAATATTTTAAACCCTTTATATCCTTTTTAAATGATTTTAAATTAATAAAACCATTTTTAAACTATTTATTTAATATAATTATTAAATAAATCAAATAGCATTAATATTAAATTATTAATAAAATTTACCTTTAAATATTGAAAGTTATATTTTATAACTTAAAATATTTTTAACCTCTTTATTTTCATTTAAAATGATTTTTCTAATATTAAAATCATTTTAAAATTAATTTATTAAATAAATCTAATATCATTAATATTAAATAATTAATTAATTTTGCTTTAAAATATTAAAAGTTATATTTTATAACTTAAAATATTTTTAAATACCTTATTATCATTTGAAATGATTTTTAATATAATAAAATCATTTTTAATTAATATATTTAATGTATTTATTAAAAAAATTAAATATTAAGAATATTCAAATAAATACAAATATTTATTAAAAATATGTCAAATTATTAAAAGTTAATTTTTATAACTTAAAATAATTTTTAAAATTTTTAGAAATTAATTTCTATTTTTAAATAATTTTTGGAAAACAAATTAAATAAAATTAATAAAATTGTCGCTATAGCTTTTAGCGACAGAAACCGTTGCCTATTGTGTTCTTGAGCAACCTAGACATTCATAAGCCAGTTTCGAGATAGCATGTTTGACCATGATTAAATCAGTGTGTAATGTGTTTCTGGGCATGTTATTGATCAGATCTTGTAGTACTAGTGCAAGACTACATTATCCAACAACAAACATGGCTAAACAGCATCACACTAAGGAGATCTAAGCATTCAAAATGGCTGTCAGAGTTGTTCTTCATTTCTGGGTTACCTAGAAATGACGAACAGTTCGACTGCCCTACTTTGGGCTTCCACAACTTGTTGTTCGTGTATTGTTTAAGTGATCCAAGGGTTTTAGGTTGTAGCCAACATGTAAATGAACAAATCTATTACATCAAACCATCATAAAAACAACACAAACTCTAGATCTAGCCCGGTCAAACCATGTCAGAAGTCATGATTTAAGTTTTCTGGGTTGCCCAAAAAACTCATTTCGTGAACTTTTTGCTTGGTTTGACCTTCCACTGCAAGAAACCCGTTTATGGTTTTGGTTTTCTAAGAGCATGAATAAGTAGTCTATATAACATACAACAATCTTGTTACAACAACAGAATCAAAACAACAAACAACTGACAGATCTAGACGCGTGAAAATCTTGTTAGGCCTTTCTGGGCAGTTTATGGGTTTCCCAGAAACGTCCAATCATGACCGGTCAACAGCCTTTGACCAACACTAACTTTCAATCTACAACCGATCTGGCTTTGAATCAAGTTCCAGAGTAAAGCCCTTACAACATACTACAAACACAAACTCTTGAACAAACAAAATAGTAAACAGACTAAGATATATGGGACCTGACATTTGGTTGTCAAACCATATTTCTCAGTTTTCCATATTTTTTAAAACTTGTTTTCGAGTACATAGATGTTATGGATCTAGGAAGTAACAACCCAGATCATTAATATAAACTACAAACAACCTATTACAACACAAAATCATAACTTCTAACACATCATCAACGGTAAGATTTTAGATTTAGGGTTATACCTTTCTTGATCAAATCCTTGATTCTAGGCTCCTGATTTGTTATGGGTGTTAGTGGGGCTTGGTTGGGGACTGATCTAGCACTAGAATTTCGTGGGTTTTGAGTTGAGAGAAATTGGTTGAGTGTTTGTGCAAAAATAATCAAGAATGTGCACTTTTCCCTCTCTTGAACCTATATATATTAAGTTGTAATGAAGTGGCTGATGATTTGTATCTAATGTGCTGAGAATTTTAAGTCAAAAGAGTATATACATTTGGTCACCAACTCAATATATGCATAGATCTACAAGTTAGCTAACAAAATATGCAAGAAGGGCAATTATGTCATTTGGCCTTTAATTTTAATGGCAAGGTTGTAATCTTGTTTAACCCTTAGGGTTTAACCCTAAGGGTTCCAAAAATTTGATTTTTCTAGGATTTCTATTTAGGGTTTTAAAATAGCAAAATTAGTTTCTAAAAATGAAAAATAAGGTTTTTCTAATTAGTTAGGTTTTCTAAGTTTAATAATTCACTAATTATCATAAGGGCTTATAATTAGCAATTAGGATTTCTAATTACTAATTAGAGTTTCTATTTTTAGCACTTAGGGTTCTAAGTTAGTAATTAGGATTTCTAATTACTAAATTAGGGGTTTTTTAATAATTAGGGTTTACCTAATTAGCATTGATATTTATAATAAATGTCATAAATCACATACCACGATTACAAAACAATCTTGTACTCTAACTTGGGTCTCAAATTAGGGTTTAGCACAGTAATACTAGGTTTTCTACTGCCACACTATAATTGACCAATTATTAACAGTTTACACATAACAGTACATATTTATTGTACTAAAATATAATTAATATTATATTAATATTCTCTTTCCTTATTCCAAATCCAGAATTAGGATTTAGATTCCATATCTGATTTATCTTTCATATATAACATTATTAAGTTAAAATAATTAACTTAACTAATCAAATAAATTCATATATTAAAATAAAATAATTATCATAATAATTCTAATAATCATTTCATATATTATTTAAATAATATAAAATCATATTTTCATGGAAAATAATTAATAAAAACATTTCTACTATAAAATTAATTATTATAAGAATATACTTTATAATGAGCAATAATTTTAAAATAAAATTATTTGTAATTATTCATGTAATAAATATATTTTTATTTATCACATAAATACCTACGCTTTATCTTGTGCATATCCTCACCTTTAAAATAAAAATTATACGCAAAATTTCTGATTTAATTATATAGGAAATATCGGGTTATTAAAGTTGTCAATGAAGACTAAAGTCGAACCTTCATGTATCAGAAATGAAAAGCAAAATACGCCAATAGAACAAAGAGTGTCATTGCGATTATGCGAGGATGGGGCATGGATGTTAGAAATCTGCTACGTCAATATGAGTATCGAGAAAGAAGTCATGTGCAGCAGATGTTAACATTAGAAAAGAAACATTAATTAAGGGAAATGAATGTAGTGCATGTGTAAGTTGATTAAGGATAAATTATAACTTTAATTAACTTATAGTAAACTCATTAAAGATGATTATAACCTTAAGAATTACAACTAAAGGTTGACGAATGATTACTTGAACGTAAATAAGAAGTAATGCGATAAACCGTAACCAATGTTAAACAATCTAATGAATTATTCGATTAAGAAGAAGGGTAAGATACAGTAGTGACCATATGTGATTGATTATGACCTAATGTGGTATGTTATGTGATTATGTATTGTAGAATCCTTAACGACTCAAAAGGAAAGTATATTATATGTAGAAGATGTTGATGGCAAGTGTTCTAACCCTTGTCTATGTTAATTTTGGACAAGCTTTTTGAATCATGTATCTTACGCATGGATTGATGTATAATGAAGTCAAAGCCAATTCCTTCGGCTAGACTTAATGTGTTTTATAGATTTCATTATAATCTATCAAAGTTGCTATCTTTTGCCAAACTATTTTGGTATGGATTTCAAAGAAAGACTGAGTATTAGTAAACAAATGTTTTGTCGTCAAACGACAGGCACGTGAGGTTGCCAAAACTTAAATGTAGATACCTTTAAAGAAGTAGTGTTGTACAACATAGAGTAATATAGGCTGATCACCTAGACTTGCTCGTAAGATATATCTGACTTACAGACTTGGTGTTGGGTTGTCCTTTTCAAAGAAAGAACGAAATGCTCAAGGTCTTGGACCAAAATTTATGTGTAATGAATGTTGTTCATTGTTAAATGTTTTTAAAGAAAAGAGAAGTGCTATTTTGATTTATCTATAGTACTTCATAACTATTAATTCAGTTATTGAAGATATACAATTCATATGATTCAAACCTATTGTTTAAATGAATTTGTCATACTTTCTGAGCTAATTATGCTCACTTTTGCTTGAACCATATGAATGCATCTAAGACCGAACGACCTGAAGGATCCAGTAAGGATAAAGGGAAGGCTAAAGCAGACAAATAAGCTGTCTTTGTAATAATATAGTAGGAATATTGTAATTATTTGATATTATGACAAAGAACATATGTAATGGTTATAAAGAACTTGGGAAAGGGAATATTATTTTGGAATATATAGAAGACATATTCACTCTTTTGAGTTATTTCAATTGAATGTATGTGTGAACTGTAGTACCGTGTAACACCATCTGTTCGGTTGGAAGATACCCAGATTTGGGGGCGTCATAGGTTTGTATAATAGTTGTAGGTTATAAAACTTAAGGAGGGAAAAAGAACCTTAAGCCATAACCTTAAGAAGAGTTAAAGATGTAAAAGATGAAGTTAACCCTAAAAATACATTAAATGTGATATGTGTTTTTACTATTCTAATGAGATGTACTAATCAAACTAAATTGTTTGTTGTAGATGTCAGGAGATAACGTGATGTATAGGGATATACATATCATTAGTGAGGAGTCTGTGAATCAAGTAGAGATTTTACCGACACCTGTAGCTGAGTTGCCGGAAGTAGTGATGATTGAGTCAGAAGACTCAAAAAACTTGGAATTTATATCCTTGTTGATGGCATGTCAGAGGAGGAGGTGGAGGTTGTGTCATTTAATACGGTAGCACCTATAGAAGAGATGACTCCGGAGGAGTCAATGAAGGCATTGTTCATGACAGTGTTGAATAGAAATATCCAGTTGCGAAAAGAGGTGAGAGAGTTAAAAGAAGAAAACCATCACTACACCAAAAATGGCCTCTAGTGAAGGACAAATCCTTCACAAGACATACTATATCACTCACAAGTGATTTATTGCGAAGAAATATTTCCTTCACACGATTGCTCGCATTAGACCTCCTCGCAATTGGGTATCCTTCTCTAAGTAGTAACTAAATGTTTTTTGTGAAGGATATATTGTGAATAACTTTTTTATTCACAAATTGTATTTGGTAATGGAATATTGTTATTTAGTGAAAGATTGATTTCCTTCACAAATAATATTTTAAGGACTATTTGAAATTAGTGAATAACTTGATTCCCTCACCAATAATATATTTTGAAGAACAAATTTATTTAAGGAGAGAATATTTTTCTTCACTAATTATAAATTGAGAATATTTCTTCAAATTAGTGAGAGAAAAATTCCTTCACAAATTATAAATTTGTAAATAAAAAATTAATTGCTAAATAATCAAAATTCATTAAAAATTATAATTGATTTTTAAATCATTTACTTTATATTTATTATTATTATTAATCTCTATAAGAAATATTAATATATTTTTCAAATAAATATAAATATTGCCATACTTTTTTCAAATTAATTGATAAGCTAATGCATAAAGAGCTAATAAAATTAAAACTTCACATATAAATAGAACATAATACTCGAGTCACAATAACTACAATATTTGTTATTGTATCTTGGTCTCCCAAGGACCATAGTACCTATAAAATTTATTAACTAACATAAGATAATTGAAAGAATAACAATGAACTAGAAGGAATAAAGTGTGACATGTTAGATCCACTTCATCATCATTTTCTTCAAGAAAATCAAGGTTGGGCATATAAACTTCATGCTGCAAGAGAAACACCAAAAATCAATTTCAATAAGACGAAAAATAAGAAAAGATGAAACTGGCAAACTTTAATTAAAAAAAGAGAATAAAATAAAGTTGGTGGGAATTTTTTAAATAGGATTTTTCGTGGGTATGACACTCTATCTATCACTTTATTACTTGTTAATCGTGTATACTTGCACGTAATTGTCGATTGTTAAGTCAGACAACAGTGGCAATTGCGAAGATGACAAGTTTTAACACCGTATGATAGCAAGGATAAAGTATTGTCTCAATAAAATGGGGAGGGCAAATGGGCTTCTAAGGGATTTCATAAATAACCTAAATATTTTGTTTTGACAGGGGATTCCATAATGGGGGACAAGGTATAAGCCTCTAGGTCTGAGTGTCAAGCTCTGCAATAGTGACTACCTTAAGGTTGCCTTAAAGAAGGTTATATAAATCCTCAATCAGGTACTGAAGGTTGAAAATTTATAGTTCTTTCTAACAGTCAAGCTAGTCATGCTTATGTTTCCCAATTGCAGGTCCCAAAAAGACTTACCTGTTGGCAATACATTGATACTCAAGTTCTTGACAATTTTTGGGTGTTTCAATAAGTCTGAACAGTCTAATAGACAATACTCAATAATTTAATTTCATAGAAGCACATAAGATGCAATTTGTGAGTTACAAATTACACTGGTGACTGGTACAAGGTTGTTAATCCTCCTACTGAGGGACTTTTTTTATCAAGTCCTCAAGTGAATATAAACTAGGAATGTTCTTTTCCCAAAAGAAATGTTAAAACAAAATTGTTGATAGGCTATGAATTGAATCTAGAGACTTCTTACCTATCCATTTCAATTTCAAGAAGGCCCGAGAGGAGTGGCAAGAGACGTGTACAAATATCCAATGTGACAATGTTAATTTTTTCCGTCAAAATGCTAACAATATTAGCAAGGACCTGAATTATGCCGCAATAAGAATCAAACATAATGGAATGTAGATTCAAATTGGAAAGAATATTTTTTCCATTCACAAACTAAGAAATTAAACAAATTTATTTTTACAAGAAATTAAATATTGTCCCGCAGATAAGCTCAACTCAGTAGCATGATCAACCATCTTCTCCAATACACTAATGGCCCCTTTGATATCATTTCTCTCCTAGTATTTGTGTACTATCTGCCAAAAACATATACAACAACATATTCTTTGACTAAAAGTAAACTAAGCATTAAAATATGCTACAAAGGAAAAACTAGTCCTCAACATATACAACCTGAAATTCAACTTTAAAAACCTTAATTGAAAGTTGTGATGATGAGAACAGTACCTGCAATTTTGCTAAACAAGACTGCAAGGTGCCAACAAATTGATCATGTTGTTTCATCAAATCAGAAGTATTGTCCTCACTAGCAGGCAACATTTCCTCTCCAGCCGAACCACACACACACCCACCAACTGAAGAACACCAATCTGGACTCACTGCTTCCACACATGCACATAAGAATACTTGATATGTTCCAAAAAAAGTTAATAACATTTTTAAAAAAACAAATCTTTTATAAGTAATATTATAATAAGTTGCTTAAAAAGTGTAATTATTATAAGTAAATTTACTACTCTAAAAAATTTAATGTATTTATATTAAAATTTATAATAAGTTGCTTCTTCGTAATTATTATAAGTAAATTTATATTCGCTTCCTACCAATGTCGCTCTTGTTCAATGCAGAGAAAGCGACTTTCTAGTGACTCTAACGCCATAAAATTCTATAAACTTGCGATGACTCTGTTTAGAGTCTCACATGGATCTCGCATTCGAAACATGAATTATAGCTATTTAATAATATGTGAAATATGTTTTTGAAGTCCAACATAAGATTTTGGAATATCTCACCTCTTTAATCTCTCCATAAACACCAAAAATTTATCGAAACTCATCATCATTTGATACAAAGAGAATCGATATTAAAAACTACAAGAGTTCCTTGGTTAACATCCTTCTCTCGAAAGGTTGTCCTATTAAAAGATAACCAATAAGGCATATAATCGTTGACATAGCTTGTAGATAGCATAGTAATGCAAGAAAGTAAGTATAAAACAATGACCATTGTGGTTAAAAGAATTTATGGAAGCGTAATAATATGTCTACGACACGGTTTAAAAAGTCCGGTAATGCCAAGTTTACTAAGTTAACAAGCAATCGTAATATGACTTTCTTCATTCACCGGAGAAAACATACCTTGCGATAGACAAAGTGATGTGGTGTGAAAGTAGGGTGAGATGTGTCAACAAATGATTCTCTCGATCCGGAATGGACAAAGAGGTCGGGCAACCCAAAGCAAAGCTTCCAAATATGGAAAACCAAAGAATCCTTTCCAGGCACAATTTATCTGCAAATTCTCAATCTCTTTGGTCCAATATCATAATATAAATCCCAAGAGGAAAATCATAGCAAATCTGACATTCTTAATAGTACCTACACCAGGCTCCTAACATCTGGCTAAGAGCAGATTAGGATATTTGTGATTGACATGTCCATTGCTATATACATCTCTGAACCATGTCTATAAGTTTAAGTATTTGTATATAAACCTCTCTTCAAAATTTCATGTTGTCGCACGATTGCTTTAATACGAGTAAAGTGTGTGGCTTTATAGGGCATTTTTACTCACATAGCTAGGGTCCTTTACAACATATGGCTGTTAAGGCTTTTTGAGACTTCACTTTATCAATTTCTCAATGTGAGGTAAATGCCTCTTCTAATTTATCTACTTTAGTGTCTTTGCTTGCACTTTCTTGTTCTTTTAATTAATTGAATGGCCTTTTGTCCTCATGTGCTTGATTTTGTAAGTAAATTTTCATTTATTTCTTCTGAATGTGAGAAGTAAAAATTAACCAACAATAGTTTTGGAACTTGTCATTTATCCCCCAACAATTTTCAAGGACTGAACGCCCCAATACATGCTCAATCAAAAATAAATAAAATTAATGCATTTTAGCATGAATCTTTTTTCTCTCGTACAATTCTAGCCCCAAAATAAGTAAAAAGGATCAGAAGAACTCGTTGAATGCAACTACCTCAAATTCTTCTTTCTCCTCTTATAGTATCCTTTCTAGTTCCATTGCTTTGTTTGCCTTAATTTAGACAACTTCTTGACTTTTTCAAGTGATACTTTCTCAAAAAATCGATGAAGAGCACGGTAGACCTCGGTAAAAGTTGGTCTACTCTCTTTGTGAACTTTCCACTCACAAGATTAATCAATGTATAAGCAATGTAGATGCTCAAGTCACTTACTAATTGGGTCAAGGGTTCAAGATAGTTGCACCTCATCGACTTCTTTTGATAACCACTCTTGATTATGATAATTAAATTCAAGAGTTGAAGGTGGGAGTTGTCGTATTTTACATCAATAGAAGCATATCGAAAAGCAAGCTACCATTCTCCCAAAACTGCAAGTTTTACAATAATGTGAGGATGGCATAATTATAATAGGAGGAAAAAAAAATGATAGGACGAAAGAGATAATGCCATAATTAAACTTGAGGGTCTCAGAAAGCCTACTTTAGTGCATCCTAAGCTATTCAAGAGTGTGTTAGTTACACATTAATCGAATCTGCAAACAAGATAGAATAAAAACAAAATTTGGTATAAAGAAATGAGAAAACTTAATCTTGGACTAAAATCCTTACATGCATATTTTCCTATAGAAGATTTTTTTGATCAGAGATACCTAGGTGCAGAGGGTACAAGGAGGATGCTAGTGATGTGGGGTAGGTAAGTGTTTCAAAATATGAAGTCATGAAATATGGCTTCATTTGGGCACTTATTATATTCTGTTGGCCACACTAAGAGGATGTTAGGGGAGACATGAGGAAGGAAATGGTTGTGACAAAGCAGATGGGTATGCATAACTCGTTGAGGTGAACTAGAAGTGGTTAGATTTCTGCGTGAGAGGTGTGGTGTTTACCATCTCACAGGGTTTGTGAAGGAGTTTAATGACCTCACCGATGACTTTTATCACTAGGAGGGAAGTTCACTTAGTTCGAGCTTTTAGAGACAATCCTTCTTGGTAGGTTACTAGTTTCCACAAACTAGGAGTTGTGTTTCTCGGTGTCACAATCTTCTCTCTGA
Organism: Panax ginseng; assembly: GCA_020205605.1. Lineage (NCBI taxonomy): Eukaryota > Viridiplantae > Streptophyta > Magnoliopsida > Apiales > Araliaceae > Panax > Panax ginseng. The sequence continues at coordinate 90,209,319 of CM035128.1, read as the reverse complement.
AGAGTGTCTTCGATTGTATTTTTCTTGTACTTGATAATGTAGCGTTGAAAATGAGGAGGACTTCTCAAATTGGAAGATGTGATTTAAGGAACTCGATGCTGTGGAATTGAAAGATATCTCATGGAGAGGGAACAACGTGGAATAGACCGAATTCAAAGCTAGAAAAGAAACTTAAATTTCACAAATTAGATAACATGGAATAAATAAATTGGAGCAAGAAGAGTTGAAGCTAGTTAGAGCCACAAAAGACATTTAAAAACTAAGTTCCAAGGACATTTTGGTGTTGCGAGTGCACCAAGGGTGATATGATGGATGTATTTTAAAAAACATTTGGAAGACGAATCCATGAAAAGGGATATTTGAATCCACAAAACTATTATTCCTAGTAGCTAGTTCCATATCTATTTGACAATGTACTTGGACCTTGTTTTTTGTGTTTTAAAGTGTCAAGTGTTAAACACTAAGTTCATATTTAAATGGGGCTTGATCTATATGACGCAAATCTAAAATAAAGAGATTCTTGTAGTGGACAGTAGAACCGCTGCATCGTATTTGTCTGAACTGACTCATGCAACACGGTGACGAAATTGGACATAATCATAATCAGCCTTCCCTAACCAAAAATTGTACACTCATCCTATCATTTGTCTGTTATATATGGCAAAAGCATTTGCTTAACATGACCTCATCATGTACAACCCAAAAAATAGAACAACTTTGGCAACATAAACTAAGCAATTTTGACCATTATTTTTCTACTAAAAAAATGCGTAATCATATACAGAAGCAGAATTAGAGGATAGATAAAACCATTCAGAATCATAAACAACTATATATAGAGCGAGTAAAAAACATACAGAAGCGGAATCAGAGGATACCAACCATCCACCATTTTTAGCCACTAGACTACGATCCTAACCTTGGCGCGCCAAATCCAAACTCAATCTCCTCGGCTCCGAACCCTCAATCTTCCCATTCCCCAAAGAAACCCTTCTCAAATTCATCTTCGGCAGCTTCTCATCCCCAATTCATCTAACTTCTCATCTCCTCTTTCTGTTTCTCATCCCCTTCACTCTAGTTCTCACCACGACTTCTAAAAGATATGACAATTTTGATGCTTACTGATGCTACAAATGGAGGAACAGTAATGGTGTTTGTGAGTAGTTTATGGTGAATTTCATGAGAATTGAGTCATTGAGATAGTGGGTGGTGATTCATGGCTAGATATAGAAAATAATTGGAAAAGAAAGTTATAAACTGAAAATTTGAGAATAATAAATTGCACTATGTCCGTTTATCATATCATAAACCTAAAACTTTAGGGAAGGATAGACCATTTCAAAGCTCAACCGAGAATTGAGACACTGATCCATGTATTTTTCAAACTTCTTAAAGTGTAAATACCAGGATTATGAACATAATAAATTCTAATTGAAATATCAACATCTAAAATCATATAAAGAAACACATGATGAATTTTACAACAGTAATACTTTAGCGACATGAAACATGCTGCCAATCACAAACTTCTTTTATACTAATTTAAGAATATTATATTCTTTATAGGAACAATATCATTAGAAAATCAAGGTCCAGCATTCTGTTTGAATATGCTATATGAATAGGATTGTATTCACATGACAGTAAAAGTCTCTAATAATGAATTATAATATAGAGGTGCAGCCATCTGCAACTAAATATGCACATGTGCTCAAAAACAAAGCCCATAAAGCATATATCTATGTATACCTTGCCTTAAGAAGTAAAAGAATTGTAAAAACTTCAAGACTATTGTATCCACGGTCCACAAAATCTCCCTACCAAGAAACAGGAAGTTCTACAATTCAACCATAGAGTATAAGTAGCAATTTTCAATAAAAGTGAAGGTTTGGTGCAGATAATATAAAGCTTACCATAAAAATGTATTTTGTGTCTGGTACGTGACCTCCTATCTGGAAGAGTTTCATTAAGTCATGGAATTGACCATGGATGTCACCACAAATTGTAACGGGACTATTGACAGGCTGCACATTTGACTCCTCAATCAAGATATCCTTCACCTAGCAATAGATATCAAAAAATACATGATTTTATACAAAAGACGATCATTTCCTATAATAGATAAATTCTAGGACATAAGAAACACACCGATAACATAACCTAATACAAAAGAAATTAAAGAGATATGTTACTTTTGATATTATCTAAACCATGTGGTCTGGAAACCAAACATGTTGCTTAAATATGGTAGACTTGGCTGATTATGAAGAATTATTACCGCAGTATAAGGGGTTCACATAATAAATACATCATGTGATAGCAATGATAATACAAATTCTTCCAACAAAATAGAAATATCATGACATCATTAATGGACAAATTAGAAGTTGAGGACAATCATAAATCTTAAGCCTGCTTGAAATGCTTAAACCCTATAAATACCTTGGTTCCCAAAATGCCATCCCCTATTGTATACCAAAACAAATATGTAGCAAAGAACAACACAACTATGATGATTCAACACGGTTTGAGAGCATTTGGGGTAGTTAATGTGTTTAAAAATCAAGGGAATCAATCAATTCAATCCAATTCATCATCGACAAGGCTTATTCATACTGATCATGAGAATGAAGTAGATTAATTCCTTACCTTTCTTCAGTGCTCCCTTATAGAATTCAAAATGGTAAAGGGTCAATGATTTGAATCCCGCCTGGCGTCAATTGTGCAGTTTGTTTCTAAGAATCTCAGACTTTATGGTTAAGCCTTTATAAATTTATGTTTTTTCCCATTGCTTTGTAGATGAAAGAGTACATTCCCTTCCTTAAATACTCACAACTCAATAATAAACACACATCTATTCAATCAAAAATATGGATTCAACTCTTTGAAAATTACCCAAATTTTATTCAACTACTTGCATCAATGTTGATAAAACATTAAACTTTATGATCATAGCACTAGCTATAGTTGCAGCAATTTAATGAAACATTCAGATAAAACTGAATATTACTTAGTCATCAAAAACTTATGGCAAAAGTTTGTGCATTTTAGAATTAGAAGAAATAAAACCCTAGCTAATGGGTAAATAGTGAGAAAGAGAGAAATAAATTAAAAGAGGATGATTGTACCTGAACGTTCGAGAGTGATTGTGACTTGAGACCTCGAAGTCTCTGCCATTTTCTATGGGATTCAGAAGCTCCGAAACCCTAATTATTCATTTATAAGCCAAAATTGGAAAGGTAGACAGCATATATGGATTAATTGAATCAATTGCAGAGAGCCGACTAAGCAGCCTTAGATTAAAATCAGTATCGAGAATGATGAGCAAAAAAAGTTGCAGCTATTAGGGTTTAGTTTTTAGTGTGTGAATGTGTGTGACAGAGATGAATAGGTGTTTGTGTAATTGTTCTTGTACTTGTGTGCGCTTGTCAATACAATAATGAAAAATGGAAGGAAAATAATCAGAGTTAATGGGAAAATAACAACACAGGGGGAAAGGATTGAGTGAAACCTTGATCTGGCTTTCTTCCTATCTCGCTGCTTCCCTTTCTCGTTCGAGTCACTCACACTACTGTACTCTTTTTTTTTTTCTTTCTTTTAACAAGCACAGTACTGTACTTTAAATAAATAAAATTAAGTTTTTTTGATTTTTTTTTATAGTTTAATACTGAACTAATTAAAAATAAAATTAAATAATCTAAAAGCCTTTCTTAATTAAAGCTCTCCCAAATTGTTATTTAACTGAATATTAAATACAATACCAAAAAATAAAGTTATTTTAAATTAATCTCCAAAAGACTATTTTGGAATAATATTATATACTTAAAATAAAATTTAAAGTCTTTTGGATTATTTAATTTTATTTCTATTTAACTTTAACTTTATTTAATTATGATCATAAAAATAAACTTTTATGGAGAAATTTTAAAGTTTAACATAGTGTAAAGTTATTTACTTTATAGTTTATTAAAATAAATAGTTGATATTGTAAGTTACTTAAAAGTGTTATTAAAATTAAATTTACTATTGTAAAAAATTTAAGGTATTTATATTCACCACAATTAATTCAAAAAATTATTTAGAACAAGATAATACCAATTTTATCCTCGCAAAAAAACTTACGAATAATGATATATAGTGAGTAATAATTCCTTCACTAAATAGATTTTTTCCTCGCAAATTTTCATCATAAATTGGCTCCAAAAATCTTTCTATTGCCCCAATTTTGCGAGGAAAAAAATATAAATTGTGAAGGATGTTTCTTTCGCTAATAACTATATTATCACTATACTTTTTTCCTTCATTGTTCCTTCGCTAAACAACTCCTCATGTGAAGGAATAAATTCCTTCACAAAATTTCCTTCGCGATAGGCCATTTTTTCTGTAGTGCATGATAACTTAGAGGACAAGAAAAGCATGTAGACGATGTGGGAAGAAGAGCACGACAAGAAAGTTTTAGCGAAGGACAAGGTCCATGAGCTAAAACACGAGGTCTTTGAGCTTAGGCAAAAGCTAAAGACCAAGAAGCAGAAAGTTAGTAGGATGTCCTATATACATAGGAGTTCTCACGGGAATTTTCAGTGGTAAGTGGTTGAGTATCCTGTGGATGCAGGGCAGACTTGACATACTATCAGTCGAGATGTGATAGTCGGTCTTGCAATTGTAGATTACGAGAATGCCATAAGGCAGATGTAACCTAGTTAGTAACTAGAGTAGAATAGATATGTAAATATGTGTATCTATGTAGTGACGTAAAACCCTCTTTTGTATATCAAAGGGTAGTCTTTTGTAAATCCCAATTTTTGGAAAGCAATTGCAGGAAAGTAATGTAATCAGCTAAGGCTGTGTAATGACGAATGATGTAGTATTATACTACAAGGAAGAAGCAAATCAATATAAGCCTTTTATGGAGCATGTTGTGCAATGAGTATGAGTTATTGTTTAATAATGAATAATAACTAATTAATAAGAAGGAAGTAATAATGAAGTGTTATTTATTTTAACAGAAAGATGCCGCTAAGAAGAAGACAACGAAATCAAGGAGCGAACGTGAATCTACCGAAAGGGGGACCGGTTAATTCAATGTAAGAGTTCATTAATTTGTTAACGACTTCTTTTAACCAAAATAGGGTGAATATACCTGTAAATCCAGTAGAAGTACGGGCTACTACATTTAAGGATTTTAAGAGTGTAGGTCAGTCGGAGTTCAAAGGAAATACGGACCTTATAGAATCCCAGACTTGGGTAAAAGAAATTGAGAAGGCATTTGTAATTGAAAATGTCGAAGAGGGGCAAAAGGTTTCTTTCGCTACCTACATGATGAAGGGAGAGGCCAACTTCTGATGGGAGGCGAACCAGGCTAGGGCTGAGATAGAGAATTTAACGTGGACACGGTTCAAGGAGATTTTCTTCGAGAACTACTTTCCCACGAGTATGCAGGGGAGAATGAAGATGAGGTTTGTAGAGTTGAAACAAGGGGAAATGACTGTTCCCCAATATGTTGCCAAGTTCAATAAACTGGCGAGGTTTGCTCTACATCAACTGGATACAGAGGTGAGGAAGGAGAGGAGATTCGAGCAGGGCTTAAAACCTTAGCTCTATAGCCGGATATCGATGTTTCAAAGTACTTCCTTTAGAACCATTCTGGAGAAGACGATAATCATAGAGGGTGGTAATGAGGCTTTAAGCCAATACCATATTAGTGAAAACTGAGGGACCCAGTGGTAGTGGCAACGGGCAGAAGAGAAAGGGTTTTAACTCTGGGAATACTGGAGTAAAGCAAGGAGATTCAAAGAAGAGGATGGAGGCGTGCAAGAACTATAGGAAGACTCACTTAGGAGTCTGTCTCAAGGGAAAGGTGGTGTGTTACAACTGTGGACAAGAGGGGTATATTTCGCCTAACTATCTAAGTCCAAAGAAGAACCACGGATGCTTCGTGTGTGGATCAACTGATCACATGGCGGATAATTTCCTGAAGAATGGGGACGGATGGGAATAAGGGCACTAATAGATATTATTGTGTAGAAATACAAGGTTATAAATTATCGGTAGATTTGATACCGATAAAGTTGGGAGAATTCGATGTAATTCTTAGGATGGATTGGTTGTTTAACCATGGTGCAATTATAGATTGCCAAAAGAAGTATGTAAACATTAGAACGTTGAGACAACCTCATGTAGTGTTTTACGGTAATAAATTATCAGGACGTTCGTGTTTTCTTACCGTGACACAAACTTGAAAATTGTTGAGGAAGGGATGTGTAGGTTATTTGTGTCATGTTGTTGATACCCAGAGAGTGAGAGCAACGATGGAATAAATACCTATAGTTAATGAATTCTTGGATGTATTTCCAAGCGAATTATCGGGTCTTCCACCAGATAGGGAGATCGAATTTGTAATAGATATTTTGTTAGGAGCGGCACCAGCTTCAAGGGCACCATATCGTATGGCGCTAGTAGAGATAAAGGAGCTGATGGTTCAATTACAAGAACTGTTGGATAGAAAGTACATTCAATTGAGTGTTTCACTGTGGGGAGAACCGGTACTATTTGTGAAGAAGAAGGATGGATCATTGAGACTTTGTATCGACTACCGAGAGTTGAACAAGTTGACAATAAAGAATAAATACCCATTGCCCAGGATCGATGATCTCTTTGATCAGTTGAAAGGGGCAAAGTATTTTTTTAAGATAGATTTACGAATGGGGTATCATCAGTTGAAGTTTAGGAAGGAGGGTGTACCAAAGATGACATTCAGAACTCGTTACAGTCATTACGAGTTTCTGGTGATGTCATTTGGGTTGACGAATGCACCAGCTGCATTTATGGATATGATGAACATAGTGTTTAAATAATATTTAGACAAGTTCATCGTAGTGTTTATCGATGATTTTCTAGTCTATTCTAAGATGCCAGAAGATCACGTTGGACACCTAAGAATAGTGTTAGAAACACTAAGGAAGGAGAAGTTATATGCAAAATTCACTAAGTGTGAATTTTGGCTAGAAAGGGTACAATTTTTAGGACATATTATTGATCGGGATGGAATTTCAGTAGACCCAACGAAGGTGGAAGCAGTGATAAATTGGGAACAACTGAAAACGCCGACTGAGGTACAGAGTTTCCTAGGATTAGTGGGATACTACTGAAGATTCATCCAAGATTTTTCTAAGATAGCTACACCGTTGACTAATTTAATAAGGAAGACAGTGAAATACGTATGGACTGAGAAGGGTGAAGATAGTTTTTAAGAACTGAAGAAAAAGTTGAGTGAAGCACCAGTATTATCTTTACCCGATGATACAAGAAATTTTGTAGTTTATAGCGATACTTCGCATAGAGGACTTGGTTGCGTGCTCATGCAGCATGGCAAGGTCATTGCGTATGCATCACGGCAGTTAAAGGATTATAAGAAAGTTTATCCTATTCATGATCTAGAACTGGCCGCAGTAGTGTTTGCCTTAAAGATATGGAGGCATTACTTATATGGAGAGAAATGTTGTGACACCCCTAAATTCGGGTATCTTCCAACCCGGAAGATGGTGTTACACGGTACTCATAACTATACATTCATTCTATTGAAACAACATTAAAATATATGAATCAATGACATTCTTATTACATTAATAATAATACATCTCGTTCCCAGGTTCTGAAACCATTACATTCTGTGTTCGTTGTAATATAATTCATACAAACATACTAGTCTATTACAGAATAAACTAGTCATTCATCTTCGCCATGCCTTTATCTCTACTGGAACCCTCGGTTCGCTCGACCTTAGCTACAATCATATGATTCAAGCAAAAATTGAGCATAACTAGCTCAGCAAGTCTAACAACATATTATATAAATACCACTTCGAGAATCATATGATTATTCTTCATTAAATGAACAATAGTTATGAAGTACTATGAAACATTAAATATCACTTCTCATCTCATAAAACAATTCTTAAGTACATATAGTAGCTTTGAAATTCTGAGTAAGTCCATAGACCATGAACATTCTCTTTAGCTTTTATTCATGAAAAGGACAACCCGACACTAAGACCGTAAGTCCGATATTTCTTACTAGCACTTCTAGGTGATCAGCCTATAGTACTCTATGTTGATCAAAACTCATCCGTTAAGCATATTTACGTTTAAGTTTTGGCAACCTCGCGTGCCCATCGAATAATTGATGTAAAATACATTTATTTATTCATACTCAAGCTTACCTTGAATCCGTACGAAACAATTGGCGCATGATAGCATTATCAATTCTATATTAAAAGACTTATAAATAAATCAATCAATCTTTTAAGATTAGTCTAGCCAAGTTAAAACTGGCATCGACCCTTTCTTTAAAACAATTCATGCATCTCAAAACATGAATCATTGAAAACCTGGCTAACACGAAGGTTAGACAAGCAATAAGAAAACTTGCCTTCAAAGGTGCCATACAAAGAAAATTACTTTTCCTTTGAGTCTTTATGGTCTCTACAACACATAACCACATAACATACTACATTAGGTCATGAATAAACATACATGGTTCCTAATGAATTTACCTTTCTTCTCAATCTAATTGTTTATTAGATTTGTTATTATTAGTTCCGGCTTGCCGTATAATTTACATTGTTCTTACCAACTTCTTTCTCTTCTATGTCTTAAGTGAATTTACTTCATTAATAAAGGTCAATTCGACTTATTAATCTCCCGTATGGCTTACTAACGTTCTTACGTTATTAATCGAAACTCTATCATTATTGGTGAAGTACCAACGTTAAATACCATTCACGGTTTACTTACTTACCCTTCACATTCTTCGTTTATTTATTCTTAAACCATACTTAAATTCCTACCGTCATCATTATAAAAGTGATTTAAAGTTAGTCTTACCATGTACATTAAGTACATGTACATTCTACTATTCGTTCCTAATCAATTGGAATTACAAAACTTAACTTGGTTAACCAACTTTCATTTGTGGTGTGCAAGACAACATCCTTTACAATAGTGGCAATCATGCGCGCCACTCTTTAGTACCCTTCCCTTCAGACACGACAATCTGCGATGCGAGGATTTTAACTGGTATTGGCGCTGCGGTGCGAAACTCCAGTAGCTATTCCCTTCGCCCTGATGTTGCGGCATGGCTTACAAAACTCTATCTGGCGCTGCGGCGCCAGACCTCAGCCCCAGAAATTTTTTGACAGATAATTTCTTAGGTGAGATTCCCGGGCTCATAACTTCTTCGTTATAAGTCTGAATTGGCTCGTTCAAAAGAAATTTTCTCATAAATCACATAATCTACGTGTTCATGCAAGAAGTTTTCATTTTGACTTAGTTAACTCAAAATTCATCTTTTAGTTCATTTTAACGAAAACGATAAAAACGTTCAACGCTCGTTTCTTCGTTCTAAGTCAGAATTTGGTCATTTTTGAGTCCGCAACTCTAGAATGCCAAATAAGACTATAATCCATCGAAAACCATCATTTCTGAGCTCAATGTCAAAATTTGACTTTCATTCTGAGAATTTCACGATTTCGCGATTATCGTCCGAACTCGTGAATTTCGCCATGACTTCGTTACTTATGATTTGTTCATCATTTCAAATGGATTATATCCATCATACTAACATCTTAACATACATATTTCATTAACTTATTTACATGATAAGTTATTACTTATTCTTCATGATTTTATAACTTATAAAAGTATAAACTACTTATGATTCCATTTCACATGATTTATCATGGTTTCAATCTTTTAACCACCATCCTTGCTTCTTCTTATCATACAAACTTCATTAAGGTAAACATATTGCAAGTTCTTAAAAGATCTTCATTAGTTCATAACTTATATGATTATGAATTGCTTATTCATAACTTATTAAGACTTAAGTCCTTTGATTAATCATTCCTACTTCTTCTTAGCATACATGTTCTACCACTACTCACTTCTCTAACAATTGAAGAGAAAGAGAATCATGGTTTAGGATCTTACCATTGAAGATCACTTGATTAAGCTTTGATCTCCTTCTTCAACTATGAAAGACTAGCTTTTCTAGCTTCCTAGCTTTTTCTCTCTAACTAATAAGCACTTAAGATGTTGGATGAAATTAAAACAACCAACAAATGAGCTAACATCCTTCATATTTATAGGAAATCCTAAATGAGGGCTTACTGGTCAATAAGCCATCCACCTCCTTAATCACCTCCTTACTATTCCTAGCTTAACCATCAAGTTTACTTGATCCCCACATTTACTTGGCCATTATCAGTACTTGAAACCCTAATTCAAAGGTTTCACGATACCATTTCTATGAGCGGAATAATACTAATAATAATAATAATAATAATAAATATTAAACTTAATTTACATAATTATCGTAGTCTAGCTCCCAAGCACGTAACCTTTAATCATTCCTTACAATACATGATAATAAATATATAACGTTGTCTTAATAATATTAAACTATTACATAAGATAACATTGAAATCATTCAAAGAACCTTTCCTTTCCCCCTTGTTTCTAGCAGAGCCTTCAAAGTTGTTCACACTTAGTTGAAAAACATTTAAATTAAGCAAGGATGAGCATTTGAGTGCCCAAAGTAATAAATAATATATATATATATATATATAAAAGAATTTAAATGTTTTAAATTTTTACTACCCTTCTACAACAAATCAATAGTTGTGAAGTAATCAAACCGATAATAATAACATAACAACCCTCTTTCAAATTTTTGAAACTACGACTCGACTATAAATAGGGTTAAGGGACATACTATGAACATTGTTTTCATTTTCAAAAAGGTTAAATGTAACTTCATCTCAGAACCATCATAACTTACTTTTGCACGGGGGTGATCAAATTTTTGTACTCAGATTGATCAATACTACATGCAAGAACGATGTTATCGCTCACTCATTCCACCTTGGGTGCATAAAAAGTTTTTCCCGTAAGGGATGTTCATACTTGCTCGGGTTCCAAACCAAAGCAATTCGCTGGATAATAATAAGGTTTTATCTTGTTCAACAATAATCTATAATTCAATATATATATATATATATATATATATATATATATATATATAATTAACAAAGGTGTATCAACATGTGATTAAATGCAATGATTATCCAAGTGGGGACACTTTGTATAACCATTTATAGAAATTAACGAATGTAATATATATATCCTAATTACCATATACTAACATGTTGATAATCAATGAGCGATATAATATAGGATTAATAATCTGTATAAAGAATAATATAATTCTAAAAACATTCTTACTCATGTCCATCAGATAAAGAAAATGCAAAGGTAGGATATTTGCCCCGATGCTACCGCCATATAATACGCAACTTAGTTTTATCTTTATATCACGACCTATCATTAATCGATCATTCGCTCTATTAGAACAATATACTATAACATATAGTAGATCATGATTTCACAACAAAACATAACCTAATCACATTATCACACATGTTCAACAAATTATCAGATCACAAACAAACATTAATACAAATAAAAATATCTAAGTCCAGATCAATTTCAAATATATTTGCAAAATTTACAAATTTTATCGGCAATTATCGAGTCTAAGACTCTATTCTCAAACTCAATATCCGTAAATATCATCATATTATTTTAAATGACTCAATAAACATTTATTAATTTATCACGAATTTTCAAACACCAAATCATTATTAAATGATTCAAATATCAAATAATTCTATTATCATTTAATTATTATTTAACTATTAATGAAACCATTGCCAAAATATTAAAGTTATTTATAATAACTCAAAATATTTTTAAAACATTTATATTACCCTTAAATGATTTTTAAAATATTTAAAATTATTTTTAAATAATTACCATTAATATTAAAATATTAATGTACTATTTCTTAAAATATTAAAAGTCATTAAGTATAACTTAAAATATTTTTAATTCACTTAATATTATTAATCTTGATAATATTTAATTCACCTCTTAGTATTATTAGTTCACTAATAATACTTTTTTATTCGCTTACTAATATTATTAACATCTTAATAATATTTTAATACTTTTACTAATATTATTAATCCTCTTAATAATATTTTAATCATGCATTAATATTATTACTTTAATAATATCTTATTTATGCTTTAGTATCATTAATCAATTAATAATACTTTTATTCATTTACCAATCAGATTAATATTTTATTCATTTACTAATATTATTAATTATTTAATAATATTTTATTCCTTTACTAATGTTATTACATTTTTAATAACATTTATTTAATCTCTAATATTATTATTTACTTAATAATATTTTAATCATCCAATAATACTTTAATTTAATATTATTAATCTTTTAATAATATTTTAATCTAAGATTAATTATTTAATAATATTTTAATGAAGCTTTAATCTTAATATTTTTATTTACTTAACAATATCATATTCTAATATTATTAATATCATAATAACATTTTAATAATTTGTTTGATCAATAAACAATTTATTCTAATTGTTCACCCTTTACAAAACCACTTATTTAATATCCATAAAAGGTCATAAATAATATTTCTTATTATAAATTACCAAAATGCCCTAAAATAGTCATAATATTATATATTAGAGTATTCAAGCATTAAAATCATATTTTTCTTATTTAAGACATCATTTAACTATTTATTTCTTTTATTCATAACTTCATCATTTTTAGGAAAAATACCAAACCGATTCCAAAAATTCTTCTTTTCTGGTTTAGACAGTATATGACCCAACAATGATCCCCAAATTTTTCTCGAATTTTAGAAAGTGATTTACTAATTTTAAAGTGCCCAAAACACTTTGGATCTTGCTTCATTTTTCATAAATCGAGTTTTGCTCGTAAAATTCTGAAATTTTCAGTGGTATACTCCATAAATATATGAACATACTGTAAAATATTTTGATTTTTCCCATGTATACACCGTGAGAAATGCGGTGTTAATATTTAGGAGTCCTTTACTAAATAGCCATTACGCACAACCTATAAATCAAAACGTGTCCGTTTTTTTTTCTACACGAGATAACTTCTTAAGGTACCTCTGATTTTTCCTAGATTTTTAAAAGACTTGAAACTATCCAAAACAAATTTTAAGAAAAAATGGGGACAATAGCTTTTTAGGGTTTTAAAACTTTAATACTCTATGTGGACTGCTTTTGGGGAAAAACAACCCCATGGCTTCAATACTTGCTAGATTTGTGTTCTACCACTTGGGTTTACTAGATAACTCATGTATCTAGCACCCCCTTCTCGACGGATCACAAATCCAAGTTGTAAAACTGAGTTACACAAGATTTAGTGGAAGAAAAAAGGGGTTTAACCCCTAGAGAACATATGCTCATTTTCTTCCTCTAAACCTTTGATCTAACACTCAAGATACTTAGTTCCATACATGATGATATGTAGAACTAGGGTATCTTGAGTATTAGTTCATAACCCCAACAAATCTTGCTATAACACAAAATAGAAGAAGAAGATGAAGATTTAGGTTATACCTTGATCTAAGTAGCAACCTTCCTTGATTTACCAAAGTAATATATAACCTTAGGGTGCATTAATCAAGCTAGCACACTCCTCTCTCTCTCTCTCTCAAAACCGAACCCTCTCTCTTTCTCTTCTTTATTTTTGCTAGCTTGGGAGAAAAAAAAAGAAAGAAGAATAATAGAAATGAAATGTCTAGCAAAATGAAATGTGTGATTAACTAATATCCCCATACTTTTGTTGTCCCTCGATAAAAGGCTTCACCTTATCTCTTTCAATTGAGCCTAATCATGTGATTAAGGGTGCTAAGTAGATTTTCAACCAATGGGAGATGGACACACTTGTACTTGATGTAAGAGTTACTAATTAAGGAACTTGATTAGCTTAACTTTGTCAGCTTTAAAAGGCCTAATATGGCCAGGCCCCTTGCCCCCACTATCTCCTCCATTTTGCTTTTATTTTAATTCACAAATTTGATTAATCAAAGGTCTAAAATGCCCTTAATCAAGTGGGCTAAGTATTGGTTTGCATTTTATTTCTTTTGGGCTTCTCCTTTAATTGTTTTGGGCCATGTAATGAACATAGTCTAACAATTTTAATATATGTTACCCAAATTGTTTATTTAGGGTTTCCATTCCCAATCTTATAAAATTTAATTACTTATACATGTGACTTTAGCTCATAACCCAATTAGGTTTACTAGAAATAGGTATAAAATTATTAGTCACTTGAAATAACAAGATTATCCACTTAAGTTAGTATACATATTAAATACTAACCTTTCCTTATTACCATAACCCTTAGGTTATTTAATTGTCTCACCTAATGTATAATTAGGTTACGTAAGCTTTCATTTAGGGTTTAAAATAAAATAAAATTAGTTTCTAAAATTTGTAATTAGGGTTTCACATTTCTAGAATACAAGGGTTTGTCACATAACACCATAATTTACCAACCCTTATCTCATCATTACATATATAACAATATATATTTATAAAGATCAAAAATCAAAATATAATTAATATTATATTATTATTCTCATGCCTTGATCAAAATCCAAAAAATAGGTTTGATTCCATATCCGATTTTCCATCTCGCATATATTTATACTTAACATTATTAATTAAGTTAAAAATAATTAACTTAATAATCAATAAAATTCATATAATAAAATAATTATTATAATAATTCAAAAAAATCATTTCATATATTATATAAATAATATATAATTATATTTTCATGGAAAATAATTAATAAAAAACATTTCTACTATAAAATTAATTATTATAATAATATAGTTTATAAATAATCAATAATTCTAAAATAAAATTATTTAAAATCATTCATGTAATAAATATATCACATAAATACATACACACATTATCTTGCACATATTCCCATATTTATATTAATAAATAAAAAAAAAATATACGCAAAATTTCTAATTTATTTGTATAGAAAATATCTAAGTTGTTACATTCACCTCCCTATATAAAGATTCCGTCCCTAATCACTGCTTTTAAAACCTACACATACAAGTGTACGTAGTATATACAATCATTGCAAGTAGATCTTGATCATAAATGATCGTATCGATCTTTAACCTATTCACGTAAAGCTTGTTTATCTCGATTAAACGAAAATTTGATTTCTAAAAGAACTCAAATTCTTCTTCAAAATTTCTTTATAAAATAATTTACTATATATATGAAAAAATCATGCATAAGAAAATAAAAGTTATACTTAATAATACCTGAATTGCACCACCAAAATGCTATGGTATCCTCGGACCGCATGTTGAAAACCCTCGTCGTTGATTTTGGCTGGCTTGCTCGATGACGCTGGTCCCGTGATTGCTGTAGAGTTCCACCGCCTCTTGCCAAGATTCACACTCCCCGCCTCCGCCCTCCTCTTCTTCGAACAATCCTTCACCTTGTGCTCACCGATCCACATAGTAAAACACCCACTGCTCATCCTAGGATCGGGGCAATGGGAGAGATATGGCCCTCCCGCCTCAAGCACTTGTAGCACACGAACTTCCCTTCAAACATTCTCCAGAGTGGTTCTTTCCACAGCTTCCACACCGCATACCTTGCTTCTTAACTCCTTCCTGCTTTTACCCGTAAACTTCCAAAATTGCTTCCTTCCTTTGCTACACTACCACCGCTACTCCCACTATTAACTTCCACCTTCCCAGCCTTCGACCTTACTCTTGTTCTTTCTCTCTCATTGTAGAGGGCTCATGGCCTCACTCCCTCCTCAAAGAATAATAGCCTTCTTTCCATGAGTGTCAGCAAATGTAGGATCTCAACACACCGCCACCTTGTTGTAGAGCCGTGGTTTTAATCCCACCAAACCTTCTAGCTTTCCTAGCCTCCGATCAACTTGATGCGAGCAAACCTAGCCAACTCATTGAATTTTATGCATTTCTATTACCGCCATATTCTCCTACTTCAACTCTAAAAATTTTACCTCCATCCTAGCCTCAGATACTAGATGAAAAATAGTTTTCGAAGAATAGTGTCTTAAACCTATCCCAAGTAACAACACCATCTCCTGCCCTCGCCTGATTCGCTTCCCACCAAAAATTTGCCTCACCCTTCATCATGTAGGTGGCAAAAGCGGTCTTTTGCCCCTCAGCTACCCTAGCTACCACGAATGCTTTTTCAATCTCTTTAACCCAAGTCTGGGCTTCAACAGGTCAGTTGTCCTTTGAATTTCGGCGGTCCCACAAATTTTTGAAATCTTTAAAGTTTGCTAAGTCAAGTTGTCCCCACCCGGTTCCCTCATGACCGGCATTCCTTGTCGTGATAGCTTGTGCTACCATGTTTGCAAAGTGTCGATCGGTCTCGCTTTGTTGTTGTCCTCAACGTTATCGATGCACTTTTCCGCCTTTTGTTTCGAAGTTCGACGCTCTTGCGGCATTATCTCGTTAAGTAAAACCATATATTATTCTTTACATTCTAAATCTTATCATATAAGTTTAGTATATTAACTCATTTCATTACTCAAACTTAGATTCATATTCATTTAGCTTAATACTTTACATAAAGATATAGCACATACTCGCTTTTAAACATCATTCATCCCTTTCAGACTACAAAAGTCGGGATTTACAAATTTCTTGACTAATACCAAAAGTTGGGAACATTACATTACACATGTATATACTTAACATTAAATGCACTCTACACAATGTAACCTATACTACCTATTCACTACGCCTTTTTCTTGACAACCTTTCACCGATGACCTTCTATCCCATGATAAAACATGCTCTCGATTTATAGTCGGACAATACAGAGTGGTATGTCCCTCATAGCCACAAAGGTAACATATTCTTTTCCTTTCTTCTTATCGGATTTTCCTAAGTCATGGTCTTCTATCTTTCTTTTCCCTTCTTGCTTCGGAGTCGCATATACCATGTGTTGCTTGTGGGCTCCCATCCCATCAATTTGGATTTTAAGCTTATCTTGTTCTTCCATTGTTTCTATTAACGCCGACGATTTGCACTTGACTATTTAATGCCTTTTCTATTTCCCATAACTTTTCCAGAGAAGAAACCTTGTTCCTCGATCCTCGCACTTCTCTGCTGATGCTTGTTCACTTTCAACTTTAGTGTCCTAATCACTATCTCGTCACCTCCACCATCTCCTGATCCGTACTACTACGCTTTCTACAATAACCACGCCATCTCGAAGTTGTTTTCATCAGAGCCTCTATTTCAGCTATCGGCTTCGATATTAGCTCTGGGGTATGGATTTGATCCTTCTTCATGCTATAAGCATATAACAAGCCTTTTCCACCGCATATCTACACACATAAATTATCCTCGATTAAGATATATATATATACACACAAATAATAATAGTTTTATATAAGTTATCTTTTATTTTGTTTGACGATGAATTTAGTCAATTCATCTCTTTATAAACTCTATATGAGTTATTTATATTTTCAACGCTTCCTCTCGTTTCTAAGGTTATAGCCTAAGGTCTATCCCACCTAAGGTTTCTAACCCTAAAGCTCGATACTAACCTCAGAAGCCCCCCCAAATCCGTGTACTTGAAACCCGAATTCAAAGGTTTCACGATACCATTTCTATGAGCGAAATAATACTAATAATAATAATAATAAATATAAATATTAAACTTAATTTACATAATTATCGTAGTCTAGCTCCCAAGCACGTAACCTTTAATCATTCCTTACAATACATGATAATAAATATATAACATTGTCTTAATAATATTAAACTATTACATAAGATAACATTGAAATCATTCAAAGAACCTTTCCTTTCCCTTGTTTCTAGCAGAGAGCCTTCAAAGTTGTTCACACTTAGTCGAAAAAACATTTAAATTAAGCAAGGATGAGCATTTGAGTGCCCAACAAGTAATAATAATTATATATATATATATATAAAGAATTTAAATGTTTTCTTTTTTACTACCCTTCTACAACAAATCAATAGTCAGTGAAGTAATCAACCGATAATAATAACATAACAACCCTCTTTCAAATTTTTGAAACTACGACCGACTATAAATAGGTTAAGGGACATACTATGAACATTGTTTTCATTTTCAAAAGGTTAAATGTAAACTTCATCTCAGAAACCATCATAACTTACGGCACGCACGGGTGATCACCACATCAGACTCAGATTGATCAATACTACATGCAAGAACGATGTTATCGCTCACTCATCCACCTTGGGTGCATAAAAGTTTTCCCGTGTAAGGGATGTTCATATTTGTTTGGGTTCCAAACCAAGGCAATTCTTATGATAATAATAAGGTTTTATCTTGTTCAACAATAATCTATAATTCAATATATATATATATATATATATAATTAACAAAGGTGTATCAACATGTGATTAAATGCAATGATTATCCAAGTGGGGACACTTCAGATAACCATTTATAGAAATTAACGAATGTAATATATATCCGAATTACCATATACTAACATGTTGATAATCAATGAGCGATATAATATAGGATTAATAATCTGTATAAAGAATAATATAATTCTCAAACATTCTTACTCATGTCCATCAGATAAAGAAAATGCAAAGGTAGGATATCACCGATGCGCCGCCGCTTATAATACGCAACTTAGTTTTATCTTTTATATCACGACCTATCATTAATCGATCATTCGCTCTATTAGAACAATATACTATAACATATAAGATCGCATTTCACAACAAAGACATAACCTAATCACATTATCACACATGTTCAACAAATATCGATCACAAAAACAAACATTAATACAAATAAAATATCTAAGTCCAGATCAATTTCTCAAATACGCTTGCACCGATAAATTTTATTTCGGCAATTATCGAGTCTAAGACTCTATTCCAACGCTCAATATCCGTAAATATCACTATATTATTTTAAATGACTCAATAAACATTTATTAATTTATCACTTAATTTTCAAACACCAAATCATTATTAAATGATTCAAATATCAAATAATTCTATTATCATTTAATTATTATTAAACTATTAATGAAACCATTGCCAAAATATTAAAGTTATTTATAATAACTCAAAATATTTTTAAAACATTTATATTACCCTTTAAATGATTTTTAAAATATTTAAAATCATTTTTAAATAATTACCATTAATATTAAAATATTAATGTACTATTTCTTAAAATATTAAAAGTCATTAAGTATAACTTAAAATATTTTTAATTCACTTAATATTATTAATCTTGATAATATTTAATTCACCTCTTAGTATTATTAGTTCACTAATAAGACTTTTATTCGCTTACTAATATTATTAACATCTTAATAATATTTTAATACTTTTACTAATATTATTAATCCTCTTAATAATATTTTAATCATGCATTAATATTATTACTTTAATAATATCTTATTTATGCTTTAGTATCATTAATCAATTAATAATACTTTTATTCATTTACCAATCAGTATTAATATTTTATTCATTTACTAATATTATTAATTATTTAATAATATTTTATTCCTTTACTAATGTTATTACATTTTTAATAACATTTTATTAAATCTTTAATATTATTATTTTATTTAATAATATTTTAATCATCCAATAATACTTTAATTTAATATTATTAATCTTTTAATAATTTTTAATAATATTTTAATCTAAGATTAATTATTTAATAATATTTTAATGAAGCTTTAATCTTAATATTTTTATTTACTTAACAATATCATATTCTAATATTATTAATATCATAATAACATTTTAATAATTTATTTGATCAATAAACAATTTATTCTAATTGTTCACCCTTTACAAAAACCACTTATTTAATATCCATAAAAGGTCATAAATAATATTTCTTATTATAAATTACCAAAATGCCCTAAAATAGTCATAATATTATATATTAGAGTATTCAAGCATTAAAATCACATTTTTCTTATTTAAGACATCATTTAACTATTTATTTCTTTTTTTATTCATAACTTCATCATTTTTAGGAAAAATACCAAACCGATTCCAAAAATTCTTCTTTTTTCGGGTTTAGATAAGATATGACCCAACAATGATCCCCAAATTTTTCTCGAATTTTAGAAAAGTGATTTACTAATTTTAAAGTGCCCAAAACACTGGATCTTGCTTCATTTTTCATAAATCGAGTTTTGCTCAGAAAATTCTCAAATTTTCGTGGTATACTCCCATAACATATATGAACATACAGTAAAAATTTTTGATTTTTCCCATGTATACACCGTGAGAAATGCGTGTGTTAATATTTAGGAGTCCTTTACTAAAATAGCCATTACGCACAACCTATAAATCAAAACGTGTCCGCTTTTTTTTCCTACACGAGATAACTTCTTAAGGTACCTCTGTGATTTTTTCCATTTTTAAAAGACTTGAAACTATCTCAAATAAAATTTTAAGAAAAAAATGGGAAATAGCTTTTTAGGGTTTTAAAACTTTAATACTTCTATGTGGACTATTTTTGGGAAAAATAAATTTCATGGCTTCAATACTTGCTAGATTTGTGTTCTACCACTTGGGTTTACTAGATAACTCATGTATCTAGCACCCCCCTTCGACGGATCACAAATCCAAGTTGTAAAACTTGAGTTACACAAGATTTAGTGGAAGAAAAAAAAGGGTTTAACCCCTCAGAGAACATATGCTCATTTTCTTCCTCTAAACCTTTTGATCTAACACTCAAGATACTTAGTTCCATACATGATGATATGTAGAACTAGGGTATCTTGAGTATTAGTTCATAACCCCAACAAATCTTGCTATAACACAAAAATAGAAAGAAGAAGATGAAGATTTAGGTTATACCTTGATCTAGTAAGCAACCTTCCTCGATTTACCAAAGTAATATATAACCTTAGGGTGCATTAATCAAACTAGCACACCTCTCTCTCTCTCTCAAAAACCGAACCCTCTCTCTCTTTTCTCTCTCTTGTATTTTGCTAGCTTGGGAGAAAAAAAAAGAAGAAGAATAATAGAAAATGAAATGTCTAGCAAAATGAAATGTGTGATTAAACTAATATCCCCATACTTTTGTTGTCCCTCGATAAAAGGCTTCACCTTATCTCTTTCAATTGAGCCTAATCATGTGATTAAGGGTGCTAAGTAGATTTTCTACCAATGGGAGATGGACACACTTGTACTTGATGTAAGAGTTACTAATTAAGGAACTTGATTAGCTTAATTTTGTCCTTTAAAAGGCCTAATATGGCTCTATATATCCCTATGCCCCCATTATCTCCTCCATTTTGCTTTTATTTTAATGCACAAATTTGATTAATCAAAAGTCTAAAATACCCTTAATCAAGTGGGCTAAGTATTGGTTTGCATTTTATTTCTTTTGGGCTTCTCCTTTAATTGTTTTGGGCCATGTAATGAACATAGTCTAACAATTTTAATATATGTTACCCAAATTGTTTATTTAGGGTTTCCATTCCCAATCTTATGAAATTTAATTACTTATACATGTGACTTTAGCTCATAACCTAATTAGGTTTACTAGAAATAGGTTTAAAATTATTAGTCACTTGAAATAACAAGATTATCCACTTAAGTTAGTATACATATTAAATACTAACCTTTCCTTATTACCATAACCCTTAGGTTATTTAATTGTCTCACCTAATGTATAATTAGGTTACGTAAGCTTTCATTTAGGTTTAAAATAAAATAAAATTAGTTTCTAAAATTTGTAATTAGGGTTTCACATAAGAAATACAAGGGTTTGTCACATAACACCATAATCGACCAACCCTTATCTTCATCATATATATAGACAGATATATTTATAAATATTATTATTCTCACGAAAAATCAAAATATAATTAATATTATATTATTATTCTCATGCCTTGATCAAAATCCAAAATTAGTAGGTTTGATTCCATATCCGATTTATCTCATTATACTTAACATTATTAATTAAGTTAAAAATAATTAACTTAATAATCAACAAAAATTCATATAATAAAATAATTATTATAATAATTTAAAATCATTTCATATATTATATAATATAATATATATTATATTTTCATGGAAAATAATTAATAAAAACATTTCTACTATAAAATTAATTATTATAATAATATAGTTTATAACAATCAATAATTCTAAAATAAAATTATTTAAAATCATTCATGTAATAAATATATCACATAAATACATACACACATTATCTTTCTAACTCGCACATATTCCCCATATTATTTATTATTAATAAATACAAAAAAAAATTATACGCAAAATTTCTAATTTATTTGTATAGAAAATATAGAAATAGTGTTTTTATGAAAATTTCTCGAAAAACTTTTATTTTCGTCTTGGAAATTCAAACACTTTAATTTTATCACGTAGCCAAAATCCTAACCACATCCTCACATTCTAGGTCATAGAACGAGCTTCACATAGCTTACTCACATAAATAATTAATTAAATTCATTTAATCCACATAATGAAATGAAAATTTAATTCTCATAAAAATCCGATTTTTCTCGGACGTTACAAATGTGAGATATACGTGGACCATAAGAGTCTAAAATATATCTTCACACAAAAGGATTTAAATATGAGACAAAGGAGATGGCTGGAGTTGATAAAGGATTATGACTGCGATATCCTGTATCACCCCGGAAAAGCCAATATATTGGTCGACGCCTTAAGTAGGAAGGGTTGAGAAAAGTTGTCTATTTTAACAACTCAAACTGAGTTAATAACATAGATGGCTAGAATGAAGTTGGAGGTGAAGTTATCGAGTGAATCGGGTTAGAGATTGTTTACAACAGAGATTCGATCTACCATTGTAGAGAGATTTAAGGAGGCACAACTCAGAAATGATGAGTGTGACCAGATGAAGAAGCGGCTAGATGATGAAAAAGATATAAATTTTAGTCTTGATAATGAGGGATTATTAAGATTTGAAGGAAGAATTTGGGTTCCGAATGAGACGGAATTAAAGGAGGAAGTTTATAAGAGGCTCATAGTTCGAGGTACTTGATTCATCCTAGTAGTACTAAGATGTATCAAGACATTCGACAGAGTTTTTGGTGGCCGAACATGAAGAGAGAGATAGCAGAATACATAAGTAGGTGCTTAACTTGTCAAAAAGTTAAGGCCGAACATCAATGACCAAGTGGCTTGTTACAATCATTGGAGATTCCAAAATGGAAGTGGGAGCATATCACGATGGATTTTGTGGTGGGACTTCCAATTACTCAGAAAGGGTATGACGCTATTTGGGTAATAGTGGATCAGTTGACGAAGTCGGCTCACTTTTTGCCAATAAGAGTCAAGTATAACATAGATCAGCTAGCTAAACTTTATGTTAAGGAAATTGTTTCCAGACATGGAGTATCAATTTCGATAGTGTCAGATCGTGATCAACGATTCACATCAAACTTTTGGAGAAGTCTGCAAAAATAGATGGGAACGTAGTTGAAGTTAAGTACATCGTATCATCCACAAACCGATGGACAGAACAAAAGGACAATTCAGACGTTAGAAGATATGTTGAGATCTTACATCATGGATTTCAAAGGTAGTTAGGATTATCATCTACATTAGTAGAGTTTGCGTATAACAACAGTTATCACGCGAGCATAGGCATGCCACCTTATGAAGCTTTATACGGAAGAAAGTGCAGAACACCATTGTGTTGGGATGAAGTAGGAGGACACCGAATGCTAGGACCTGAATTGGTGTAACAAACAGCGGATATAGTTAAGCTGATACGAATGCGATTGGTAGCAGCTCAAGACAGATAGAAGAAGTTTGCGAATTTGCATCGACTAAACAGAGAGTTTGAAGTAGGCTCGTATGTATTTCTAAAGGTATCTCCCTGGAAAGGAAAGATATGCTTTGGAAAGAAGGGAAAGTTAAGTCTAAGGCTTATAGGACCTTTCGAAATATTAAAATGGGTAGGAGAGGTAGCTTATATGATAGCATTACCTCCAGACTTAGAGCGAATACATAATGTGTTTCATGTATCTATGTTATGGCCTTATAAGCCATATTATAAGCACGTAATAGAGTATGAGCCTATTCATATTGAGAAGGACTTGACGTATGAAGAAATGCCTATTCGAATCATTGATAGAAAAGAGCAAGTTCTGAGGAATAAAGTTATACCTTCGGTAAAGGTGTTATGGAAGAACCATGATGCTAAAGAAGCAACGTGGGAACTTGAAGAAAAGATGAAGAAGAATTTCCCTTAATTGTTTGTTTAATTTTTTTTAAGCGAGATTCTGGGGAAAAAATCCTTATAAGGGGGAGAGAATGTAACGACTGAGAAAATCGGATTAATTATAAAATAATTTTATTTGAATAATTAATGAATAAAATTATATTATATGAGTAAAGAAGATGAAGGTTGTTCTATAAACTAAAAGTGTAGGAATATCGTAGTATTCTAGCTACGTGAAGGAATTAAAGTGTTTGAATTTCCAAGACGAAAATAAAAGCTTTTCGAATTTTTTTTTGAAAAACACTACTCATCAATATCTGCTCGGGAATTATTTTTGAACTTCCGAGAAATACATAATGATAGAATAATAAGGAAGGATGGATTATGTAATAATAATTCAAGTATGACAAACGTAGTTTTTTGCCAGCGTACTAAGTTCGAGAATATTATGTAAGTAAAGATTGAAAAAATGATGATCGTATAAGACGCAAGTATTATACAAAGCAATGAATACGAGTATGATACGAAGTATTATACGAGTATGTTTGAAAGATGGTATATCTTATATGCTGAATGATTATACGAACTAGTATACGAGAAGAATACGTAGACTATACGTTAAAAGCCTTAAGCCAATTATAATGGATTTATAGGATTTGTGTAGGAATTTGCCAAGAGCAAGTGCAAACTTGTTAAGGTCCAATGATTGATAATGCAAGCCCAAATGTTAAGCCCAAAGTTATTAAAACCTAAGCCCAAACTAAGAACCGGACTCGTGAATCGAACCGATGGGTCACCAGGTGATAAAAACCCATGGGTCAACCCATGTGAGCCCCATGAGTGAGTTATGGCTGGCCATTTGGTGGCCAAGTAAAGTGATTTACTTGGTGGCTAAGTTAAGAATAGTAAGGAGGTGGAAGTAAGGACGTGGGATGGCCTAAATAACTATTACACCCTAACCTTGCCAAGCCTATAAATAAGAGAGTTGTTGGTTCATTTTTGCCTTGTTCAAAAACACCAATACCTTAACATATATATATTGAAAGAAAAGTGAGAAGTGCTTTGATAATTCAAGAAGAAAGAAGAAGAACCAAGTTAAGAACATCAAAGGTAATGAATCCCTAACCATTAATCTCCATCTCTTCATCATAGTTTTGATAGAGAAGTGAGTGTTGGTGGTGCATGTCCTATAAGGAGTATAAGGATGGTTATTAATGGATGTAAACCTTAATAAATCATGTTGTAAGTGAATCATAATCATAAAAGTTATGGACTAATGAAGAACATTGAAGAATTGTTATGTTATTGTTGATGGACAAGTTTAAAACCATCATTTGTAGGCTTAGATGATTTATGTTGTGTTAATGGAAGAAATCCATTTGGAACGGAGTAAAAATCTTAAGTAACAAAGTTATGGCGAAATTTATGAGATTAGACGATAATCGTCGAAATCGTTAAATTCTCGGAATGAAAGTCAAAAGTCACCATTGAACTCGAAAATGGTTGTTTTTGATGGAAAATAGTCTAAGTTTGCATTTTAGAGTTGCGGACTCAAAAATAATCAAATTCAGTCTTAGAACAAAGAAACGAGCTATAAACATTCACGAACATTATCAAATTCGTAATAAAGAACTTAAACGGTGAATTCCGTGTTAACAAATTCGAAAAACAAAGATTTTCTAATGAAATCATAGTACATATGGTTATGAGCATAGAAAATTTATAGAACAAAAGAACTATGAATTTATCTGAGGCTCAGGGCCAGCACTGCAGTGCCGACCAAAGAGGGAAACCCGACACCGTAACGCCAGGAAGAACCCTCATGTATCAGAAAGTGGCGGCGCAGTGTGATCGATGAGAAACAAAGAGTGGCGCCCTTGTTACCTTAAGGATGGGACATGGATACTATAAAGGCGCCATTGTAGCCTTGTGAAATATCGATAAGGAAGGAAGGCGGCAATGACATTAGCACTAGAAAAGAAACATTAATAAAGGGAAATGAATGTAATGCATATTAAGTTGATTAAGGATAAATTATAACTTTAATTAACTTATAGTAAACTCATTAAAGATGATTATAACCTTAAGAATTACAACTAAAGGTTAACGAACGATTACTTGAATGTAAATAAGAAGTAATGTGATAAACCGTAACCAATTTTAAATAATCTAATGAATGATTAGATTGAGAAGAAGGGTAAGATACATTAGTGATCATATATGATTGATTATGACCTAATGTGGTATGTTATGTGATTATGTATTGTAGAATTCTTAAAGACTCAAAAGGAAAGTATATTATTTGTAGAAGACGCTGAAGGCAAGTGTTCTAACCCTTGTCTAAGTTCATTCTGGACAATCTTTGTGATTCATGTATCTTACGCTTGGATTGATGTATAATGAAGTCAAAGCCAATTCCTTTGGCTAGACTTAATGTGTTTTATAGATTTCATTATTATCTATCAAAGTTGTTATCTTTTGCCAAACTGTTTTGGTATGGATTTCAAAGAAAGACTGAGTATGAGTAAACAAATGTTTTGTCGTCAAACGACAAGCACGTGAGGTTGCCAAAACTTAAACGTAGATACGTTTAAAGAAGTAGTGTTGTGCAACATAGAGTATTATAGACTGATCACCTATACGTGCTCGTAAGATATACCGGACTTACAGACTTGGTGTCGGCTTGTCCTTTTCAAAGAAAGAACGAAATGCTCAAGGTCTTGGACCAAAATTTATGTGTAACTAATATTGTTCATTGTTAAACGTTTTTAAAGAAAAGAGAAGTGCTTTTTTGATTTATCTATAGTACTTCATAACTATTAATTCAGTTATTGAAGATATACGATTCATATGATTCAAACCTATTGTTTAAATGAATTTGTCATACTTGCTGAGCTAGTTATGCTCACTCTTGCTTGAACCATATGAATGCATCTAAGACCGAACGACCTGAAGGATCTAGTAAGGATAAAGGGAAGGCTAAGGCAGACAAATAAGCTATCATTGTAATAGTATAGTAGGAATATTGTAATTATTTTATATTATGACAAAGAACATATGTAATCGTTATAAAAACCTGGGAAAGGGAATATTGTTTTGGAATATATAGAAGATATATTCACTCTTTTGAGTTATTTTAATTGAATGTATGTGTGAACTGTAGCACCGTGTAGCACCATCTGTCGGGTTAGAAGATACCCAGATTTGGGGGCATCACATTATACCTAACTCCTATTGGTAAAAAGTGAGCCGATTTTGTCATCCGAACCACTATTACCCAAATAGCGTCATATCCCTTCCTTATCTTTGGAAGTCCCACCAAAAATTCCATTGTGATATGCTCCCATTTCCACTCTGGAATCTCTAGTGGTTGCAATAATCCACTCGATCTTTGGTGTTCAGCCTTAACTTTCTGACAAGTTAAGCACTTACTAACATATTCTGTTATCTCTCTTTTCATGTTTGGCCACAAAAAGTTCTGTCGAAGGTCTTGATACATCTTAATTGTGAGAGCCCCAAATCAGGGTCCTAAATCACCACGGATATGGTACAATCATTCCATAACTATTGCGGAAGATATAAACATAAATTGTTTATACATTAAACTTTACACACTATTCCCCAAGGTCGAGTAACCTTAACTTATACACAAATCATAACTTCTTTGACTTACAACAACATGAACATTTCATATAACTTCTTTGACTTACAACATCATTTTCTTAAACAATCTATCTATTCCTATTATCATTAATACTCCATTCACACATGACTATTCCCAGTTCACCAAACCACACTTATGAGTTCAGGAACTTTCCACAATCATATGAGTTTAAGAACTTGTCCTAGTCAGACCTTTGACGTCCATTCGTTGAGGGGTTCATAAACATTTCATATAACTATGAGTCACGAACGTACCATAAGTATGAGTTTTAAGAACTCGTACTTAATCCTATATTCTCTACCTATACCCTATGTAACGATCGATAAATTTATAATTTAATTTAAATATTTATGGAATTAAATAAATATTTAAAATAATTTATTTATTAAGGAAAATAAATATTTGATGGGTTGTAATGAATAAATTTAGTAGCTAAATTAATTGATGTTAATTGAATCGAGTAATGATAATTTTATGTGTTGGATTTAATTTAAGGAGATAATTAAATTAAATCAATTGCTTAATATTTAAGAAATTAGTTAAATTAAATAAATTGTTTAATTTAAAGGAAATAAATAAATTAAATATAGTGATGTGTCTAATTTATTAATTAAATTAGATATATAATTACTTATTAATGATAATAAGATTTTTATTATTATAAGTTATTGAGAATAACTAAGCTAAGTTATTTAAATTAATTAACTAAATTAAAGTGTGACACAAGTAACTATATAATATAAATAATATAATAATAAACTAGTTTGGGAATATTTTGGTAGCCAAACAAGGCCTTATGGCCTTTGGTCTAACTTAACGGATGAAGCCACATTGTTTTTTTAACTAATAGACGGCGTGGGTTTCAGTTTGTGTCTTGCGTATATTATTCCTAAGGTTAGCGTTCAGTTCTTCTTATTCTCATATTTGGTTAAGGAGAAAGAGTAGAGTTGAGAGAGAAGAAGAGAGAGATTAAGTAAAAACCTAAGCGATTACTGTGGTTAGCAAGGGATTATTGAGCATATTGAAGGTATTCTATCTAACCCTTGTGTTATATATATATATATATATGAATTACGTCAAATTTGTTATGTTCTGTGAATTGCAATTCTTTCAAAATTGTTCTGTAACTAAATTATGGTGGATATGTGGTATAATGCTAGAGTTGATGTTTAAAACAATAAGTTTATATGCTAAATTCGTTGACAATGGGAAGAAAATTTTGACAGTATATGTGTTTCATATGGTTCATGGAAAAGTATAAATTTTGATGGCCAATTTATATGTTAAACTGTAAATTGATGCTTGCATATGGTAGTTCTACGGACATAATGTAATTTGAATGGAATGATTTGGCCAAATAACGAATTCGCAGTGATGATTTTTGGGATAGACTATCAAAAATGGAGTTTTATATGAAAAACATGAAAATTGAGAAATTAAAATAGTTTTAGTTGTTGTTAAGTTGTGATAAGTGGTTGAATGTGTTAGCAATCATGTTTATGGTAATTGTATATTTATTTTTCATGTTGTTATCACCATTTAATGAGTGAATTTCGTGTTAGTTAGGCTAAAAATGGCTCTTTGTTCACCGTCATCTCTCTCTGCGTCGTCTAAACACCTGTAAATTGCTTGATTCGAGATTCCAAAAAAATAAGCGCTTATCACTACTTGGGTCCCAAACTTTAAGTGTGGCGCATTTGCGCCACACACCCTAATCGAGACAATGAGGTCTCGCTTGTTCGCAGTCAGAATATCGGACTTATGTTAGTTTAGCGTGTATGTTAATGATATTAAAACATGATATAAACTATAATATCATATGTCAATGTGTTGAAATGCAAAGTGTAAAGATTTGAAATAATTATTTAAATAAGTTATAAAATGAAACCAAATGAGATGTTTTCGAAAGATAGAGTTGAACGATTAAGTTATGTTGATCAATGTGTAATTTCGGAAGCGTTAAGTATATTAACCTACACGGGTTAGAAGTCTTTGAGGTTAGGGTTATGACCTAAATTATGGTTTAAACCCTAAGAGCTAATATTCATACAACTAATTGTGGCTGTGATTTCAATGATGTATGCAGGGTAATTGGAGATTATTTTTCATTTGTGTAGCTTACAATCAAGGCAAGTTTCAAAACCTTATCTCCTTACGATTGACCAAGTTTTCTAAACTCTACCTTGTTATTATTGAGCAAGTTCTTAAATCTTAACTCTTTACATTGAGCAATGCTTTCTAACTTCATTCTTTTCGTATTGAATGCAATTCTCCATTTCTATAATATTATTGTGCAAGTTCTTAAAATTGAGCAAGCCTAATCTATCTTGAATATGTTTGTATAAGCTCTTGTGACCTGCTTCGTTACCTCGAATGAGTTTCACATTTCTATTTCTCATTATTCAGAATATGTAATGCTTTAATTAATTGCTTTAAATGAGATTGTTCTAACTCATTTGAATGTAGCACTTTGCATGAATTCCATGTTTACCTAAATATATACTGTTGTTATTAATCTTTGATCTAAATAGTCGTGTTCAGTTATAAACTCTTGTATCAAACCTTTACTGATGTAAATCGAATAGTGTTCTAAAATTCTAGAAACACTGATAGTTTAGTTCAAAACTAAACTTTCTTTACTGCGGAAATTCTAAATCCAAACTGAGACGAACAACCCTAACATAGGGGATTTTGTACGTGTAACGTTTAGATGTTTGTGCACAACACATTGTACAAAGGGTTGATCCCCCTAAGTACGTTAAAAAAGGTCCGTATAGTCTAAATGACTGTTAAGGTTGGGTAATAATACCTAAGTACCGGGGACATAGTTCATGGTCTTAAGACCCTCGGATAAATAAAGTTCAAACTTGTTTTCTATTTTGAATTGTAGAACAAGTTCCTTATTGTTCAGCTTTCGTTGTTCACTCTCATGTTATCATCATTGCTACTTTCTATATCAGTGAGCAATTATTTGCTCACTCTTGCAATTAACACTGCAGCTAAGGTGGAGAAAGT
Organism: Panax ginseng; assembly: GCA_020205605.1. NCBI lineage: Eukaryota > Viridiplantae > Streptophyta > Magnoliopsida > Apiales > Araliaceae > Panax > Panax ginseng. Next base: position 90,178,414 of record CM035128.1, on the reverse strand, counting down.
TGATGAGCCGTCGACTAGAAAAGGCAAGGGCAAGATGTCCAAATGATGAAGACTTTTGAGAATTTTATTTTAATGAATTATGTTAAAGACTTGTTTTATTTTATGATGTATTTATGGCCCGATGTAATAAATTTTAAGGTTAGATTACAGGATTTAATTCGAGATGATGATGTAACCCTTTTAATGGGAGAGATTATTGTTAAGTTATTTTAATTATGTCTTTATCCTTTATTATGGGTAGTTAGATGTAATAGTTTTTGATAAGTGAGCACCAAATCCTATGGGAATGAAGTACCTAGATTTAGGGGTGTCACAGGTTGGTATCAAAGCTTTAGGTTATGAACCTTAGGTGGGGAAACCTTAGGAAGTAACCTTTAAGGAAATAGTAAACATAGAGGTGTTCAACTCTTATCGAGTTTTAAGGAATGGATTAAGGTATTCATTGAAGTTAAATAATAAAAGACATTATGTGCTATGTGTTAATAACTTATGTGCTCGCGAGTATCGAAAATATTAAGTAGAGCTTAAAATATTCTGTTGTCAGGATGTCTAACGAAGGAGGATCTAGTTCAGCTAGGGAGGTGATACCTCAGATACCAATAGATGATGAGCCCCAGGATATTCATGTAGTGCGGGAGCAGTTGATCCAAGAGGATGTGCTTGTGACCGATCACGATGAGGATAATTCTGAGGAGGTAGAGGAGGATGATGAGGAGGAGGATCCTGAGGAGTTTCCACCAAACTTCATATCGGCCGAGATGTATGATGCTTTGTATGATCATAATTTAGAATTACAGGACGGGGTCGATGAGCTGAAGGTAATGGTTGAAATGCATCACGCTTCGATGGAGCAAAAGGATGCAGAGATTCAGGAACTTGATTCGAAACTTGGAAACACAGAGTGGGATCTGGTTCATACAAAGGGTCAACATGAAGACTTGTTGGCAGTGCACGAGAAGATGAAGACTGACATGGAGAAATTGAAAGATGATTTCAAGGAGGAGTCAGCTAAGCGTGCAAGAGCAGAGGATGCTTGGATGAAGGCGACTAAACGTGCAGATCGTGCTGAGGCTAAGGTTCAAGTGAAGAAAGCTAAAATGAAAGAGATGGATTATGCTTTTAATTCAGCGATTGATAGGGCCCAGGATTGAGTCTACTATTATCCACCTCAGTTTGAGAATTCCCCGTGGTTCGTGATGGATCGCAGAACGGCATATCGTATCATGGAAGAAGAACATCGGGAAGCCTTACGATGTCTTAATATGCCTAGATAGAATAAGATAGAGAATAATATGAGGTTAATTATGTGAATAAATAAATTGTGAATCCCTTATTTTGAGATAAATAAAGGGATAGTATGAGTATGTAATCCTGAAAAAGCGTGTTTAGTTCAGAAAGTGAATGCTTATAAGCGGTTATGCTATTTTGAGTATGTCTAAAAATTTATGAATGAATAAAATATTAGAGTTTATTTGAAATGTTGTGTGTTAAAGCTTTAATCTTGGAATGTTTAAGTTAGACTTTAAATACCCAAGAAGTTGAGTAATGAGCTAATAAGCGTATATTTTAAACGCAGAAATGCCTCCCGAAGAAGACAACCACGTCGTCAAAGCACCTCCGAGGGTCTACTAATAATAACAATGAGACCAACGCTAATCCGGTTCAGCAGCTGGTAGCTCTGTTAACGGGTGCACTTGTGAATCAACCGCAAGCTCAAGTCATGACATTCAAGGAATTCAAAGCGGTTAGACCGCCAGAATTTCAAGGGTCTATGAATCCAGTGGAAGCCCAAACCTGGATCATGGAAATGGAGAAGGTGTTCGACATTGCTAGAGTTAACGAAGAACAAAAGACCGTGTTCGCATAGCGTTTATCTTTGAAGTCTCGAAGATAGCTATTGGTGGCAAGCAAACAAGGTTAAGTGGAGGACAAGGATTGATAGCATGGGATAGATTCAAAGAAATGTTTTTTGAAATGTACTTTCCAGCAAGTTCTCGGAATCAGCTGGAAGTGAAATTTTTGGAGTTGAAGCAAGGAACGATGACGGTGCCGGAATATGCTGCGAAATTTAATGAGTTGGCAAGGTTTGCCACTTATCAAGTCAATACTGATGAACACAAAGCGAGAAGATTTGAACAAGGATTGAAGCCCTGGCTTTATAACAAGGTTTCAATGTTCCAGCTAAACACGTTTGCGGCTGTACTGGAGAAGGCAATTATCGCGGAAGGTGGAAGCGATGCTTTGACCAAGTACAACCAAGAACAAAAGAAGAGGAAGAGTGACAATGAGAATAATAAGTGGTGGAAATAACGTTGGAAGTAATAATCGAGGAAGAGAAATGGGCGAGAATTCAACCGTGGGGGGACAACGGAAATCGTGAAGAAGAAAAGTTTGAGGCTTGTGCAACTTGCGAGAAGAACCATCTTGGGGTATGTTTAAGGAAAAGCGGGTGTGTTTCAACTGTGGTTAGGAGGGACACATTGCACCAAAATATTTTAGTCGGAAGAAAGGAACATGTTTTACCTGCGGTTCGAAGGATCACATGGCTCGTGATTGCCCTAAGAAACCAGCGGGAAGTGCAAGTGGCAGAAAAGGAAACAACAATGGTGGTGGTGCATTGACTATCATCTGACCAAATTTCAATCAATGAATTCCACTACGAGGACTTTCAATATGACCGTGCAAGATGATGTACAGTCTAAGGATGTGGTGTCAGGTATCATTCTGATTAATGGTATTAATGCTTATGTACTATTTGATTCGGGTGCTACTTGTTCATTTATATCCAATGAATTTGCTCAGAACTTAGATTTGCCTCAGGAAGAATTAGAATTTCCCTTAAGTATAGTGATTACGAATAGAGAAGTGATTCTTGTTAGATTTGTATATAAGAATTGTAGCGTGGTTATAAAGGGTCACGAGATGATGGTAGATTTGATACCAATTAGACTTGGTGAGTTTGATGTTATACTAGGAATGGATTGGTTATTCAATTACGGTGCAGTAATTGATTGCCAAAGGAAGTGTGTTAACCTTATGACTCCATCAAAGGTTGTGTTTTATGGCAGCAAGTCACCTCGACAAGCAAGTTGCTGACGGTGATGCAAGCCAAGAAGTTATTGAAATAAGGATGTGTAGGATACTTAGCCTACATAGTCGATACGCAGAAGAAGAGTGCGAAGTTGGAAGAGATATCGATTATAAGAGATTTTGCAGACGTATTTCCAGACGATTTGCCGGGTCTTCCGCCGGATCGACAAATCAAGTTCGTGATTGACTTACTACCAGGAACGGCCCCGATATCTAAGGCACCATATAGAATGGCCCCGGTAGAGATGAAAGAGTTGATGGTGCAATTACAAGAGTTGCTCGATAAGAAGTATATTCAGCCGAGTGGTTCACCATGGGGAGCACCGGTGTTGTTTGTTAAGAAGAAAGACGGATCGATGCGGCTCTGTATTGATTATAGAGAATTGAATAAAGTCATGATCAAAAATAAGTATTCATTACCTAGAATCGATGATCTGTTCGATTAGTTGAAGGGAGCGAGGTATTTCTCTAAGATAGACTTGAGAAGTGGTTATCATCAGTTGAAGGTGAGACCGGAGGATGTACCAAAAATGACGTTCAGAACTCAGTATGGTCATTACGAGTTTCTGGTTATGTCTTTTGGTTTAACCAATGCACCTGCAGCGTTCATGGACTTGATGAACAGGGTGTTTAAACCATTCTTAGACAAATTTGTGGTGGTATTTATTGATGATATATTGGTATATTCCAGAACCAAGGAGGAACATGTGGAACACTTGAGATTTACGTTGGAGACGTTGAGAAAAGAGAAGTTGTACGCTAAGTTCTCAAAGTGTGAATTTTGGTTGGAACGTGTACAGTTTCTCTGGCACGTTATTGATAAGGACAAAATTTCAGTAGATCCATCAAAGGTTGAAGCGGTAATAAACTAGGATCAGCCGAAGACACCATCAGAAGTGAGGAGTTTCTTAGGATTGACGGGTTACTACAGGCGTTTTATTCAAGACTTTTCCAAGATCGCAACTCCATTGATGAATTTAACTAGAAAAGCGGCTAAGTTTGTTTGGACAGAGAAGTGTGAGGAAGGTTTTCGGGAATTGAAGAAGAGGTTGAGTTCAGCACCTGTGTTGTTATTGCCTGATGATACATGAAATTTTGTGGTATATAGTGACGCACCACATAAAGGACTAGGTTGTGTGCTTATGCAAAACGACAGAGTTATTGTGTATGCATCACGACAGTTGAAAGATTACGAGAAGGGGTATCCGACTCATGACTTAGAGTTGGCAGCGGTGGTATTTGCCCTAAAGATTTGGAGACATTATCTTTATGGAGAGAGGTGTGAGATATATCTGAACCATAAAATTACAAGTATATCTTTACACAAAAGATTTGAACATGTGACAAAGAAGATGGTTGGAGTGATCAAAGATTATGGTTGTGAGATTTTCTATCATCCCAGAAAGGCGAATGTTGTTGTTGATGCCTTAAGTAGGAAGGGACGGGAGAAGTTAATGATGTTAACTGCTGAGGAAAAGCTAGTGTCGGAAATGGCTAAGATGGAGCTAGAAATTAAATATCCGACAGAATCCGATGAAAAGTTGTTCCAGATAGGAAATAGTTCAACGTTGGTAGATAAAGTGAGAAATGCACAACTTCAGGATGAAGACTGCGAAAAGATAAAACAGAAGATATCTGAAGGTGAAGAAAACAAATTCAAAATCAATTCGGAAGGATTACTTAGATTTGAAGGGGGAATTTGGGTTCCGCCAGTATCAGAAGCTAAAGAAGAAATTTTGAATGAAGCTCACAACTCTAGATATACAATTCACCTTGGGAGTTCAAAGATGTACCAAGATCTTAAACATCATTTTTGGTGGCCGAATATGAAGAGAGATGTGGCTGAGTGTGTAGCAAAATGCTTAACGTGTCAGAAAGTCAAAGCTGAACATCAAAGGCCAAGCGGATTATTACAACCGTTAGAGATACCAGAATAGAAATGGGAGCATATCACAATGGATTTTGTGGTAGGTCTTCTAATGACTCAGCAAGGTTACGATGCCATTTGGGTGATTATCGATCGACTGACGAAGTCGGCACACTTTTTGCCAATCAAGATTCGATTTACCCTAGATCGGTTAGCAAAACTGTACGTGAAAGAGATTGTATCAAGACACAGTGTACCTGTGTCTATTGTATCAGATAGAGATCCATATTTCACATCTAATTTTTGGAAGCGATTACAAGAGTGTTTGGGAACACAGCTGAGAATGAGCACATCGTACCATCCTCCAACCGACGGACAGAGTAAGAGAACCATCCAAACACTAGAAGATATGCTCAAAGCATGTATCATGGATTTCAAGGGAAATTGGGATGACCATCTGCTATTGGTGGAGTTTGCTTATAATAATAGTTATCACGCGAGTATTAGTATGCCGCCTTATGAAGCGTTATATGACAGGAAATGCAGAACTCCATTTTGTTGGGACGAGGTTGGTGAACATCAGTTATTGGGTCTAGAATTGGTACAACAGACTATCGAGATCATCAAAGTAATTTAAGCAAGATTGATAGCAGCACAAGATAGATAGAAGAAATATGCCGATCAACTTCGACAGAATCGGGAATTCGATGTCGGTAGTTAGGTTTTCTTGAAAGTGTCTCCTTGGAAGGGGAAAATTCAATTTAGCAAGAAAGGGAAATTGAGCCCTAGATTTATAGGACCTTTCGAAGTGCTTCAACGAGTTGGTGAAGTGGCGTACGAGGTAGCCTTACCTCTGGAGTTAGAGCATATTCATAATGTTTTCCATGTTTCGGTATTGAGACCATATAAGCCTGACTATAAACATGTTATCGAATATGAGCCCTTACAGTTTGAGAAGGATTTATCATATGAAGAAGTCCCTGTTCAAATTATTGATAGAAAAGAGCAAGTACTGAAGAATAAGTTGATACCTTCTGTTAAGGTAATCTGGAGGAACCACAATGCTGAGGAAGCTACGTGGGAACTCGAAAGTGTTATGATGAAGAATTATCGTCAGTTATTTGCTTGATCTTGTATAGCGATTTTGGGGACAGAATCTTGTTAAGGAGGGAAGAATGTAACGGATAAATTTTTTTTGAGTTGTGATTCTGGGGACAGAATCCTTTTAAGGAGGGAAGGATGTAACGATCGAGAAATTTATAATTTAATTTAAATATTTATGGAATTAAATAAATATTTAAAATAATTTATTTATTGAGGAAAATAAATATTTGATGGGTTGTCATGAATTAATTTCGTACCTAAATTAATTAATGTTAATTGAATCGAGTAATGATAATTTTATGTGTTGGATTTAATTTAAGGAGATAATTAAATTAAATCAATTGCTTAATATTTAAGAAATTAGTTAAATTAAATGAATTGTTTAATTTAAAGGAAATAAATAAATTAAATATAGTGATGTGTCTAATTTATTAATTAAATTAGATATATAATTATTTATTAATGATAATAAGATTTTTATTATTATAAGTTATTGAGATTAATTAAGCTAAGTTATTTAAATTAATTAACTAAATTAAAGTGTGACACAAGTAACTATATAATATAAATAATATAATAATAAACTAGTTTGGGAATATTTTGGTAGCCAAACAAGGCCTTATGGCCTTTGGTCTAACTTAATGGATGAAGGCGCATTGTTTTTTTAACTGATAGATGACGTGGGTTTCAGTTTGTGTTTTGCGTATATTATTCCTAAGGTTAGCGTTCAGTTCTTCTTATTCTCATATTTGGCTAAGGAGAAAGAGCAGAGTTGAGAGAGAAGAAGAGAGAGATTAAGTGAAAACCTAAGTGATTACTGTGGTTAGCAAGGGATTATTGAGCATATTGAAGGTATTCTATCTAACCCTTGTGTTATATATATATATATATATATATATATATATATATATATATATATATATGAATTACGTCAAATTGGTTATGTTCTGTGAATTGCAATTCTTTCAAAATTGTTCTATAACTAAATTATGGTGGATATGTGGTATAATGCTAGAGTTGATGTTTAAAACAATAAGTTTATATGTTAAATTCGTTGACAATGGGAAGAAAATTTTGACAGTATATGTGTTTCATATGGTTCATGGAAAAGTATTAATTTTGATGGCTAATTTATATGTTAAACTGTAAATTGATGCTTGCATATGGTAGTTCATTGAGATACGAACATAATGTAATTTGAATGGAATGATTTGGCCAAATAACGAATTCGCAGTGACGATTTTTGGGATAGACTATCAAAAATGGAGTTTTATATGAAAAACATGAAAATTATGAAATTAAAATAGTTTTAGTTGTTGTTAAGTTGTGATAAGTGGTTGAATGTGTTAGCAATCATGTTTATGGTAATTGTATATTTATTTTTCATGTTGTTATCACCATTTAATGGGTGAATTTCGTATTAGTTGGGCTAAAAATGGCTACTGTTCACTGCCATCTCTACGTCTGTCGAACACTTTGGTAAAATTGCTTGCCATTGGCAAAGCAAAAATGGCACAAATTGCCACGGTCCCAAACCTAAAGTGTGGCCTTGTTCCACACCTACAAATCGAGACGATGAGGTCTCCTTGTTTTGCAGTCGAAATATCGGACTTATGTTAGTTTAGCGTGTATGTTAATGATATTAAAACATGATATAAACTATAATATCATATGTCAATGTGTTGAAATGCAAAGTGTAAAGATTTGAAATAATTATTTAAATAAGTTATAAAATGAAACCAAATGAGATGTTTTCGAAAGATAGAGTTGAACGATTAAGTTATGTTGATCAATGTGTAATTTGAGCGTTAAGTATATTATTAACCTACGTGGTTAGGTGCTAGGTTAGGTTATGACCCTAAATTATGGTTTAAACCCTAAGAGCTAATATTCATACAACTAATTGTGGGTTTGTGATTTCAATGATGTATGCGCGAGGGTAATTGGAGATTATTTTTCATTTGTGTAGCTTACAATCAAGGCAAGTTTCAAAACCTTATCTCCTTACGATTGACCAAGTTTTCTAAACTCTACCTTGTTATTATTGAGCAAGTTCTTAAATCTTAACTCTTTACATTGAGCAATGCTTTCTAACTTCATTCTTTTTAAGTATTGAATGCAATTCTCCATTTCTATAATATTATTGTGCAAGTTCTTAAAATTGAAAAGCCTAATCTATCTTGAATATGTTTGTATAAGCTCTTGTGACTTTTAGCTTACGTTACCTCGAATGAGTTTCACATTTCTATTTCTCATTATTGAGAATATGTAATGCTTTAATTAATTGCTTTAAATGAGATTGTTCTAACTCATTTGAATGTAGCACTTTGCATGAATTCCATGTTTACCTAAATATATATCTTTGTTGTTATTAATCTTTGATCTAAATAGTCGTGTTCGCTTATAAACTCTTGTATCAAACCTTTATTGATGTAAATCGAATAGTGTTCTAAAATTCTAGAAACACCGATAGTTTAGTTCAAAACTAAACTTTCTTTATCATGGAAATTCTAAATCCAAATCGAGACGAACAACCCTAACATGGGGATTTTATGCGTGTAACGTTTAGATGTTTAAGCACAACACATTGTACAAAAAGTGATCCCCTAAAATGCGTTAAAAAAGGTCCGTATAGTCTAAATATTTCATTAAGGTTGGGTAATAATACCTAAGTCATCTTAGGGGACATAGTTCATGGTCTTAAGACCCTCGGATAAATAAAGTTCAAACTTGTTTTCTATTTTGAATTGTAGAACAAGTTCCTTATTGTTCAGCTTTCGTTGTTCACTCTCATGTTATCATCATTGCTACTTTCTATATCAGTGAGCAATTATTTGCTCACTCTTGCAATTAACACTGCAGCTAAGGTGGAGAAAGTTGATGAGCCGTCGACTAGAAAAGGCAAGGGCAAGATGTCCAAATGATGAAGACTTTTGAGAATTTTATTTTAATGAATTATGTTAAAGACTTGTTTTATTTTATGATGTATTTCGCAAATTGATGTAATAAATTTTAAGGTTAGATTACCTGGGATTTAATTCGAGATGATGATGTAACCCTTTAATGGGAGAGATTATTGTTAAGTTATTTTAATTATGTCTTTATCCTTTATTATGGGTAGTTAGATGTAATAGTTTTTGATAAGTGAGCACCAAATCCTATGGGAATGAAGTACCTAGATTTAGGGGTGTCACAGGTTGGTATCAAAGCTTTAGGTTATGAACCTTAGGTGGGGAAACCTTAGGAAGTAACCTTTAAGGAAATAGTAAACATAGAGGTGTTCAACTCTTATCGAGTTTTAAGGAATGGATTAAGGTATTCATTGAAGTTAAATAATAAAAGACATTATGTGCTATGTGTTAATAACTTATGTGCTCGCGAGTATCGAAAATATTAAGTAGAGCTTAAAATATTCTGTTGTCAGGATGTCTAACGAAGGAGGATCTAGTTCAGCTAGGGAGGTGATACCTCAGATACCAATAGATGATGAGCCCCAGGATATTCATGTAGTGCGGGAGCAGTTGATCCAAGAGGATGTGCCTGTGACCGATCACGATGAGGATAATTCTGAGGAGGTAGAGGAGGATGATGAGGAGGAGGATCCTGAGGAGTTTCCACCAAACTTCATATCGGCCGAGATGTATGATGCTTTGTATGATCATAATTTAGAATTACAGGATTCGGGTCGATGAAATTTGAAGGTAATGGTTGAAATGCATCACGCTTGATGGAGCAAAAGGATGCTGATTCGAGAACTTGATTCGAAACTTGGAAACACAGAGTGGGATCTGGTTCATACAAAGGGTCAACATGAAGACTTGTTGGCAGTGCACGAGAAGATGAAGACTAACATGGAGAAATTGAAAGATGATTTCAAGGAGGAGTCAGCTAAGCGTGCAAGAGCAGAGGATGCTTGGATGAAGGCGACTAAAAACGCGAGATCGTCTTTGAGGCTAAGGTTCAAGTGAAGAAAGCTAAAATGAAAGAGATGGATTATGCTTTTAATTCAGCGATTGATAGGGCCCAGGATTGAGTCTACTATTATCCACCTCAGTTTGAGAATTCCCCGTGGTTCGTGATGGATCGCAGAACGGCATATCGTATCATGGAAGAAGAACATCGGGAAGCCTTACGATGTCTTAATATGCCTAGATAGAATAAGATAGAGAATAATATGAGGTTAATTATGTGAATAAATAAATTGTGAATCCCTTATTTTGAGATAAATAAAGGGATAGTATGAGTATGTAATCCTGAAACGTGTTTAGTTCAGGAAAGTGAATGCTTATAGCGGTTATGCTATTTTGAGTATGTCTAAAAATTTATGAATGAATAAAATATTAGAGTTTATTTGAAATGTTGTGTGTTAAAGCTTTAATCTTGGAATGTTTAAGTTAGACTTTAAATACCCAAGAAGTTGAGTAATGAGCTAATAAGCGTATATTTTAACAGAAAATGCCTCCCAGAAGAAGACAACCACGTCAGCAAGCACCTCCTGAGGGGTCTACTAATAATAACAATGAGACCAACGCTAATCCGGTTCAGCAGCTGGTAGCTCTGTTAACGGGTGCACTTGTGAATCAACCGCAAGCTCAAGTCATGACATTCAAGGAATTCAAAGCGGTTAGACCGCCAGAATTTCAAGGGTCTATGAATCCAGTGGAAGCCCAAACCTGGATCATGGAAATGGAGAAGGTGTTCGACATTGCTAGAGTTAACGAAGAACAAAAGACTGTGTTCGCAACGTTTATGCTGAAGTCTGAAGATAGCTATTGGTGGCAAGCAAACAAGGTTCGTGGAGGACAAGGATTGATAGCATGGGATAGATTCAAAGAAATGTTTTTTGAAATGTACTTTCCAGCAAGTTCTCGGAATCAGCTGGAAGTGAAATTTTTGGAGTTGAAGCAAGGAACGATGACGGTGCCGGAATATGCTGCGAAATTTAATGAGTTGGCAAGGTTTGCCACTTATCAAGTCAATACTGATGAACGCAAAGCGAGAAGATTTGAACAAGGATTGAAGCCCTGGCTTTATAACAAGGTTTCAATGTTCCAGCTAAACACGTTTGCGGCTGTACTGGAGAAGGCAATTATCGCGGAAGGTGGAAGCGATGCTTTGACCAAGTACAACCAAGAACAAAAGAAGAGGAAGAGTGACAATGAGAATAAGGCGGGTGGAAGTAACGTTGGAAGTAATAATCAGAAGAGGAAATGGAGCGAGAATTCAACTGTGGGAGGACAACAGGGAAATCAGCAGAAGAAAAAGTTTGAGGCTTGTGCAACTTGCGAGAAGAACCATACTGGGGTATGTTTAAGGGAAAACGGGTGTGTTTCAACTGTGGTTAGGAGGGACACATTGCACCAAAATATTTTAGTCGGAAGAAAGGAACATGTTTTACCTGCGGTTCGAAGGATCACATGGCTCGTGATTGCCCTAAGAAACCAGCGGGAAGTGCAAGTGGCAGAAAAGGAAACAACAATGGTGGTGGTGCATTGACTATCACTGGACCAGCTCAATCAAGCCGACCCACTACGAGGACTTTCAATATGACCGTGCAAGATGATGTACAGTCTAAGGATGTGGTGTCAGGTATCATTCTGATTAATGGTATTAATGCTTATGTACTATTTGATTCGGGTGCTACTTGTTCATTTATATCCGATGAATTTGCTCAGAACTTAGATTTGCCTCAGGAAGAATTAGAATTTCCCTTAAGTATAGTGATTACGAATAGAGAAGTGACTCTTGTATCAAACCTTTACTTACGTAAATCGAATAGTGTTCTAAAATTCTAGAAACAGTGATAGGCTAGTTCAAAACTAAACTTTCTTTACTGCGGATATTCTAAATCCAAACTGAAACGAACAAACCTAACATAGGGGATTTTGTACGTGTAACGTTTAGATGTTTATGCACAATACATGGTACAAAATTTGATCCCCCCAAAATGCGTTAAGAAGGGTCCGTATAGTCTAAATGACACATTAAGGTTGGGTAATAACACCTAAGTACCGGGGACATAGTTCATGGTCTTAAGACCCTCAGATAAATAAAGTTCAAACTTGTTTTCTATTTTGAACTGTAGAACAAGTTCCTTATTATTCAGCTTTCGTTGTTCACTCTCATGTTATCATCATTGCTACTTTCTATATCAGTGAGCAATTGTTTGCTCACTCTTGTAATTAACACCTTCTTGACTAAAGTGGAGAAAGTTGATGGTAAAATCGACTAGCAAAGGCAAGGGCAAGATGTCCAAATGATGAAGACTTTTGAGAATTTTATTTTAATGAATTATGTTAAAGACTTGTTTTATTTTATGATGTATTCCGCAAACTGATGTAATAAATTTTAAGGTTAGATTACCCGGGATTTAATTCGAGATGATGATGTAACCCTTTAATGGGAGAGATTATTGTTAAGTTATTTTAATTATGTCTTTATCCTTTATTATGGGTAGTTAGATGTAATAGTTTTTGATAAGTGAGCACCAAATCATGTGGGAATGAAGTACCTGGATTTGGGGGTGTCACACCTTACCTATCTAGTATACACATGAGAAAAGAATCACCTTCTCAATAGGTATATAGAAAATAGCGTGACACAGACATTTCAATGATTTTCAGTGCCAGAAACTAAGTGGTTTTCACACCAAGTAAAATTCTCCGCCCATACAAGGAATCCTACAACTCAGCTGCTGACATGAGTCCTCAATTGAAATCCCCACCTAATCTTAACTCCCTTCTCAATACGAATTTCATTCAACTTGTATTTATAATCCTTTTCGAAATCTGTACCAATTTATAGTACATCTGCCACACAAAAATCTTTGTTGTAAACTTTTCAATCATTAGATTGATTCTTTCACACTACTAAAACCTTATCCGATCACAGGGGGATCTCATCGTATATATGACGATTCTTTTCTATACTATGATTGTTTTGTTTGACGATCTCTTATCCATGTACTTTCAATTTTTTAGACTCTATCTATTCACCACTACTGTTCACCTTTATTATCAGAGTTATGGAACTCTATGTCTTTATAACTCACCGAGATTCGTTTTTGAATCTTATCGACCAACTAACTATATATGAGTTAGATCTTATCCTAATCACTGTGATTATTGGTCTCAGGTATTCCTACCTAAGGTTTATAACCAACAGCTTTGATACCAACTGTGAGAGCCCCAAATCTGGGTCCTAAATCACCATGGATCTTGTACAATCATTCTATAACTATTGTGAAAGATATAAACATAAATTGTTTATACATTAAACTTTACACACTATTCCCCAAGGTCGAGTAACATTAACTTATACACAAATCATAACTTCTTTGCCTTACAACAACATTAATATACAATACTTATACAAACTTAACTGCACACATAAACTTAAAGCTGGAACTGTCTTTAACCTTTTCCTATATCCGACGTGTTCGTCTTAATCTGTAATGTTTAACATGATATAGTAAGGGTGAGCATTAGTTTTCCCAGCAAATATAAATTTATTTGAGGATATATCATGATTGAAAGAGTTTGAATAATAAGCTGGCTATAATTTAACAATATAGTTGTGAATTAGCATGAACAAATTTTATGACTGAACAAACATTAATCATGAACATATCGATTATATCTGGACCGAATGGTAATGAAGGTGATCAGCATTTCATACTTGATTAATACATGCATTATGTACAGAGTACAATCGAACAATTCTTAGACATTACAATCAAAAATGATTAAACGTAAGTATAATTGAATAATACAACTCGAGGTCGAGTTAAAGAAAACTTCCCTGTTCGGTCGATTACTGTTACGCAATTTATTACGCTTTGCCTGAAGACCTAATATATAAATAATATCGATATACAAACTAGAATAATATCATCACAATATAATACTATTATATATATGTACATAGAATAACATAAACACATAACACATAACCTTATCAGTCTACAACATATAAAACTTAGCATCAAGTCAAACTATTTAAGTCTGAGTTGAATCCGACAAAATTCTAATATCCCGACGGTCTAGTCGAATAATTCTCGAGTTTAAGTTCAATTAAAATTTGTCTAAACACTTAACAATTATCTTAGACAATTTATTATCAGTCAAAATATTTTTCATAAGCTCGTAATAATTTTCAGATAATTATTACCATTTATCATGCTTTTTGAATCATTTATATCGTATTTATGTAATATAAATACCACATTATTCTCTTATCATTAATATTTATTTAATATTAAATATTAATGAAAATCACAACATAATATTATAATATATTTATAATATATCAAAGTATTTTAATACCTTAAAATCATATGATTTTCAAGCAATTAAATTCATTATCCAGATAATTGCTATTAATTTTAAAATATTAATATTTTCATGACAAAATATCAAAAGTTATATTTTATAACTTAAAATATTTTTATAACACTTAAATCATTTTTATATGATTTTTAAAAGCATTATTTCTAATTTTTCATAATTTATTTAATATATTCATTAAATAAATCCTTTACCATTAATATGAATATATTAATGAAATTTATCACAAATATCAAAAGTTATTAAAAATAAATTAAAATATTTTCTTATATCATAATATAATTTTTCATGATTTTTCAAGTATTAAAATCATTTTTAAATAATTTATTTAATATTATAATTAAATAAATTAAATACCTTTTATATTCCAAAAATATTAAATATTTATGGAATATACTCAAAATAATAAAAAAAACTAATTTTTAGACTTTAAAATAATGTTTAGGAAATTATTATTAATTTTTACTAATTAAAAACCATTTTTCTCTATTTAATAAATAAAATAATTGATTTTAGAAATAAAGCTATTTGCTAAAAGGCCTATATACCACGGCAACAAAATCATATAGGTGTTCTTGAGCATTTTCCAGAATTCTTGTCAGTGAGCAAGGTGGGTGGTTTGACCAGAAATTAATCTATGATCCTTATGTTTTCTGGGCAGCTAATGATACCTAGCATGTAGTATAAGTGTAATACTACAATTAAAATCAAGTTTCATGACCATTCTACAGCAGATCAGCGAGATCCAAGCCTCACAAATCTTGTCAAACACTGTTCTTCAATTTCAGGGTTTTCTAGAAATTAAAGAACAGTCGAGGTGCCACATTTGAGCCTTTGCATCCTTGATGTCCAGGCTTGCTAAGTATGTTTTATTGGTTCAGTCATGAAGTAGGGATGTCAAAGTACATGTATACAACCTTAAACCAGTTTATCATCAATACATTAAAGAGATCTAGGGCGGTCAAAGTTTGACAGAAAACGTGTTCTTAAGAAATCTGGGTTTTCCAAATTTCTACAAAAACTGGTGGTCAACGCAGGTTTGACCCACAATATCTTGAATCCTATACATGATCTGGGTAATCTAATGACTTGTATGTGTAGTTCATATACAGACAAACATGGCCAAATAACCTGTCAGTAGCAAGATCAGAAGCCATCAAAAGGTTGTCCGACGCTTCCTGGGAAATCTGGGTTACACAGATTCATTCGATCATGGTCAGTCAATGACCTTTGACTGCTTATATCTTGAAATCTACACATGATCTGGCCCTGTTTCCAGTTCCATATCACAGACAACATGGCATACTACAGATCTATAACTTCAAACACCAAAAATCTTTAACACAGGAGAATCTAAGAGCCCTGACATTGGCTTGCCAGACAACAAAATTAGGGTTCTTGACCAGTTTGAAAAACACTTAGATTTTGGCTTCTAGATGTTATGGATCTATGATGTAACATCATAGATCACTAAATAACATCCTTAAACACACTTCTAAACAACTAACAACAACATCTAACATCAAACACATAGATTTAGCAAGTTAGGGTTTTATACCTTTTCTAGCTTTGATTTTTAATTTCTGATCTTGGATTTTGATCTTGACTTTCTATGAACTGATTATGGCTCATCTTTTCACTCCCTCTCACAGTAGATCTCAAAATTGTAGAGAGAGAAGGGACTTGGAGAGAATGAGAAGTAAAGTAAGATTTTCTTTACTTTAAATATTTCTTAGAACATAAACAAGTGGTGATGAGTCACCAAGATTTTACAAATCGTTTACGTAACTTTTAAGAAAAATGGTATTTCGGTCATTTTGCATTCATTAAAGGCAATTTGGTCTTTTCCTCTACAATTTGAAGGGCATTTTGGACATTTCTCATTTATTCCATAACATTTAACACTTAGCCAATTAAACTTAACCTTTCCCAAACTAGGGTTTCTTATCTGAATTAGGGTTTCGAATTTCCGGAACTGAAATTAGGGTTTTCGATCCAATTGTTAGGGTTTATAACAGTTCGTTAGATTTTTCTAACTTAATAAACATATGTTTAACATAACTTTAGGGTTTGCTAAAGTTACAACTTATCCAATCAATTCCTTGATCTTAAATCATAACTGTACACATATATCACTGATTAGGGTTTAATAACTTAACCTTAACGTTCTCATTATAATTTTAGGGTTTGTCACCTATGTAACTTATCTGATCAAAATTTGATCCTTATTTATAAATTATACACATAAAATGTATTGTTCACATATATGATCACATATACCGACTCGTATACATTTAGATACTTAACCCTGATAATTCTTCATAAGAATTTTAAATCCACCAAAATCTTATACCTCACTACCAGACTATCACTTACAGTCCACCAAATTATTCAAGTCTTGTCCAAAATTTTTTGAAATCCTTCAAATTCCTTTACAGAACTACCAATTCCATACATTTATTTTCTTTCTAGGTTCTAATATTGAACCTTGAATCAATCAATTATGATTTAAAAAAAATTCTAAATTTTCGGGTTGTCACATTAATACTACCTAGATGTATCGAGTACCTCTAACTATGGGCCTCACTCATTATCTTTTCTTTTAACTCAAAATTATCTGGAACCCAAATTCTTCCTTCAAAACGAAGTAATCCTTCATTATCAAGATTATACTTAGTCTTCTCTTCATCCTCCATCCTCTTCTTCATTCGTTCACTGTCCTCATTACCTAATTGTACTTCTTTAACTCGTTCCACTATCGTTAGTTGAGTCTCCATTGTGAATAACATCTCTACCGCTTCACTCGATAATTTAACTTCTAACTCCATTCTTTCCATCTCCGTTATTAACTCATTCTGAGTCGTTAACATTGATAACTTTTCTCTACACTTCCTACTTAGCGCGTTGGCTACTACATTTGCTTTTCCTGGATGATATAAGATATCACAGCTGTAATCTTTTATCAATTCTAACCACCTTCTCTGCCTCATATTCAACTCCTTTTGTGTGAAGATATATTTCAGACTTTTTATGGTCCGTGTATATCTCACACTTCTCCCCATATAAATAATGTCTCCATATTTGAAGGCAAAAACTACTACTGCCAATTCTAGGTCATGAGTAGGATAGACCTTCTTATAATCCTTCAACTGGTGTGACGCATACGCAATGACCTTGCCATGCTGCATGAGCACACAACCCAATCCTCTGTACGAAGCATCACTATAAACTACAAAATTCCCCGTATCATCTGGTAAAGATAATACAGGTGCCTCACTTAACCTCCTTTTTAGTTCCTAAAAACTATCCTCACACTTTTTAGTCCACACATACTTCACTGACTTCCTCGTCAAATTTGTCAATGGAGTAGCTATTTTAGAAAAGTCCTAAATGAACCTTTTATAGTATCCCGTTAACCCCAGAAAACTCTGAACCTTAGTTGGCATTTTCGGTTGTTCCCAATTATTAACTGATTTTACCTTCGTTGGATCCACAGAAATGCCATCTTTATCAATAACATGTCCTCAAAACTGCACTCTTTCAAGCCAAAATTCACACTTAGTGAATTTCGCATACAACTTCTCACTCCGTAGTGTTTCCAACACTATCCTCAAATGTTCAGCATGATCTTCTGGCATCTTAGAATAAACTAGAATATCATCAATGAACACTACGACAACTTGTCCAAATATTGTTTGAACACTTTGTTCATCATATCCATAAATGTTGCTGGCGCATTAGTCAACCCAAATGATATTACCAGAAACTCGTAGTGACCATAACGAGTTCTGAACGCGGTTTTGGGTACATCCTCCTTCCTTACTTTCAACTGATGGTACCCCGTCATCAAATTTATCTTAGAAAAATACTTTTCCCCTTTCAATTATTCAAATAGATCATCGATCCTGGGCAATGGGTATTTATTCTTAATCGTTAACTTGTTTAACTCTCGATAGTCGATAAAAAGTCGTAACGATCCATCCTTCTTCTTTACAAACAATATCGGTGCTCCCCACGAAGACACACTCGGTTGAATGTACTTTCTATCTAATAGTTCTTTTAATTGAATCATTAACTCCTTCATCTCTACCGGCGCCATCCTATATGGTGCCCTAGAAACTGGAGCCATACCCAGTAACACATCAATCACAAATTCGACCTCCGTATCCGGCGAAAGACCTGGAAACTCATATGGAAATACATCCGCAAACTCTTATACTATAGGTATCTATTCCAATGATGCTTCCACTCTCTAGGTATCCACAATATGGCATAGGTATCCTATACACCCCTTCTTCAACATCTTCCTAGCTTGTGTCATGGTTAGACAACAAGATCGTCCTGGTGATTTACTATTGTAGAACACTACCTTAGGTTTCTTAGAAAGCAGAAGGTTCACACTTTTCCAATGATAATCTATTATAGCCTTATAGTTAATCAACCAATCCATACCGATAATTACATCAAATTCTTTCAACCTTATCGGTAGTAAATCTACCGATAATTTTTTACCTCTAATATCTACACAACAATTCCTATGAATGTGTTCAATGGGAATTATCTCTTCGTTTGCTACCTTAACGTCTAAAGGTATTTCTAATCTTTCTGGGAATAAACCTAATCGCTTAGCAAATTCACATGCTATAAAAGAACAAGTAGCACCCGAATCAAACAGCACATAAGCATTTATTTCATTGACTGGAATGATACTTGCTACTACATCCGCTGATGCAACTGCATCTTGGACAGTCATATTAAAAATATGGGTCATGGGTATACACAACGATGGTGTTGGTCCAGTAATGGCTAACTTACCACTACAAGTATCCTTGCTACCCTTTGACCCCTTCTTTGGGCGATTTCTTGCCATGTGGTCCATCAACCCACAAACAAAATAGCCCTGGTTCTTCTTGGGATTAGGACAATTGGGTGATATATGACCATCCTGCCTATAGTTGTAACTAACCGACTTCCCCTTAAGGCAGACTCCTGAATGAGTATTTTCGCATGTCTTGCATGCTTCAATCCTACGCTTAGAATCCACTTATTTTACTCCAGTAGTCACAGAGTAAAAATACTTCCTCTTGGGTATACTTCCATTACCACTAGCTCCATCCGTCTTGGATCCTCACTCTCCCTTGCTCTTATTCTTTTTCTCTTTGTGGTACAAGCTCAAAGCCTCACTACCACCCTCCGCAATAATTGCATTCTCCAGAATGGTTCTGTATGAAGCACTCTGGAAAATGGAAATCCTACTATAGAGCCAAGATTTTAGTCCTTGCTCAGATCTACGAGCCTTCCTCTCCTTAGTGTCCACTTGATGTGGAGCAAACCTTGCCAATTCATTGAATTTGGCCACATACTGGGGAACCGTCATGTCCACTTGTTTATGTTCTAAGAACTTAATCTCCATTCTCCCCTGCATGCTTGTAGGAAAATAGTTCTCGAAGAAAACCTTCTTAAACTGTTCCCACGTAACAACATCTGTTCTAGCCCCACCCTGGTGAGCCTCCCACCAGAAGTTGGCTTCTCCTTTCATCATATAGGTCACAAAAGAAGTCTTTTGCGCCTCTCCTATATTTGTAATAACAAACGCATTCTCTATTTCCTTTACCCAAGTCTGGGCCTCTATTGGGTCCGTAGTTCCTTTGAACTTTGGTGGACCTACACTTTTAAATTCCTTAAAGGTAGTCGTTCTGGCTACCCTTGGGACTGCGGGTGCTCTACCCCGGTTTGGTTAAATGCAGTCGTTAATAATTTAACGAACTCTTGCATAGGGTTGTTCTGACCCCCTTGGTTATCGTTATGGGATTCAGCTTCCTGATTACGTTGTCTTCTTCTTGGCGTCATTTTTCTGATTAAATAAATAAAGTTTCAATATTATTTACCTGCTTACTTAGTTATTATATGTTAAACAACAACTCATACCACAATCAAGCACATTTAATAAAAACTTCATTATATTAATATGCTTCTTCATAGTTATAAACTATTTACAATTTGATTCCATAGCCAAAGCTGTTACATTCCTATCCAGCGATTTGAATTTCACAAAAATTGGGATTTAAAAAAAGACTTCCCTTTAATTATACAAAAAGGGTTTTACATCACTACACATATACATAAAAGATATACGAATCTATACTTCTTCCATCAACTTCTAATACTGCATAACATCTATACTTCTAGGTTCACTACTGGTACCCCTGCCACTGCCACTAGTACTGGTACTGGCTCTACCTCGTTTATTAACTCTTCACTCACCACGTGTATATCCCTATACATGAAGCTATCGATGGACATCTACAATAATACATAACATGTTGATTAGTACATAATACACAATAATATAAGCATAAATCACATTTAATTTATTTAGGATTAATTTCCATCTTTTAAATCTTTCGGTACTGAGTTTCCTCAATACTTAATTAACTCATCCTACTAGAGTTCAATTCCTTCTAACTTCTCATTTACTAACAAGGTTATTAGCCTAAGGTTCTCCCCCCTTAAGTTTTATAACCTGATGCTTTGATACCAACCTGTGACGCCCTTTTAACCCACGGATATGGTGCTACACGATACTCATCACTATACATTCATTTCATTGAAGCAACATCAAAATGAGTGTACTTACTGCATTCTTATTACAATAGTAATAAATCCTTTCCCAGGTTTTGTTAACCGAAAACATTCTTCGTTTATCCTAGTATAATTCATACAAACATAATAGTCTATTACAAGATAATTTAATTATTCATCTTAGCCTTGCCTTTATCTTTACTAGAACCCTCGGTTCGCTTGGCCTTAGCTGCAATCATATAATTCAAGCAAGAAGTGAGCATAACTAGCTCGGCATGTCTAGCAATATATTACAAGTACCACGTCGAGAATTATATGATTATTCTTCATCAACTGAACAAGTAGTTATGAAGTACTATGAAACAGTAAATAACACTTTTCATTTCATAAAACAATTCCAGAGTACATATAGTATCTTAGGAATTCTAAGCAGGTCAAAAGACCATGAACATTCTCTTTTAGTTTTCATTCATGAAAAAGGATAACCTGACACTAAGTCCGTAAGTCCGATATATCTTACGAACACTTCTAGGTGATTAACCTATAGTACTCTATGTTGATTAACATTCATCCGTTAAACGTATCTACGTTTAAGTTTTTGCAACCTCACGTGCCCATCGAATAATCGATGTAAAATACATTTGTTTGTTCATACACAAGCTTACCTTTGAATCCGTACCAAATAATTGGTATAGGATAGCATTAACAATACTATATCGAAAGACTTGTAAACAAATCAATAAAACTCTTAATATTAGTCTAGCTGAGTTAAAACTGGCATCGACTCTTTCATAAAATAATTCATGCATCTCATATCATGAATCACAGAAAACTTGGCTAACACGAAGGTTGAATGAGCGTTAAAAAACTTGCCTTGAAGCGTCTTCAATTTAATATTCAACAGTTCTTGATCTTTACAGTTTCTACATGATATATTCATAAAGCACGCTGAAATTAGCTACTAAACAATCTAACCACATTGTTTTTACCAAACATCTTTCTCTTCTATAACTTAACCGAATTTATTTCATTAATAAAACTCGATTCACATTACTATTCTTCCTTATGGCTTATTAACATTTTCTTGTCCCTAGACCAATACTCAAAGACCCTTGGTTAAACACCATAGTAATTGAATACGATTCAGTTTCTCACTCTTTACATTCTTCGTTTAATTATTATTAAACAACGTTCATTTCCTACAGTCATCACTATATAAGTGATTTAAGAATGGTCTTATAATGTATACTAAGTATATACATGCTCCATCGTTGTTGAGTAAACAATTGGGTTTAGAAGTAACTTGGTCAACATTTCTCCTCTCTCGGCGCTGCGGTGCCATCCTTATGCACAACATTGGCGCTATGGTGCGAGACTTACTATACATAAGGGGCGCTGCAGTGCCAACTAGCGGTAGCCTATCTCCCAACCCGGAGCTGCTGTAACAACCCGGAGAATCCGGATTGTTCAGAAATTAAGATTTAAAGAATTAGTTATTAATAAAATAAATTTTTATTAATAATATTTTGTGCTATGTGTTTATTAATCTTTCTATAACCTAGGATGATTATAATTCAGAAGGATTCTGGCTAAGAGCTAAACTTAACGAGTAAGAATTTTCAAGATGAAAATAAATTTTTTTTGGAAAAAAATATTTCTGGGGAAAAAGACGAAATAAGCACTATTCACCCGACGAAACCCTAAGGGTTAGGGTTTGAATAACGTAAGCCTTTCCGAGAGTTCGGTATGTCAAAATGACATTCCGTCGAAAGATTTGACGATAATATATCATGAAAAGTTAAGTAAGCCAATAAAAGTTTTTCTCGAAAAACGTGTAAAAATCGAACGAAATAAAAATAACGAAAAGTACTGTTATGTACTTTTCATTTGTTTAACTACGTTAGGGGAAAACGTTAAGGAAAATGCTTAACATCAAAAAGTGTTTTTCAGTTTTTCGGAGATCCGAGGAATACGTAAAAGTTAAACTATAAACGAAAGACGAAATATCCAAAAATATTTGGATTTCGAGAATCACAATTTTTAAAACTATCGGACGAAACTCGAAAGACAGAACCACAAAACTTCCAAGGGAAGTTTCATGAATAGTAAGGAGGTGGAATATTAAGAAGGTGTGAATAGTAATTGGAGGGGCAAAATGACTATTTTGCCCTTAGCTTGGAAAATCTATAAAAGGAAGCTTAGATTTCATTTGTTTGGGATTTTGAAAATCAACCAACATTTAAGAAGGAGAGAGAGTTCGGATGGGAGGAAGAAGAGGAAAAGTTGGCTCGCACTAGTACAAAACCATAAAAAGACAACACTTAAAAGATGACGTTTTTATAAAAAATGTTGTGGTGTTTGTTTTTACAACGTTCTTTAATAAAACATTGTAGATACATATAAAAAAATGTTATGTATTTATAAGGGCAATTTTTGGTTTTAAATAGATAACATTTTAAAAAAAAATGTTATCTATGTAAAAGACACGGAGCAAAAAATAAAAACGCGAAAAGAAAATTTGAAATTAAAAGAAGGAGCATAGTTCTTTAGATCTACGGTCGGGTTAGACTTAAACAAGGATTTCGATCACTTTCTTCCTTCTAAGTTCTAAGCCACAACAATCCTATACTCATACCTTATTCCTTCTCTCAATCAAAGTCCTAGTGTGATTTCATACCTTATCATACCTCTCAATCGAAGCCCTATCCCTCTCAAGCCCTCCAGGTCCATCAATTTCATCTCAGATCTTGTTTATTTTCATTTCATTTCAGATCTTGATGATTTGAGTAGCGGTGCAACCCTTAGCCGAGCTTCGAGTGCCAGCTTGGGACTCTCCTTCTCCTTCAACGGCTTCACGCTGCCTTTTGAAGACATTGTCGATTCAAGGCCATATACTGACGAAGATGATATTCCGCATTTGCTGAACAGCTAGTAAATTCAAGCCTTGAAATTCTAAACGGAAGAGCTCATATAGTATCTATCGTCTGAGAAAGTAATAGGAAGGGAGGTTGTATTCTCGTCGATTCAGGTTAGTCAAAATGTCACCTTTCTAGTACTGATTAAGCCTTTTGTTTTTCTATCTCATTTGGGATTTGCTCTTGTTTAAATTGGTTGGACCAAGATTTGTGGCTTCTAAATAGATGAATTCTTGCTTTTATTGGAATATTTGTTGTGATTTATACATGTATAAATGATAAGTATTTTGTTTGCTCTGATTCCTTTACTATACAAGAAAGCATACTAAGATTTACCGCAACGGCAGTAGAATTACTGGGTGGAGCTCTTCTTGCTCACTGATATCCTATTTCATCTCAGTTCACTATATCTAAATTGGGGGGAAAAGGGAAAAAGAAACTAAAAAAAAGGACAAGAAAAGATTATAACCTTTAGTTATGTGACACCGTGTTTACTCGATTGATTATTGTAGGTTGATTAAGAATCTTCATTTGTTTAGTACAAATGAATCTGCATCCCTAATTCTACAATTTACCTTTATGCTCTGTTATCTGAACCTTAACAAGGCCTAGTAGGTGTTATAGCCCTCTTATTTTTTCATTCGTTTCCTTGTTACATGCACTTGCAAGTATGCTTTGTTGTTCAATGTTAATGTTAACACACATAATTTTTATGTTGAGCTAGTCGTGTTTATTATTAGTGTCCATAAAAGTCGATAGCTTGGATTGGGTGTTAATAAGTATAAGGAATGTTTTTGTCAACTGAAACTGGATACATGAGAGCATGGTTAATTGAGTTATGTATGAGAATCATATCAATTTCTATTGCATACTCTAGAATCAAGATGTGATAGTATAAAGAGAGTATAAACTAACTAGTTGCAAATGTGTTGTTTATTCATATATATGGTTGAACATTGAAACTGTTATTGTTTGAATTATAATAAAGGAGATAGGTTGGATGTGTGGAGATACAAGGGAGTTCAAATGGGATTGTAGCATAAACAAATGGACATGAAAAGAAGGTTTTAAAATAATGGTCACCACTTGTTCGATAAAAGTCCCAAGTGGACTATTTTGATTAAATATCGAGTATTAGATGGAATTAAAGCTTGGGCTAGTTATGTACATTATATATGAGGTAAGTAAATATTTTTGGTATTTGATTGTTGGTATTTTATTTAATCAGCATTTTAAACCCATCTCAATGATGACTTGTTCTGTTTCTACTTGTCTCCGTTTGTATCTGGTGATTCTTCTTTATTAATTGCAATGTCTCTTTCTTTCATTCTAGTTTGTTTTGTTTTCGGTTGCTTTTCAAGTCAATTTTGTGTGTGTATTTTGCTCTCTTCCGAACTGCATTTTACATCCAATTTATTGAACACATCCAAGCGAGACCTTTAGTGCAGATTAGGGAGAATTCCCACAAGAGCCCCCATATGTGATCACAGTAGGGATTTCCACAAGACAGTGATTGTACAAATTTCTCAATTTAACAGTTTTATTTTTTGTGCAATACATTTTAGGCTAGTTAGGAAGGCTTGTCTCTCAATTTGCAAGTAATTGGAGGGACTAAAGGGAGGAGGCAAATCAACAGATGTTTTAGTTCTACAGATTTAGATGTAGTATTTTTGTCTCGGAACTAAAAAAGCTTTGACATTCCAAAATATTTGATATCTTGTGTGATTTTCAACATTAGTCTACTTAAAGCATGACTTGCGACGACCTTGCACTTGTAGGAAAGTATTCCATTTCATGTTTCATTCATTTGTTCTTTTGCAGGTTATGCTTTTGATAAACAATATTCAGCTCATATTGAATGTTTTTCAATCTTCGACGGTTGTGGAAGTGCAGGTATTTTTCAGAATTCTACAGAAGTTTCTTTTCCTCTTACTATTGTGGCGGTAATCATTTTGTAGAGATATATCTCTTCCCACCCAACCCACCATTATTTTACCTTGAATTCACTAATATCTGAAACAACGTTTTTAAAATGTTATCTTGTTACATCACGTGTGTCTAAATATACATTCCATTCCTTTTGCAAAATGACAAAGTAAGGAAACGAAATGAGTGGATGAAATGGATCATGCGTCCTAGCCCATTTTCTCCTATATCAAGTCCTGTATCAAGTCATTCTAAGTGAAGAAGGGGGCATAGTAGCTCAAGGGCTGTTAGGCTCAATTGGAGCCACGGGGCCAACTTAGGCCAAACCAAGCTCAAATAAGCCCCATGCGGCCAATCAAAGCTTGACTGCCAATATAGTGGGATGATGAGGGGCTGCTAAGCCAAGCTAAACTATGCTATGGAGTTGTTAGTGTAAGAAAGAGGGCTGCTAGACACACTTAGCCATCAAATAACTATTTTGGCTTAATAAAGAAAAAAAAAGGATATTTAATGCATCAAAGATCTGTTTTGGCTTAATCGGTTGTTATATCTTTTTAATCTCTCTGTATTGGGAGATTTTTACATTCTATTTATTCTACTTGTGCTCTTGCTGATGATCTATGATTTTTATACCATTTTTTTGTCCAGGTTGAGCTAGTTAAGTCAGTAAGACATCAGTTTTCAGCATCTCATATCTTGGAAGTCTACGGGGGTTCCTTAAACCAATTTGTATGGCTAACAGTGACTTGTGTATCTAACTTTCTTTTCTTGTGTTATTCATCAACCTTACTAATAACTTTGTTGATGTCAAATCTAGGTAAAAAAACACATGCATGATACCTTGAGTCTGTATGGAGCTGGAAAACATTTAGGTAAGAGTGAAGCATCACGTGTGTTGCGTTATCTTATTATTGAGAATTTTCTTGAAGAGGATGTAAAGAAAATTGAGGTCTATGGATCTGTATCATCAGAGCTAAAGGTAAGATTTAACAACATTAGGAATCATTTGACAATTTTTTTTTATAATAAATTATTGATTATTTTATTTTTATTTTATTTTTTTGCTATTTTGCTTTCTTGCTTTCTTGCTAAATGAAGCAAACAAGTAAAAACTGTATTAGAGAAGTTTTACCAAATAATACTTTGTTCTTCTATACTAGATTTTTGTTCTTGAAAGGAGCAAATATTTATTTGTTTTTATTCTTTATGATCAATTAACATGTATGAGACTAAACTGCAGTTTCATTCAAACTGTCAATTTTAGGTGAATGAAACCAAGGCCTAAAATCTCTGTACTGGTGATCAGAAAATTAAATTAAGGTTCACCTTTTCTATAATCTTGACATATTTCTAGTTCCGTCTTTTTTGGCAAAAAAGCGTAATTATATTATACAAAGTTTTGTTACAAGGGATACTTCATATATTACTATCACTTTTTTTTTATGTTTGAACATTTATTAACTTCTATCAACTGACTTACACGGCTGCTATTGTGAGACTGAACTTTGTTGTAAGCTGCAGATTCCCCTCCTCTGTTAAAGCATCTAATTCAGGTAGATATGAAGCAACTCCAGCCAAAGGTTCACTAACATCTAGAAAGGAAAGTTCTCCACAAGGGGACACTAGAGTCTGCATACAAGTGAGTATGAGCTCCCACTACTTCTGCTCACTTAACTTATAACCAGATGGGCTATTGTGCCTAATTAATTTGGATTTATGGCTTGTTAGTTGTAATGTTGCGGATTGGAATTTTAGTTTTGTTATTTAGATTAAGAGCAACTTTAAGATATATACTTTTGGAATCTAGTTTCGTGCTTTAATTGGATTAACCTACATTTTCTAATATATAATTATGCATTCTATACTATGCATTGGAGTTTAGTTTAAACTCAAATATACGTGAACCATAATTATTACAACATCATGTATTACAACATTTTAAAGTCAAACTACCATATTTTAAAAACATTGTATAAAGTAGTCTAAATAGATGACACTTTATAAATGTTATATAAATGAGTCTAAATATTGTCTGATGTACCAAACCACAACATTTTAAGCCAGAAAATGTTGTGGAATCATATCATCTACAACGTTTTCAAGCATCCAAGAATTTATGGAAAACCAATATACAACGTTTTTAAGAAAAAAACATTGTGTACTGTGTCAAACTACAACGTTTTAAAACCATTGTATAAAGGTGTCAAATAGATGACACCCTTAACCACGACATTTCTGTAAGACCTTCTACAACGTTTTTTATGCATTATCTATTTACTGTTTTGTAGTAGTGTCGTGAGCAAACTTTGTCCGACGGAAGGAGATTAAAGGAGAAAGGTATCGAAAACCTAACTTCTGAATTAGTTTTCTTTAAGTTTTCTATGTTTAGAACATAGCTTAATGAGAATAAAAAGTAAAAGATGTTAGGAATGATTTCATATGGTTGAAATCATGAGAAAATGAAGAAATAAGAATTAGAAGTTTATTTTATAAATTTCTTAAGGAAGTATAAGATTCGTGATGAATTTGAGCGATCCGAATGAATCATATGAACTCTTCGGTGAAATAAGTAAGGAATGGTATTTTATAACATTGAATTCCAATAAAAAGTGAAATCGTAGTCAAAATATCGATTAAAAATGAAGAACGAACGAAGAACGTGAAGAACACGCGAAGAACGTTGTTGATGGAAAAATTTAAAACCATCGTAGTATAATTGTTGTTAATTGACAAGTTTAAAACCATCGCGTATAAGTTAGTTGCTTATTTCTTGGTTAGGAGCGGTACAAATGTTCATGAAGAATAGATTAAAACTTAGCTATAACGAAGTTATGGCAAAAATTTCATAAAAAGACGAACGAGAATTAAAAAGTGTGTAAATGAACCCGAAGGTGTAGGGTTTCATAAGAAAGTAAGAGAACATAGAAAACGTGAGTCGTGGACTCATGAACGAATGAATTTTAAGTTCGGATGACCGAATTACAGAAGAACGAACGAAGAACGTTAATAACGTAAAATAAACGAAAAACTAAGATTAAGCCAATCGAATGGCATGTTAACGGATTCAGAACAAAGTTATGTCCAATGGGGATTGAAGTACATAAGATAAGGAAGATAATATCTTTGGAACTATCTCGTTCTGAGTTATAACGAATAAGCTATGAGATCGGGAAGTAAGCGTCTCGGAACGATCAAACACTTACAAATTTTTTTAATAATTAGGGCTTGGCGGCAGCATGTTTCCGTACATGCCTTATAAGGTGTGGCATGCGATTGCCGGGCCAAGAAGTTGAGACTACAAACTTCATACTGCATTGTGCCAAGTTATAACACGAGGGTGGCATCTGCTTGGCGCCCGATTAAGCCGCAGTCATGAGGAAAAAGAAGGGAATCGGTCATAGTCACGCGGTGCAGGCAGCAAAAGCCCATGAATGAGCTTTAACTTTTCAAAACACGAGGAAAGTGTAATGAAAGCTAATGAACATATAGTTCATCAAATGTAACACTTAGTCAAGTGAATTAAACCTTTAGTAAAGGTTGAACAGAAAGATTAAATGAGATTAAAAGATAAAGAACGTAAACGCAACGTTGTTGCGATGAACGATTGGTCTTAGCATATAACAAACCGTATGTCTTTGATGTTAAGAAAGAATAATGAATGGTGTCAAGAAAGCAGTAACGAACGGTAATAAGATTATGAAAAGCCGAATGTGAGTCTGATGGAGAATGTTAGAATGAAATGTAAGCGTTAAACACTTTAACCGACGTGAAGGTTGAGTGTATGCAAATATTAAACGGACAGAACCTACACACTGTGTATGGTTTGACCATATGATAATGAAGACCAATGATTAAATCGTGAATGGTGAAGAAGCTGAAATAAAGACAAGTACGCGTAACGTAAAGGAGCCGAGTTAATAATTAATTTGAACAATCGATCTGAGTATACAAAAGACTGTATGGCATTTAGTGGCCAGGAAAACATAAGGAATAAGAAATTGACTTAACGAACATTATAGTTTAATAGTTCGTATAAGTTAAGATGAGTTTAGGTTGTAGTACAGTCATAACCTTTGATGGTTGACATATGGGAGTTGGGCTTAACAATTCCTTCAGAGAGTGAAGGTATATACGAAACTGGCAACCGATTTAACTCACTGTGATGGAAGTGTAAATGAGACGGGAACTTGTTTGTTGTTTGTTTGTGGGAAACCACTTAGAGTACCATATGGACTACTAGCAGAGAAGCGATGTGTGCTGAGTCCTAGAAGAGTTATAAGAAGAAGATAAGAATGTAAATCATCAAAAGTGATGAACGTATAAGTAAGACATCTCCGTATGTCATGAAGTCATAAACCGATAATGAAAGTTGGTCGTGTAAACTTAGTTTGCAAAAACGTGAACCCTAAGAAGTAAAGTTAAGTAAACCAACGCGTAAGTCAAGTATATGACTAATTGGTGTATGTGTTATTTCCTTATGTGTTATAGGGATGAGAATAAGCAGTTCAGCGTAAGTTGTAGCTGTTTGTAAGGCAAATTTCCTAAGTTCATTCATATTCTAAATGAATTCTAGTTTCTTAAACTTCTCAGATGTTGAACTTGAGAAGTTCTGTCTATGTGCAAATGTGTGATATTTGTTCAAGGTGGTAGAACGTATGAGGCCTTGTGCCACAATTTGAACACTTCATTGTTTCTATGAGATGAACTGTTCTGTGATTGAATTGTTCAATAAGAGAATATTATGTTTATACATGAACCGTTATTGTTAAGTTTGTGCTATCGATTCTAGCCAGATAGAATGTGTATGAAAAAGATAGCGGAATGAAATTATTTTAAAAGTAAATGTGACTAATGTTTTAAAATAATAGGAATCGAGATTATTCCTATTATTCATGTTGTTTCATAACCTTTGTTCGGTTATCGAAGTTTTAAAGGAATGTTTGAATTCTTAAAGTTGTTTGTTCAACTGTTATGACTTGTTGGGCAATTGAATACTTTTGTTACTATTAATCATTTATATCGTCACTAATTTACACATTTGATGACGATTAACAAAATTTCGTCACAAGTTATTTTTGAGGTAGAATTTCGTACCAAAATTTTGGAGGGAAGCCTTTTAGTGACATTTTGTAATAATTGATGACAATATTTATTGTCACAAAATATTTCTTTCAATGACAACATAATAGTTTGTCATTAATTATTTGTAAAATTTAGTGACAATGTGCTTTCGTCACTAATGTTCACATTTAGTGACGCCAAATACAAATTCGTCACAATTTTATTTGGAGGGAAATTTTTTAATGACAAAAAAATAATAATTTATGACAATTTGTATTGTCATAAATACCAATTTTATATGACGAGATAATAGTTTGTCACTAATTAGTTCAGTGGATAAGTGACAAAAATTGTTCGTCATAAATTCTTATATTTAGTGACAACGTACTTAAATTTCGTCACAATTTTATTTGGAGGCAAATTTTTTCTGAAAATTTTTCAAGGAAAATTTTTGAAGGACGAAAATATAACTAATTATGACAATTTGTATTGTCACAAATACCAATTTTATATGACGAGATAATAGTGTGTCACTAATTAGATGAGTAGATAAGTGACAAAAATGGTTCGTCATAAATCGTTATATTTAGTGACAAAGTATGCAATGACGTCACATTTTTATATGGAGGCAAAAATTTTCCCAAACAAACTTGTATTCAAGCGACGTCACCGATCTTTCTTTTATCATTGGCAGTCTCCATTTAGTCAAGAACCTCCATTATCAATTTTCAATAATCCCAATTTGAAGGCATAAATTATTTTACATTTTAGGTATGTTTCTAGATTTTGATTTGAATTGATTAGTAGTTGTTCTAATTGAACAACTACGATTTTGAAATGATTTCATGTCATTGTTGTTGATGGTTGCTATTGTTGTTGATGATATTGTATAATTTTAATAATTTAAATCACTATTTGGTTTAAATTTTTGACGAAGCAACTTCATAGATTTGATTAGTAAGTGTAGTGAATCGACATCATAGAATGGTTCTGCTTTATTGAAAAAAAATGAGAGTAGTGATTTCGCGTATCAGGAGACTTAAATTCGTAAGGCTACTCTATAAGTTATGTATGCATTTATAGTGTTGACAAAAGATAATGTAATAGTCACTACTATAAAATAGTAAATAGACAACACTTAAACGACGACGTTTTTATAAAAAACGTTGTTGTATTTTTTTTTACAACGTTATTTTAATAAAACGTTGTGAATATATATCAAAAAATGTTATCTATTTAAAAAGGACATTTTTTAATTTTAACTAGATAAAAATTTTTTAAAAAAAACGTTGTGGATGTAAAAAACACGGAGTGAGCAAAAAACCACGTTGAAATGAAAACTTAAAATTAAAACACATACATAACTGTTAACCTCTCTCGATTCCTTCGTCGTAGCTCGAAACAAATGCCTAAACATAACTCTGGCAAATCTTCAAGCCCTAGGGTTTGAAGATTTGCCGAATCTGTGTTCAATTAATGGAGCTTTGCTCCCAAGAAAATCTTCATATCTCGCGAAACAACATCTTCTCGGCAGTGTCTGGAATCGATACTGATTTTTTCAACAGAACGTCGTCATCCACGCTTCAACGGATGCTCGAAAAGCAGATCCTAGCAATCCGGTCGCACATCGAGCGACGAATCAACAAAGAGTTCTGAGATAGGCTTGTTGATATTCGTATAGTGAGTCAAAACATTGGCCAACTAGCGATCAGACAAGCCTCGGCGTCGCGGCAGAGAGAAGAGGAGATGTGTATGAAGCAAAGGTAAGCCCTTAAAAACTGTCAACTGTTTTTTCTTATATGAATTAATAATCACAACTATTTGGGTATGTAACCCCTTAAGAAAGTTATCAGTCTCAAAGATAATTTCTTCTTCTGTGATAATTTTGTTCTTATTCCTATTTACTTAGCTTTTGAGTGATGAGATCTCTTTTCGTCGGGAAAGACTGTATGTGAACAAACTCAAAATTATATTGGTTCAAGTAAATTAGACTTTTCTCTTTCTACTAATTTTTTCTTTCCCATGGTTTGTGTTTAGGTTTTCTCTGCTTTTGGGCTGTCCTAAAGATTGCCTTGTTTGATAAGAATGGAGGAGTTTAAGCATTGATTCAGTACCCCGGTAAGCAAAATCCTGCAATTAGTCATACTCATGTTACTAAAATCTAAAAATCTGATACTTGTGGCTAAAATGTGTGGCAAGCTGAGGTAGTTTCCTTAGTTGTAGCATTGATGCCTATGTGATTGCCTTTAAAGTGATTTCAAGAATGATGCTATAGATGAGATGCATTGCATTGCATAGCTGTCAGATTTATATGCTGTTATCTTAAAGATATATAATCAGATTTTGAATTGTATTTGTTTGATGCGGTTATGATATGAGCATGCTTTTGAGAATTATTCTAAGGCATTTTCCTCTACTTTTGGTTAGTTCAGTAGCTTATTATTTGTTTTTAAGTAATCTGCATATAAAATTAAAATTGTTTATCAAATTGGCAAAGTAGAAAGCTACAATGAGTCAATCATTAATTATAGTTTATTCCTTTCCATTTCTCTTTAGCTTACCATCAAACTTTTCCAAAAGTTATTACTTATGATCAGTTTCTTCAGATTTTCATGAAAGTAGCTTATTTGTTTAGTGCCTGCCCCAACTAATAGGGATTTTGCCTTTGGATTTGGAACCAGATTTTTATTTAAATGATTCATAAACATTATCCTGTAATCAACTACTATGTTACATAAAAAGGATGCATCAGAAACAATTTAGGATCATTTGCTCTTATCATGTTTTAATCAATTTTCCATGTATTCACCTCTTGTTTACCTTTCTGAATGGGTTGACAGTTGAGAATGGATTTCGAAAATCAATGGAACGGGAATTATTATGGCAAGAAAGGGTACAACGGTTATGGGTATACTGTGCCGCAGAATCAGGATCCAAACATGTATGCAGTTGTTGCTGCTTATGGGGTGTCTACAAATGGTTATGGAAACCACTAATGGCCTGTAAGCTGATACTGGGTGGCATTTTAAGGTTGAGCCTATCAAACATACAATGAGAAATGCGAACAAATTTAACCAAGGTTTTTATCTGCGTAAGTTGTAGTTATTGTATTTGCAGTATACTAGAGTTCAATATGTCAGCAGTAAATGGTTATCAGTTATATGTTTGAGAATTCCTGAATATTTTTTTTATAGTTTTTATCAGTCATATGTCGTTATGAACAGACAACACACATCATTACACTTCACTACACAACACACTTCACTCAATTTACTACATACTGCAAGTGGCACTTGCGATATGTACATGACTAGCTTACTGACATTTTTACCTCTTGTTATTTGAATTAATACCCATTTTTTTGTTTGAATTAGAATTAGTACTTTCTTTTTATTCTTGATTTTATTCATTTTATGTGATAAGTGGATATTATTGATGTTTTATTGTTGAATTTGGATTTTCATTGTTACTGTTTTGTATTAGTGTTGCCAGAAAGTTAACAAAGTTATGGAAACTGGAATCTCTGCCAAAATTCAAAAAAACATATATGTATTGTGATTCTAATTTGCAAATTTGGATTCTGTTAACAATTTGCTGCCAGAAATTTACTGATTTGGATTCTGTTAACAGAATTTGGCAAATTTACAAGAAATTTGCCAAACTTGGATTCTGTTAACAAAGTTTGGCAAATTTGCTGAATTTGGATTCTAATTAGAATGTAGTGTTTTGTAAAATCCAAATCACAATGCATATATGTTTTATTGTTGAATTTGGATTCTCATTGCAACTGTGCTATGTTTGAAGTCAAACCTAATGGACAAACTTTCATCTACCTACTTAGTGCATTTGCAGCTGCTGGCCGATGATACAGCTGCAACATAGCAGAAGTTGAGTACCTTAAGAGGTCTTTCCAAACACTAGAGGTAAACTTGTCTTCTCATTGTTTGAATATGACTATGTTATCTTTTATAATCGGTATTAGTATAATGTTTGAAAACATGGAGAAATGGTCAACTAGGCTCCCACTCCTGAACACATGCTGTAATAATATCTGTTACCCTGGACCAGCTTCTTGTGTCAAATGTCAATCACACACAAGTCATATCTTTGAGCTGCATTTTTTCTTTTTAATAGTTGGTAAAGATGATATATGCTGATTGATGTAACCTGTTTTTTACTTCAACTTTACTGCTGTACACTGGTAAAGATAATATATGCTATATATATGATATATGTTACCTTACAGCCCATTTTACACTGTGCAGGTGGTGTACAGGTTTACAGTTCATTGATATGGATCTTTTTTTGTTATCTTCTGTTATAGGTTTTTTTATGGATAGTTTAATTAGGTAGTAGTTAATTTTATGGATAGTTTGGTATATTTTATGGATGTAGTCAAATTCACAATTCAATATAGTAGTAATTATATTGAAAAGTGAATTTGAGATGTATGGATAATTTGGCATTATTGAGATGTAAACGTATTGTATGATATTAATATTCTTTGTAATTGGCATTACAAAGAATTATTGGGATGTAAACGTATTGTATGGTATTAATATTCTTCGTAATTTTAGCTATATATCATGGTATTAGCATATTGCAGGTGCATTGGTAATATAGGTGAACCACAACCTTTTTTTTAATCTATAACATTTTAAAAACGTTGTGTGAAAGAGCCTAAACGTTGTCTGATATATTAAACTACAACGTTTTTATCTAGAAAACGTTGTGGAATCGTACATTCTACAACGTTTTTAAGCATCTGCTAATTTATGAAAAACAAATCTACAACATTTTTTTCTTAAAAAACGTAGTGGAATGTGCTTAACTACAACGTTTTAAAAACGTTGTGTAAGGATGTTAAATAGATGACACCCTTAACCACAACATTCTTCTGACTGAAACCACAACATTTTTTATGCGTTGTCTATTTACTGTTTTGTAATAGTGAGTCCAAATGTTCAGTATATATTAAAATAAGAATTTACTAAAATATTTTTTTTAATATATACTGTATTGAATATGTGATACAGAATAAGTGACTATGTGTGGTATAATACGTATGTGTGATAAATATATATATATATATATATATATATATATATATATATATATATATATATTATATTTTTATTGCATGATTTATTACAAACTAAATCTTTCGCAAAAAGAGATGATCAATTAAGAATAATTTTTAATATTAAATTCTAATATTAATTTTAGAAATTTTATTTAAGAAAGAGGTATTAAAATAATTTTAATATATAATTATTTTAATAGAAAGCATTACTATGGAAAATATAATTTTCATACAAAGGTGTGAGTAATATTTTTTTAATATTACGTAAAATAAGCATAATATAATAAACAATATATATTATATTTGAATATTGTACTTATAGATCGATGATAATAATTCATATAATGTGATATGAGTTGTTAAGTTAAAATAAAAATTTAACTATGAAAGCTAATTAGGAAATTATTTAAAATAAATAAAACAAAACTTGTAAGATTAGGAAAGGAATTAAATTAACTGTGCACATCCCTTTTCTTCTCCCCCGATCCCTGGCTCCTTCCACCGTCCTCCCATCATAAATAAATAAATTTACACTTGATCAATTCAAAGGTTTAGCTTACTATATAATTGATTGAATGAACCTATAATATATAATCGGCAAAACTAAGATTTAGGGGTTGTTTGTTTAGAGCTAAATGGAGCTGAATGGTTGATTGACTGAATCGGTCAGTGTGTTTGTTTTGATCTGAATGGCTGAATCGGTAAGATGAATGAAATTTGAATAACTAAGTCAAATTTTTAAGCTGAATAGTGAATGAGTAAATTTGAATGAAGTAAAAAACTTAAAAAAATATTAACTATTATATTATGTAATATTAAATAAATTTATAACAGTTTTGAATTTTTTAGAGGGGTAAAATAAATAAAATTTTATCATTCGAATGTTTCAGACATGTCAATTATCAAATAACTTTTTTTATTTAGATTCAGATTCAACTAATTCATATTGAGATTCAGCTCATTCAGATTCAGGTTCATTCAGTTTTTATCAAACATCCCCTTAGCCTAGACAACTTTTACTTATTTCACCACTATAGAAGGTCGATACCCACCCTTATCCCCAAACTCATCTTCCACAGGTCATCCCTAACCTAACTATCTCCCGTCTCGCTTAACCCATACCGAAAGCACGAAACTATGGGTTAGATTTGTATAGTGGTTTTGAATATCTTCATCGGTCCACTAATACAAAGTACTAAAATAGATGAACACTTAAACCACAACGCTTTTTATAAAAATATTGTGGTATTTTTTCACAACACTTTTAATAAAAGCGTTGTAAATATATATGAAAAATATTATCTATTTAAAATAATATTTTTTATTTTAACTTAAAAAAAAAAAAAAAGTTATGGATGTAAAAAACACGGAGCGAGCAAAAAACCACATTGAAGTGGAAACTTAAAATTAAAAGACATACATAACTGTTAACCTCTCTCGATTCCTTCGTCATAGCTCGAAACAAATGCTTAAACATAACTCTGGAAAATCTTCAAGCCCTAGGGTTTGAAGATTTGCCGAATCTGTGTTCAATTCCAAGCAAATCTTCATATCTCACAAAATAACTTCTTCACGGCAGTGTCTGGAATCGATAGACTAATTTTTTCAATAGAATGTCGTCATCCACGCTTCAACGGATACTCGAGAAGTAGATCCCGGCGATCCGGTCGGACATCGAGCGACGAATCAACAAAGAGTTCTGAGATTGGCTTGTTGATATCCGTATAGTTAGTCAAAACCATGGCCAACTAGCGATCAGACAAGCCTCGGCGTCGCGGCAGAGAGAAGAGGAGATGCGTATGAAGCAAAGGCAAGCCCTTAAAAACTATCAACTATTTTTGCATATATGAATTAATAATCACAACTATTTGGGTATGTAAACCCTAAAGAAGGTTATCAGTCTCAAAGATAATTTCTTCTTCTGTGATAATTTTGTTTTTATTTCTATTTACATAGCTTTCGAGTGATGAGATCTCTTTTCGTCGGGAAAGACTGTATGTGAACAAACTCAATATTAGGTTCATGTAAATTAGTATTTGCTTCCTCTAGTATTAATTAGTATTTGGTGGAAATTATGTATAAGTAGTATTCTACCCACAGATTTGAGTGTAAAATTCCAGAGCAATCGCAGCAGGTATTTGAAGATGATAGTATTATTTGGAGCTGATTAAGCTGGGGTTTGTGTTTGAATAATTCTTTTAGGTAATTTTGTACTCTCGAAGGATATGGGAAAAATATATACTTTTCTAATTTTAGTCTTCAGCTGAGTTTTTGCTTGGAGCTTTCAGTGGAAACAAGTAGAATCCATTTACTTGTTTTCTTTTCTTTTTATTAGTTCAACAGGAATAAATAAGTGAGGAAGAATATTAGAACTTTGTAGTCTAAATTGTATGCCTTTTGGGAATTGCATAAATAAAAGTTGTAGAAATAAATCAAATAACCAATTTAAGAAATTGAGGTTAAATTAACTTTAGCTTTTGCAGTTTTCAAATGATTACTAATTTGATATTTAAGTTTTATGATTAGAATTAAATATTAGATTTTTTATTAATACAACCAACTGTTTAAATACAACCTCTACTAGCTTAAGAGTAATTTTTTTTGTTAGGAATTTAAGCAGAGCATTTTCCACAGGTTTCAGTAGAAGAGTGCATATGGATATTATGGATTTTCCGACCAATTGTATAAGTTAGAATTTTGTTTTAGGTTTTAGCATATATATTGCTCATTATTATTCATTGTCATCTTTAAATTAATACCTGAACCATTATCTTTGATGTGTCTTTATCAGAGAATTTTGTGATATTGCTTTAGAATAAACTGCAATTTGCAATATGCAGAATCTAAAAGGAAAGATGGATTAGTAAAGCTGAAAAGACTTTCTTTTGCCGTTAGTTTTCGTATGATTGGGAAATATGCGAGTCATAGGGTATTCAGCATGGCCAGGTTCAAAATGATGAGACTAGTATTGTGAAATGTTTTGATAATTGAATAACATTATTGGGGTGTTTAGTTGTATATGTTTCTCAACATTAAGTCATTAATAATGATACAAGGGAAGTAGGGAACAGTGTTTCAAATATATACTTTAGACCAACAATTATCTTGGAATAGAATTTTTTGACAGAGTAAACTTGGTAGTAGAAGACTCTCTTCGAATTTCTGATTCTGTGGAATGTTAGTTTTCAATCTCATTTGAATAGGTGAGAATCAGGCTTTAGAGCAATCTTACCTCATGCAACGGGGTGTGAGCTATAGGAATGTCGCGAAGATGCTTAGGCTAATAGAAAAGAGAGCGTCGGTGTCTATACTTCATTTTACTACAATACTTGACCTTACATTTCAAGTGTATAAGTCTTGTATAATTTATGTTTGCGACTTAAACAAACATATGTTTCTTGTCTATCGGGGGCCTTTTGTTTGAGTAATTGTTAACTGTTTCATTTTCTCTATTACTTGTATCTTCCTTCTTTCTCAATAGAATGTCTAGTTACTTGGGGAATTTTTTCTTTGATGTTCTGGTACTAGTTGTGGATTCTTATAAAGGACATGTAAAGAATCTAGTGATTGATGGAGGAAACTCTATTTGTCAAGCAAGCAATCTTATTATCATTAGGTTCATGCACTTGTACTTTCACTATTAGTAGAACACTTGTTTGTTATATTTTCTTTTTAACTTTTCTCTCCAATATGAATTGCAGGGGAACTGAAAAAGGTCCAATGGTTATTGCTGAAACTGTTTCTTGTTACATGTTATGTCTTATGCACCGCCTATGAAAATTTACCCAACAAACCAGTTGAAGCACAAATAATATCGCCGACTAATTTGCCTCCTCTAGCTCCTGCAACAAATTATATCGCCGACAAATATATGAATTTATCGAGGTCCAGTGTTTATCCTTTTGGCTCTCATGGATATTACTAATCTGATGATTCCTTTCTATTCATGTTTTATAAATATGTCTGATCTATTTGCTGAGGTTTTTAACTTATGTTTACTTATTGACACATTACTGTTTGGTGCAGCTTTATAATTAACAATAGTTACTTACCTTTGAATTATGTTTTGCTTCCCTTATCCATTGCTGGTGTTCCAAGTTTATGTTGTACTACTATTGCTGCATTGTTGAATGGTGTGTATTCAATTAGACTAGGTAACTTAGTTTGGTTGTTTGAAATATTCCCTTCTCTCTCTCTCTTTCTGAATATTCTGCTCTTTGGATAATAACTTTTATTACACTACATAACTGTTAGTCATTTGCAATTTCCATGGTATTTGATTTTTATTTCAGGAGTGGATATACAATTTGAGTGGGAGGAAGTTGAAGCCCATGACATAATGAGACCACAGCATTATCAGACATCGCCCACCTCCTAGCAATGCGTTCCATTCACAGCAGGGTGTTGCAAGTCAATGAATGCCTGAGGGAGGTACTATGGCTGCTTCGTGTCCTCCTTCAACTTCAAGTTTCTCCACTAATTGGCTTGGAAGAGGGAATAGTGGTTTGAACAAGATTCTAAAGCACCGGCAATTTCAGAAAATGATTTTGCACCGGACCCAATTTTTGGGGATGTCTTTTCTGTAACCTATGTTCAAGGAAAACAAAATTCCCTGATTCCTACTTCTTTTGCTAGTGGTGTACCTATCTCATCAGCCATTGTTACTGCCTCTGCTAGACCTCAAACTACAGTCAGGCTAAGTTCGCTTGGGCCTTTGCAACATGCACTTGCTCAGCAATCTATTGGCAGTCAGAATTAGCAAGTTCAGTCACCAGTTAAAAAGGTTTTTATCCAGTATTTTTTTAGTAGTCAGCAGTTTATTTTGATGTCTGACCAATTTCCTGGATTAATGATGTGTATAGTCAGCCTTTTCCAACATCTAAATTTGATATTGAGAAATTGAAGACATTTATTTAGATGCTGGAATTT
This sequence comes from Panax ginseng, assembly GCA_020205605.1. Taxonomy (NCBI): domain Eukaryota; kingdom Viridiplantae; phylum Streptophyta; class Magnoliopsida; order Apiales; family Araliaceae; genus Panax; species Panax ginseng. The sequence goes on along the minus strand of CM035128.1, from coordinate 90,137,512 downwards.
TATAGTAACAAGTATTCATTTTGTGTTTCTGTTGTTTCTCCTTGCAATAGCATTAGCTACATTGAGCACTTCTGTTTGTTTGTTTGTTTTTGGGGATAGAGGTGTCTTGCTTTTGGATAATTCTTTCCTTTCTCTTGGGTCACTTCATTTTCTTATTCTCTTTCTTACCATGGGTAAATTACCAACTTGAATCTTATCGAAGACTATTTTTGTGTTTATTTATTTGTGTCCAACTTCTATCACTGGTTTGATATGATATTATGGCTAGTATGATGATATTCTTGTGCATCTTGGTTGTAACTTCTTTTGAGTTTTGAGTTTGTGAGTTGTTATCTATACTATACGTAAAGTATTATCATCCTTTTTAGTGAGTATATGTAGCACAGTGCATTGAGATCTTTATTCTCTATAGAAAAAAGACATTGGGAATCCTTATTACATTGTGATCAACTGTTATCTGTTCAATCTTATGTCAAGGTTTTCATGTTTTTGTACAGTAGATTCTATCATAATTCATTGGATTGTGAATACTGTTGTCTAAATGGTATAACATTGTTGGCTCCCCCCTCCTCCTAGTAGTTTCATTATTCAAGATCTTTGAATTTCTATTGACGATAGTCAACATTGTCTCCCAAGATTTCTTTTTCAGTCCTGATCATAGTTACAAGGGAAAAAAGTGCAGTTTTTCTTTGTATAGTTGGTAATTAAGAAGATTAATAAGGGAAATGAATCCAATCTTTCTGGGCAAATAACATTTTATTCATAGAAATATGTATCTAGTATATGATATCAGTACTATTAAGCATGTAGTAAGTAAAGATTGTGTGTGTGTTTGTGTGTGTGAGTGAGTCAGGAGGGGTTCCTCCACTGCTAGTCAGCTCAGGGTGGGTTTATATGTAGCAATAACACCATATTTTCTCTTTTTGTTCTGCTGGGTATGCGTGGATCAATGTTAGATTTCTTGGCATGTGGTATTAAATAAGGTGGAGAAAAATAAAGAGAAAAGTTGGAAGTTGGTATTAGTAATATCCATTTGGAAATATCTCATATTGGTGTCTTTTCTAGGAAGTAAAATTAATATTTTACTTGATATTGAGAAATTCCAAGGAGATTTAGAAGGTAACTTCCCACTCCAAAATGTCTTCATTAGGAAAGTCAAGATCCTAAAAGAACCTAAATTTGATATTGGCAAATTGATGGAGGTATGTTTCTCATAGCAGTTACATACTTAGATTGATATTGGTAAGTAATGTTGAAATCATGGCTTCATGGATTTTGTTTTCTAAATATGTAGTGCGCCTTTTTGAGATTACAGGTGTATGTTATTAGGTCATCACTTAAGAGGCTTGGAGAATAGAGTGCATCTAAGTTATATCAGTTACTTGGAAAGTTTAGTGGATGATCATCCAAGAACTATCCTACATTCCTACTATTACTGCATATTCATTAATAAAATTGATGATATTGTTAATTACGAGATTATAAGTTTGTTATTTTGTTATGATTGCAGAGGAAAAAGCTGGAATTGAGATTGTACCTTTGTTCATCTCAGTTGATCTGGAATGAGATAATGTTGAGCAAATTCGTGAGTATGTCAAAGGTGCTTCTTAGAATTAGACTTGCATACAATTGTTTGTAAAAGGTGTCTGTGTATCTATCTTATTTTATTTTTTCACTATCCAGAGTTCCACCCAAATTTGATTGGGCTAACTAGTAGCCTTGATGAGATAAAGAAGGCTGCTCGTGCATATCGAGTTTACTATATGAAAACAGAAGAGGAAGATTCAGATTACCTTGTCAACCACTCAATAATCATGTATGTATTACATTTCATGTCTTAATGCCATTATTATTTGTCATAAACTTCATCTTTGTTCTGGGCATGGTCAATGACTATTTCATGCTTGATTGTATACATGTACTTTCTCTTTTTCATCAACTTATTACATTAAAGTTTTCTTCTTTTTTCTTTTTTTGTTGTCGTCTCAATTAAATGTTTATTCTTCAACAAACTTGTTCTCTTTCCCTCTCCTCTCCTCTCCCTCTCCCACTCGCTCATTAAAATTCTTTATTTTAATTTTATCTGTTCAAGTAAATCTGTATGTAGCAACTTTATTTATTATTTAAACATTTCTTTCTTTATATACATTTTTTTTAATTTCATAACTATTTGACTGATTTATGTCTATATGTTTTTTTGATTTGCAGATAGAGTTTTTCTGGAAGGTCAATAACCACAAGGTTGAAGGTTTTAATTAAGCATTTTCTTAGTATATGGATTTCAGAATTTCAGCTTTCTGGATTATATAAATTTGGTTTTATGGTACTTAGATTATTTAAGCAACTGTTTATTGTCTAGCTAGTTGGGTATTTTGTTGAATCAGTGAATCTACTATTTTTTATATAAGATAATTACTTTTTATTTTAAATGTTTATTGCCTTTTGTCTCTTATATTATATACAGGTGTAAAGTTGATTTAAAAAGCTCACTAAATGTATTATATTTTTTTTTATTGAAAATTGTTTGTGTAACAATACAATTTGAATGTCAAACAACTTAATATGACCACCGCATCATCACGATTTATAATCATTTATTGACAAATAATATTTGGTCAATGAAAATTAAAATTTAATGACGAATAATATTAACTCTTTAGAATTAATAGTATTGTCTATATATATATATATATATATATATATATATATATATATATATATATATATATATATATATTCATTTAGTTATGACAACTGATATTGTCACTAATATTAACTATTTGGTGAAAAGTTATGTTGTCACTATTATATATCATTTAGTGATGCCTTTTAATTTTGTAACTATTAATAGCTCTTTATGTGACGAGTTCTATCGTCACCATAAGTATTCAATTAGTGACAAAGAAAAAAATGTGTCATACAAAATTAACTCTTTGTTGACAAACTATATCGTCACTGTTATATATTCATTTAGTCACAACAACTAATTTTGTCACTATTAGTAACTCTTTTTGTGACGAGATATATCGTCACCATAAATATTCAATTAGTGACATTGAAAAATGTGTCCCAAAAAATAACTCTTTGGTGACAAATTATTTTGTAATATTATTTAAAATATGAAATGACAACAACATAATTGTCATGTTAAATATATTATTAGGTGACAAATTGTTACGTCATCATTTATTTTCTTATTTTTTGGTGACGATAAACACAATAACATGACGAAAGAATAATCATAAATATGACAATATTCTCGTCATTAAAATTAGATGATTTAAATAGAGTAACATATTTTCGTCACTAAAACAATATCATTTATTGACGAAAAATAATTTTTGTCATTTAATGCAAGTTTTGATGACGAAATATAATATAGAGTGACGAAAGTTTCATTCAAATTGACGCTATTAACGTCACTACATGTATTTAATTATAGTGACAATGATGTAGATCGTCACCATAAGTTTAAACATTTAGTGACGACATCAAATATTGTCAAATATACCTAATACCACGCTCATACGGTGACGGTCTTTGTGATGATTAACAATCGTCACCAAATATTTTAGTGACGAAAAATGAATTTTATGTGACAAATTTTAGCGTCATTTTTTGTGTGATTTCTAGTAGTGGAAGAAGTGTCACTCATTAGATGAATGAGTGTGAAGATCAATCGAAGACTTGTAATATAGAATGATAGAATTAAACTATAGACTAGTTTAATGAACAATTATGTATCCTTGGTGGCGGATGAAAGTCACTCGTGTAAGATGAAAAGAATAATGTATTTATTATTTTTTGCAATGAACGAGGTTATAAGGTATTAGAATCTGGGAATTGAGAATGTATGTTGTTATATTTCAAAGATATAATGATGTATAAGGCTATAATCTTAGAGAGAATGATAAAAAGATCGTTGAGTTAAACGATTAAGGAAGAACATCACCACGTGATCATAGTGAATCGTAATAACAGATGATCTGTTAAACGAAGAATGATGTATAGCTAATGTTATGAATGAATGTTACTACGAAGTAGTACGGTAAGAAGAACTCGGATTGAGGATAACATACAAATTAAAGAAAATTCGTATTAAGTAAAGAAAAAAAATAGAAGTTGTAAAATTTCAATTGAGGACTCATGTGATAGCTAAGTTGTATGAACCTATGTTATGGACCGGAGGTTTGTGCTTTGGTGTAACAACTGTTTAGCTTATTACAGTGATAATCATTGGAATATGTCGCGCTATCAATATGTATATGACGAGAAGGTGAATCTTTTCTCATGTATATTGTAAGACCCCGAATTTTATGAAATGAAAGTATTCAATTTTCTTATAATAATTATTTTATTTCGTAAATGGTTAAATTCATAAAATGTTAAAGTTAAGGGTGATATGTGAAAAAATTTGCAAAGTAAGTAAGTTGTTATAAAATATTCATTTGGCCGGGGAATATTCTTTTTGTCAGGAATATCCGTACGACGGCACAATCATTGGTGGACCCCACAATGGAAGTATTGTTGTAGTTATAAAATGATAGAATTATCTTTTTATAAAAATAACGGCGAAAGTGTTACTGTTAAAACTGTTGAACTACCCGGTAGTAAAAAAATACGATGTCTGGCGTGGTTGCATAGTAGCACTGCGGTATTGATTATTGATCTTACGTAAGAAGTCACTCGATTATACTCAATTATTACTACGATAATTCTTTGCATCATATCTCTCATATTATTGATTCAATTATTGTCACAGTATCATCTGTATAATATGTCATATTATTAAATCAATAATTGAGACGACAAAGTTATTCATATTATTATTTGCAATATTGACAATGTGTAGAAGTTCTGTCAAGGAGAGGTTAGATAATCTAATTACGCGCCGATAGGGAAAAATTCTTATCGGAAAGCCCTCTCTTTCTTGGGAACGACCTGGTTGTTAAATATTGTGAGTTATAATATTAATGATGAATAAGTTCGTGTTGATTAAAGATGAAATTGATAGTTCCATTGTGTGGGAATTATTAGTGTTAGTGGAAATTGACATTTATTTCGATAATAATTGATGTTTGGAGGTTATATTGACCAATCGGGTAATTAACCGGATAAATGAGCAATTAAATGCTATTAATCACATGCTTATAACTATGTGTTCACATGTGTGTACTATTGATTCACATGATTTACTATTAGGGGAGTTGGTGCAAGATTGATAATACTTGCATGACTAAATTAAAAATGGAGGTATAGATGAAGGTACTATACTGTAATTATTTTTTTCACATGTATAGAACTATTGAGTCACATGAATGAACTAATAATTCACATGATTTACTATTAGGGGAGGTGGTGCAAGTTTGATAATACTTGCAGAACTAAATTAAAAATAAAGAAAAAGAGGAAGGTATTATACTGTAATATTTCAGGCCCCAAAATGTGCAATTATTGAAACTATATTTTCCTATAAATAGAAGCTCATTCTTCCTTCATTTCTGACCAATTCAGTAAGTCTAGCAAGAGCAATTATTATAGAGAGAAAGAAGAAGAGAAGTCTGCTACCTCACTATTCTAGTATCCAGTTTTCTTCTAAGGTAAGGGGTATTATTTCTTTCGTATTCATGAAGAGAGTTATTTTCTTTCAATACTCGAAAGGGTTGTTGTTCCATTCTTTATTGTTCTGTTGGAATAATCTATCTACGCGGACTACCGCATACATGGTGAATTCTTCTGTTTTTCTATTCTTTATTATTCTGTTAGAATAACCTGTCTACGCGGACTACCGCATGCATGGTGAATTCTTCTGTTATTCTATTCTTTATTATTATGTTGGAATAACCTGTTTGCGCGGACTACCGTATGCATGGTGAATTCTTCTATTATTCCATTCTTTATTATTCTGTTGGAATAACCTGTTTAAGCGGACTACAGCATGCATGGTGAATGAACCTTCGTATTCATTCCTTATTAAATTGTGGAAATGATCTGTCTACGTGGATTACCGTATGGCTGGTGAAAATCCATTTGTAGTTTCATATATTCTATTAAACTCAGTTGGTTAAAGTTTTGGCTTCTATACTCCATGAAATTAGTAGAATATCCTTGATATTTGCGCTTCATCCAGTATCTTTTCATGGAAATATTCTTCTGAGCATTCTTGAATTTTATTCCACAGAGTAGTATCATGTTGACCATTTGAACATTATTAAATTCTGAATAAATTAAATTATAAATCTTTAAAATTTATCCTTAAACTTGTTTTATTGAATTATTATGTCATGGTCAACATCCTCATGCTTATATTGTGATGAACGTCATCTTTGGCTTACGTACATAGATGGACTTGGTATGATTATGAACAGGGATTATTCGGTATAATCATAACCGTAATGTAACGAATGATGTGGTAAAAGTCCTCATTGGCCTGTAGTTCATTGATGGACAGTTGTTGGTATGATTATGACCAGGGCTTATTCGGTATAATCATGACCATTGATGATTACATGAATATCCTTGACCGTGGTGCAGGGATGATTCGATGATGTGGTTTATTTATTAAGCTGAGTCTCAGCGATAAAGTTGATGAAAATCTTTTTAAATCATAGAAGATAGTAGATATCATGCTCTACTTGACTCTTCTAATGGATTGCTTATTCCACTGCAGTTGTTGATCTAAAACTTGTTGTCTATTGTATTCTATCAGTTGTTATACTGTTGAAGGCTAAGGATAATTTGTTCTGCATTATCTTAGTCATAATATTTCTTACTGGGCTAGTTGAACTCACCCTTTTGCTTTCATTGTTCTCTTCAGGAGATGAGAACGTAGCCGGGACTAGTCGGGGAATGGAGTGATGGTCCGAGATGGTGTCATAGTAGTCCTCACTATTCTATAAAATAGTGTGATAATAAATGTAATGAGGACTCCATTGAGTGTGTATATTGTCTAGATGACAATATTCTTATTAAAACTCTTATATTATGTTTTGTCGTATTTTACACGACTGTTGTATAATTAAGTTGTATTTGAATTTTGTACCATGTATTTGGCGACTCAAGATGGGTGATGTATACCTATTTTGGGGGCATCACAATTGGTATCAAAGCTTAGGGATATGATCCTGGTGAGATGTGAGACAAGAACTAGGAGGGAGGGCGGGAAATTCCTTAGCTAGTATGACCTACTTAAGTTTATTTGTTATTTAATTGGTCGGTCAGAGTATAGGGATAATATGTGGCATGTCAATTAACCCTTGTTTTGTGGCAGTATTTGAAAATGGCATCCAAAAATGTTGAGATAAGTAATGAAACACATGAGACCGTTGAGTCACCAACGATCAATATTTAGGATAATGTGCAACAAGAAGACAATAATCCTCATGTAAACAATAACACCGATGAAATGATGAACGATGGGATGTTAAGAGGCTTTATGCAATTCATACAACATCAGGTGAGAGAGACTCATGTTCAAAATGCAGGTGGAAACACTGGCAACTCTTGGATGGTCACCGCTAAGCAGTTCAAGGAGCTGGGATCGCCGGAGTTTTTGGGAAAGCCAGAACCACTTAAGGAAGAGACGTGGTTAAAGCGGATCTCCAAGATATTTGAGGTCTTGGGATGCTCCGAGGAGAAAAACATTCCCTTTGCCACCTTTATGTTGCGTGAAGAAGGCGATTCTTCGGTCGGAATCAGAAAGCGTACCCAACTGGCCTTTTCTCAAGATGTCTTGGGAGAAGTTCCAAGAGCTGTTCAACGACAAGTACTTTCCCAAAAGTATTCGTCACATGAAGGAGGTGGAGTTCATCAAGTTGGAGGAAAATAATATGACCGTGTCGCAATACGAGGCTAAATTTGCCGAGTTATCCCGGTTTGCATCTCATTTGTTCTATAATGAGGAGCGAATGACACGAATGTTTCTAAGAGGTTTGAAAACCAAAATACGTCAATACCTCATTTCTCACAAATTATGTTTGTATTCAGATGTAGTGAATAGGGCTCAGTTATTGGAGTGCGATAATGAGCCAGCCTAACCAAAGGATAACGAGCAACAACACGATAATAATCGTACCGGTGGCAACGGCCATCGGAATAATGATAACCATCGTGGGGGAAATTATCATGCCAAGAATGGTAACCACTTCGGTGGTAATCATGGTCAAGATAATAGGAGTGGAAATTTCAAGAAGAGAAGGTTCAACAACGATGGAAAGACAGCAGCACCAACACCCATTTTCAAGGAAGGAGAACGACCACCAATTGTATGCTTCAAATGCGGAGGGGAGGGACATATCAGTCCAAACTGCGTGATGCAGTCCAAAGCATGTTACAATTGTGGAAAAGAAGGTCACCTAGCCCGATTTTGTCGTGCACCAAAGTCAAGTCTAGCTGGGATGGTGGCACCAAAGGCGGATATGGACAAAACAAAGTCGGTGGTTTCAAGAAGAGCGTTTTTCGTAACTTCTCAAAAAGCTAGTAACACGAACGAAGTTATCTCGGGTTAGTTAATCATAAACTCTTGCGAAGTCTATACCTTATTGGATACTGGTTCTACCCATTCTTTTATCTCTCTTGCTTGAGCTCAACGTTTAAATTTAACTCAGGAGAAATTAGACTTTGACTTATTGGTTGAAACTTCGTTAGTAGAAACCTTCGTTACCTCTACTATTTATAAATCTTGTTTGATTCAAATCTACACTTTCACGTTACTTGTCGATCTTATCTCTTTGAAAATATTTGCATTTGATGTGATTTTAGGAATCAATTGGTTAACTACTCATCATACTTTTCGTAAGGTTGTTAGCTTTCATATTCCTAACCAACCTGTTATGCGAATTCAAGCAACCAACCCACTAAAGTTAGTCATTGTCATATTAAGCCATAAGTAAAGAGCCCTGAGCCTTTCGCTGGTGACTTCCTTGTGTGGAATGCACCGAAGCCAGACTTTCTGTAGGGGAAGTCATCAATAACGGTGGCAAGTTGATAGGTATCAATGTGACATACTATCCAAGTCTTGGGATGAGAGTCACAGTTTTTTTCTATCGTTAATAAATTTCCTGACGTATTCTTTGAAGACTTTCTGGCCTACCCCAGAGCGTGAAATTGAATTTTGTATTGACCCCAGTATAAAACCAATTTCTAAAACCCTTCAATATTTCTTCACCCAAAATGAACGTATCATGCGCCAAAGACGTTAGGTCGAGCTGTTAAAGGTTACGACTATACCATTCAATACCATCGTGGAAGAGCGAACATGGTAGCTGACAGGTTTAGTAGAAGATTGTATGCGTTTACGAGTGCGATGTTGTTAACACAAAAACCTATTTCGTATAACTTATAAATGATGAAGATAGAGTTAAAGACTCTAGGGACCCACGTGGTGATATTAAATATACGAGTAGAATCGACTTTAATCAATAAAGTTAAAGCCGCTCAAGTTACAGACCCGAAGCTGATGAACATGAAGAAGAAGGTGCAGGAAGGCGTTATTCTTGAAGCAATAATCGACGAAGAAAGGAAACCTCAACCCTCGATTTAATTGGCCCATTTGAAATCCTCGATCAAGTAGGAACTGTGGCCTATAGACTCATTTTTCCGCCAAGTATGTTGTGTGTTCTTAACGTTTTTCATGTATCGATGTTACATAAATATGTGGATGACCTGAACCACATTATTGAATTAGAACTACACGAGATAGCAAAAGATTTAACGTATGATGAGATACGTGTTAAAATCTTGGATAAGAAGGATCATATTCGTCACTCAAAGGTTATACCTCAAGAGTTGGAATATGAAATGAAGTGAAGGTATCCTTACCTCTTCAGCATACCAGGTAGGTACGTAAATTTTGAGGGCAAAATTTCATAAGAAGGAGAGATTGTAAGACCCCGAATTTTATGAAAAGGAAGTATTCAATTTTCTTATAATTATTATTTTATTTCGTAAATGATTAAATTGATAAAAGGTTAAAGTTAAGGGTGATATGCGAAAAATTTTGTAAAGTAAGCAAGTTGTTATAAAATATTCGTTTGGTCGGGGAATATTCTTTTTGTCGGGAATATCTGTACGATGGCACAATCATTGGTGGACCCAACAATAGAAGTATTGTTGTAGTTATAAAACGACAGAATTATCTTTTTATAAAAATAACAGTGAAAGTGTTACCGTTAAAACTGTTGAACTACCTAGTAGTAAAGAAATAAATGTCTGGCGCTGGTTGCATAGTACCACACCTGTATTGATTATTGATGCTTACATAAAAAGTCACTCGGTTATACTCAATTATTACTACAAGAATTATCTTGCATCATATCTCTCATATTATTGATTCAATTATTGTCACGATATCATCATCATATAATATGTCATATTATTAAATCAATAATTGAGACAACAAAGTTTTTCATATTATTATTTGCATTATTGACAATGTCTAGAAGTTACATCGAAGGAGAGGTTAGATAATCTAATTCTTGGCATGATAGGAGAAATCCTTATCGGAAAACCCCCGCTTTTCTGGAAACAACCTGGTTGTTAAATATTGTGAGTTATAATATTAATGATGAATAAGTTCGTGTTGATTAAAGATGAAATTGATAGTTCCATTGTGTGGGAATTATTAGGGTTAGTGGAAATTGACATTTATTTTGATAATAATTGATGTCTGGAGGTTATATTGACTAATCGGGTAATTAACCAGATAAATGAGCAATTAAATGCTATTAATTCACATGCTTATAACTATGTGTTCACATGTATGTACTATTGATTCACATGATTTACTATTAGTGCAGTTGGTGCAAGATTGATAACACTTGCATGACTAAATTAAAAATGGAGGTATAAATAAAGGTACTATATTGTAATTATTTTTTCCACATGTATAGAACTATTGAGTCATATGAATGAACTATTAATTCACATGATTTACTATTAGGGGAGGTGGTGCAAGTTTGATAATACTTGCAGGACTAAATTAAAAATGAAGAACAAGAGGAAGGTATTATACTGTAATATTTCAGGCCCCAAAATGTGCAATTATTGAAACTATATTTTCCTATAAATAGAAGCTCATTCTTCCTTCATTTCTGACCAATTCAGTAAGTCTAGCAAGAGCAATTATTATAGAGAGAAAGAAGAAGAGAAGTCTGCTACCTCACTATTCCAGTATTTAGTTTTCTTTTGAGGTAAGGGGTATTATTTCTTTCGTACTCATGGAGAGAGTTATTTTCTTTCAATACTCGAAAGGGTTGTTGTTCCATTCTTTATTGTTCTGTTGGAATAACCTGTGTATGCGGACTACCGCATGCATGGTGAATTCTTCTGTTTTTCCATTATTTATTATTTTGTTGGAATAACCTATCTACGCGGACTACCGCATGCATGGTGAATTCTTCTGTTATTCCATTCTTTATTATTACATTGGAATAGCACATCGTGGACTACCGCATGCATCATGAATTCTTCTGTTATTTCATTCTTTATTATTCTGTTGGAATAACCTGTCTATGCGGACTACCGCATGCATCGTGAATGACCCTTCGTATTCATTCCTTATTAAATTGTGGAAATGATCTGTCTACGTGGATTACTGCATGGCGGGTGAAAATCCATTTGTAGTTTCATATATTCTATTATACTAAGTTGGTTAAAGTTTTGGCTTCTATACTCCATGAAATTAGTAGAATATCCTTGATATTTGCGCTTCATCCAGTATCTTTTCATGGAAATATTCTTCTAAGCATTCTTGAATTTTACTCCACAAAGTAGTATCATGTTGACCATTTGAACATTATTAAATTTTGGATAAATTAAATTATAAATCTTTAAAATTTATCCTTAAACTTGTTTTATTGAATTATTATGTCATGGTCAACATCCTCATGCTTATATTGTGATGAAAGTCATCTTTGGCTTACGTGCATAGATGAACTTGGTATGATTATGACTAAGTATTATTTGGTATAATCATGACCATAATGTAACGAATAATGTGGTAACATTCCTCATTGGCCTGTTGTTCATTAATGGACAGTTGTTGGTATGATTATGACCAGGGCTTATTCGGTATAATCATGACCATTAATGATTACATGAATATCCTTGGCCATGGTGGAGGGATGATTCGATGATGTGGTTTATTTATTAAGTTGAGTCTCAGCGATAAAGTTGATGAAATTCTTTTTAAATCATAGAAGATAGTAGATATCATGCTCTACTCGACTCTTCTAATGGATTGCTTATTCCGCTGCAGTTGTTGATCTAAAACGTGTTGTCTATTGTATTATATCAGTTGTTATACTATTGAAGGCTAAGGATAATTTATTCTGCATTATCTTAGTCATAATATTTCTTACTAGGCTAGTTGAGCTCACCCTTTTGCTTTCATTGTTCTCTTCAGGAGATGATAACGTAGCCGGGACTAGTCGGGGAATAGAGTGATGGTCCGAGATGGTGTCATTAGTAGTCCTCACTATTCTATAAAATAGTGTGATAATAAATGTAATGAGGACTCCATTGATTGTGGATATTGTCTAGATGACAATATTCTTATTAAAACTCTTAGATTATGTTTTGTCGTATTTTACGTGACTGTTGTATAATTAAGTTGTATTTGAATTTTGTATCATGTATTTGGCGACTCAAGATGGGTGATGTATACCTATTTTTGGGGCGTCACATATATGCTTGATAGGTAGAGAATGATAAGATAAGTGCGAGTTCTTTAAACTCATACTTATAAAAAGTTTGTGACTCATAGTTATATGCTATGTTTCTGAGCGCTGAGCATATGGATAGTCCTTGATTTTTTCTTGGATTACGTATTAAGAAGATAAGTTCTTAAACACATATGGTTGTGGTAAGTTCCTAAACACATAAAGTGTGGTAAGTTGACGGACTATACTAAGGTATAGGAATGTTTAGACTGAAAATGAGTTATTTTCATTAGACTTAGCATTGAAGGTGCTAGAGAAGATTAAGTATTATCACAAGTAAGATAATGAAGGAAGATGGAGAATAGGATATTCCAAGTCATCTAGCTATGCTAGATTTTGAAGTTTCTTGAAATCGTGCTTATGTGCCCAAGTTTTGAAAATGAAAAGATTGGTTCAACTTGTGGAACCAATGGATTTTAAAAGAACTATTCTTGGTATGTCTATGCTAATTGTTTCTGCTAGACAGAAATTGATTTGAAATATCAAAATGAATTTTATATCATCAAGGCATTTGATGCAGAGATAGTAAAAGGATGGAGTTGTTAATGTAATTGAACCTAGTGTTGGATGTGATCTTAGGATCAACAACCCACTATAGTATGATGTATAATGACGAAGTCATAAACTGACAAAGTCCTCAACGTACTATGAAAAGTACGGTATCATGACGTCATAAAACATTTTGAGGTATTGTGAAAGGAATTTAAAAGGGTATTCGATGTCAATTGATTTGACTAAACTAATGTTTCAAGTTGATATCCAATTTATTGGTATGGTCTAAGCTACTTGATTTGGCTAAGACAAATGATATGTAATGATTAAAAGAAAATCGAGCTTTCTTTGAAGAAGTTATGCCAAACAAAATTATTTTGGTGCGGAATCTAATGATTAAGTCTGAGATGAACACACCCCGAAATGGGGTTATATAATGGGTTGATCGCCTACATATGAAAGGGGTAGTTTATCTTTTGTGTGATTGTAAACTGACCTTGGAAGAAGGTTTACAGCGTCATTCTATTAAACCTAGTAAGAGTTCATGGTCAATTTGACCCCTCAGCAAAAATATGAAATGTTTTGAAGGAATTCTTATATTCCTCGTTGTTCATTCTACTTCATAATTCTTGATAAGTTATGAAGGTGAGGGACTGTTTGAAAGATAAGAGCTTTTTTGAAGAGAAGTTGAGAAGAAGGGTAAGGTAAAATTTTGAGGACGAAATTCTGTGAAGGAGAAGGGAATGTGATGACCCAGGAATGGGTGTGGTTTGAAGAAATTTTGAGGACGAAATTTTTATAAGGGGGAAGTGTAACAACCTGGAGAATCCAGATTGTTCAAAAATTAAGATTTAAAGAATTAGTTATTAATAAAATAAATTTTTATTAATAATATTCTATGCTATATGTTTGTTAATCGTTCTAGAACCTAGGATGATAATAATTCCAGAGGATTCTGGCTACGAGCAAGACTGAATGAGTAAGAATTTTCATGACAAAAATATAAATTTTCCGAGAACAAAATATTTTTGGGGAAAAAGACGAAATAGGCACTATTCACCCGACGAAACCCTAAAGGTTAGGGTTTGAATAACCTAAGCCTTTCTGAGAGTTCAGTATGTCGAAATGACATTCCGTCGAAAGATTTGACGATAATATATCGTGAAAAGTTAAGTAAGTCGATAAAAGCTTTTCTCGAAAAATGTGCAAAAACCGAACGAAATAAAAACGACGAAAAGTACTGTTATGTACTTTTCATTCGTTTAACTACGTTAGGGGAAAATGTGAAGGAAAACGCTTAACATCAAAAAATGTTTTTTAGTTTTTCGGAGATTTGAGGAATACGTAAAAGTTAAACTATAAACGAAAGACGAAATATCCAAAAATATTTAGATTCAGAATATCGCAGTTTTTAAAACTGTCAAACGAAACCCAAAAGACAGAACCACAAAACTTCCAAGGAAAGTTTCGTGAATAGTAAGGAGGTTGAATAGTAAGGAGGTGTGAATAGTAATCGGAGGGGCAAAATGACTATTTTGCCCTTAGCTTGGAAAATCTATAAAAGGAAGCTTAGATTTAATTTGTTTGGAATTTTGAAAATTAACCAGCATTTGAGAGAGAGAGAGAGAGAGAGAGAGGGAGTTTGGATGGGAGGAAGAAGAGGAAAAGGAAGAGGAAAAGTTGGCTCGTGAGCAAACTTTGTTCGACGTAAAACATAGATTAATGAGAATAAGAAGTAAAAAATGTTAGGAATGATTTCATATTGTTGAAATCATGAGAAAATGAAGAAATAAAAATTAGAAGTTTATTTTATAAATTTCTTAAGGAAGTATAAGATTCGTAATTAATTTAAGCGATCCGAATGAATGATATGAACGATTCGGTGAAATAAGTAAGGACTGTTGTTTTATAACATCGAATTCCAATAAAAAGTGAAATCGTAATCAAAATATCGATTAAAAATGAAGAACGAACGAAGAACGCAAAGAACACACGAAGAACGTTGTTGATGGACAAATTTAAAACCATCGTAGTATAATTGTTGTTGACGGACAAGTTTAAAACCATTGTGTATAAGGTAGTTGTTGATTGCTTGATTAGGAACGGTAGAAACGTTCATGAAGAACGGATTAAAACTTAGCTATAACGAAGTTTTGGTAAAAATTTTGTAAAAAGACGAACGAGAATTAGAAAGTGTGTAAATGGACCTGAAGGTGTAGGATTTCATAAGAAATTAAGAGAACGTAGAAAACGTGAGTCATGGACTCAAGAACGAACAAATTCCGAGTTCGGATGACCGAATTACGGACGAACGAATTACGGACGAACGAACTAAGAATGTTAATAACGTAAAATGAACGAAGGACTAAGATTAAGCCAATTGAATGGCATGTTAACGGATTCAGAATGAAGTTCAATCTGAGGGAGATTGAAGTACATAAGATAAGGAAGAGAATGGCTTTGGGACGACCTCGTTTCGAGTTATAACGAATAAGTTATGAGATCGGGAAGTAAGCATCTCATAACGATCAAACACTTAAAAAAAATTCAATAATTAGGGCTTGGCGCATGGCCAGTACGGCCATGCCTTATGTAAGGTGGCACTTTAGCATGGACCAGGGAGTTAGTCTTCAGAAACTCGCACCGCAGCGTGAGTTATAACACAAAGGGTGAAATGGCCTGAGCTGATAGCCATTCTGTGTGAGAGAAAGAAAGGGAATCGGCGTACATAACAGTGCAGAGCAAAAGCCCAATAATGAGCTTTTAACTGCTCAAAACCTAGTAGAAGTGTAATGAAAGCTCATGAACATATAGTTCATCAAATGTAACACTTAATCAAGTGAATTAAACCTTTAGTAAAGGTTGAACGGAAAGATTAAATGAGATTAAAAGACAAAGAACGTAAACGCAACGTTGTTGCGATGAATGATCGGTCTTAGCATTATGTGAACCATATATCTTTGACGTTAAGAAAGAATAATGAATGGTGTTAAGAAAACAGTAACGAACAGTAATAAGATTAAGAAAAGTTGGATGTGAGTCGGATGGAGAATGTTAGAATGAAATGTAGGCGTTAAACACTTTAACCGACGTGAAGGTTGAGTGTACGCAAATATTAAACGGACAGAACCTACACCCTGTGTATGGTTTGACCGTATGACAATGAAGACCAATGATTAAACCATGAATGGTGAAGAAGCTGAAATAAACACAAGTACACGTAACATAAAGGAGCCGAGTTAATAATTAACTTGAACGATCGTTCTGAGTATACAAAAGACTGTATGACTTAGACGATAATGAATGAATCCTGAGGTATGACATTTAGTTACCAGGAAGCCATAAGGAATAAGAAATTAACTTAACAAACATTATAGTTTAATAGTTCAGATAAGTTAAGATGAGTTTAGGTTGTAGTACAGTAGTAACCTTTGATGGTTGACATATGAGAGTTGGGCTAATCAATTCATTTAGAGAGTGAAGGTATATACGAAACTGACAACTGATCTAACTCACTGTGATGGTAGTATAGATGAGATGGGAACTTGTTTATTGATTGTTTGTGGGAAACCACTCAGAGTACCATATGGACTACTAGCAGAGAAGCGATGTGTGTTGAGTCCTAGAAGAGTTATAAGAAGAAGATAAGCGTGTAAATCATCAAAGATGATGAACGTATGAGTAAGACATCTCCGTATGTCATGAAGCCGTAAACCTGTAATGAAAGTTGGTCGCGTAAAATTAGTTTGCAAGAACGCGAACCCTAAGAAGTAAAGTTAAGTAAACCAATGCGTAAGTCAAGTATATGACTAATTTGTGTATGTGTTATTTCCTTATGTGTTATAGGGATTGGAATGAGTAGTTCAGCGTAAGTTGTAGCTATGCGTAAGGCAAGTTTCCTAACTTCATTCATATTCTAAATTAAAGCTAGTTTCTTAAACTTCTCAGATGTTGAACTTGAGAAGTTCTGTCTATGTACAAATGTGTGATATTTGTTCAAGGTGGTAGAATGTATGAGGCCTTGTGCCACAATTTGAACGCTTCGTTGTTTCTATGAGATGAACTGTTCTGTGATTGAACTGTTCAATAAGAGAATATTATGTTTATACATGAACCGTTATTGTTAAGTTTGTGCTATCGATTCTAGCCAGACAGAATGTGTATGAAAGAGGTAGAAGAATGAAAGTATTTTAAAAGTGAATGTGACTAATGTTTTAAAATGATAGGAATTGAGATTATTCCTATTATTCAAGCTGCTTCATAACCTTTGTTCGGTTATCGAAGTTTTAAAGGAACGTTTGAATTCTTAAAGTTGTTTGTTCAACTATTATGACTTGCTGGGAAATTGAATGCTCACACTTGCTTTAAATGAAAAACATTTTTAGCGTACGAGTAGAAGAACCTAAGGATCCCATAAAGATCAAGTTGATCGGTATCCAAAAGAAGTGTCATTCATTAGATGAATGAGTGTGAAGATCAAGCGAAGACTTGTAATATAGAATGATAGAATTAAACTATAGACAAGTTTAATGAACAGTTATGTATCCTTGGTGGTGGATGAAACTCACTCGTGTAAGATGAAAAGAATATTGTATTTTTCATTATTTGTAATGAACGAGGTTATAAGGTATTAGAACCTGGGAATTGATAATGTATGTTGTTATATTTCAGTATATAATGATGTATGTTTAGAAAGAAGTGGGACCGTGATGTACGGAATCCGGGTATGAAGATAGATTGTATTTCGGGGAGTTACAGCTGCGGCGCGAGTGTTTTATGCTTGTGGTGGCGCTGCGGCGCCTACCCTGAGCCTTTAAAAAGTTTTTATATTTTCCAATTCAATTCTTCCCGGACTCATAATTTGGTCATTATAAGTCGGAATTGGCTCGTTCAAAAGTCGTTTCCATACACATTCCATGTACTTCGATTCCATCCGGATAAAAGTAGTTTTTAAATCCATTAATAATGAATTCACTATTTAACGTTCTATTACGCGTTCGTTTAATGTTCGTGAGCATTCATAACTCATTTTCTTCGTTCTAAGTCAAAATTTGACCATTCTTGAGTCCACCACTCTAAAATACGTTGGTTTATGCTATGCCATCAAAAACTAGGGTTTTCAAGTTAAAAGGCGAGTTTTGACTACTAATTCAGAAATTTTACGATTTCAACGTTTAACGCCTAATCTCGTAAATTTCTCCATAACTTCGTTACTCGAGTTTTATACGCCAAATCAACCGGAACCAATACATTGATTCATTGTCTATTACCTAACCAAGCAATATGCACATACCCTATACATGATGGTTTTCAATTTGTCCATCAACAACCAAGTTAACGCTTAATGGTTTTCTTCGATTAAAGTCACTTAAACGCCTATGATTCTTACTTATACATGGCTTATCAATGTATTAATTCACTAATATCCATCCTTATTACTCCGGAAGAGACATTCTCTACCAATTCAGTCTTCTCTACGAAAAATAAAATAGAAAAGGATCGAAGACAAAGGTTTATGTATTATGACCTTATCATTCTTCGCGTTCTTGAATAAAACTTGAATGTTTTGCTTTGGATCCTTGTGATTACTAGTTAGTGCTCTTTTCTCTCTCTCAATATATTGGTTCAAGTTGGTGAAACAAACAAATGAACCACCCTAGCTTCTCTTATATAAAAAATCCAATGGAGGGAAAATTGGTCTAGGTCCACCTCCTTACTATTCATGTCTTAGCCACCAAGTGGCCGGCCCACATGGTCTTTTGGGTCCCACGTAGGTTGCCCCCATGGGTTTTACCCATATGGTGATCCATAAAGTCCATCTACGGTTCGGTTTCTTGGTTTTGGCTTAGGGTTAAATCGTATTGGGCTTAATTTAACCTATCATTGGGCTTTAATATAACTCATTCTTGGGCTTCATTCATTTACTAATTGGGCTTGACAAAGTCTAGGTCTAATAGCTAAAGTCCATTAAGGCTTCATCGTATACTATTCGTATTATTCTCGTATTCTCTTTGTATATAATTAGTACGATATTCGTATTATACATCGTAATATTCTTTATACTATACTCGTATTTCTCACGTATAATAACCCTAATCATTATGCGTAGTCATTTCATTCTCGAACTCACTTTCCCTAACCGTTAGGTTTTAAGTCCCCTGGCAAAAACTTTGTTTGCCATAACTGAAATATTATTGGATATTCTTTCTCGTCTTATAATTCTATCTTTACGTGTTTCTCAGAAATTCATAATTAATTCCTGAGCAGAAACGGATGAATAGTGTTTTTAAAGAAATTTCTCGAAAAACTTTTATTTTTCGTCTTGGAAATTCAAAACAATTAATCCTAGCACATAGCCAGAATCCTAACCACATCCGCACATTCTAGGCCATAGAACGACCTTCAAACAACTTACTCACATAAATAATCAATTAAATTCATTTAATTCAAATAATCAAATAAAATTTAATTCACACAAAAATGCGATTTTCTCGGGCGTTACAAGTATAGATTTGTGGGACATCCTAAAGTAAGTTTAGGATATATGTTCTATAATCCTACTTAGAAAAAGGTGTTTGTTGTGAAACACGCTACCTTCTAAGATAAAGGTGTTTAACATTGAAGGGGCTAGTGGGGGATAATAGATCTTGAAGAGTTCAAGAACCACAAAACACTATAAGTTAAATAAGAGAAACTTGTAGATAGAACTATTGTACCACAACCGAATAGTAAATTTGGAATAGTACCGAAGATACCTGGGAGGTATGGATTCATCATGGATGATGATTATGAGGTACGCATCATAAAGATGATGGTCCAGTTACAAACGATGAGGTAAGAGTTGTAGACACTCAGAGAAATGGATTGAAGCAAGCTTCTCAAAAATGGAACATTCATTTTGATGAGGTAATCAAAAGAGTTTGATTTTATCAAAAACAAGAATGAACCTAGTGTGTACAAAAGGGTTAGTGGGAGCGCTGTGACATTCCTAGTATTATATGTTGATATACTACGAATAAGGAATGACATACTAATGCTACAATCAATAAAGATAAAGTTGTCTAAACATTCCTCCATGAATGATTTGGGAAAAGTATCGTAATTGGGGACACAAATCTATATAGATAGATTTAAAAAGGGATGTTCGGCTTAACCTAAGAAACATATATTCATTTGATGTTAAAGCCATTTAGCATAGCAAACTCGAAGAGATGTCTCATGTTGATGAGCTATGGAGAATATCTCTCTTAATAGTCCCCATAGACTCCTAAAAAGAGAGATCGCATGAGTGACTATCATGTATGCAATGAAATGTACGAGACCTGATGCTGATCAGTCATATTCTGGAGAAGATCGCTATAAGACAGTGAAAAATATCTTAAAGTACTTAACCGGCGCTAAGGATGTGATTAAAATTTATGGTGGGTCAAAATTAAAACTAGAGGGCTTAACAGACTCAAGTTTTCCAGACAGACCAAGATGACAGAAAATCCACTTCATGGTCTATATGACTCCGCAGTACGATTTCAAAATTTTAAATCTTGTGAGTGATGTTTTGGGTAGCATGTGGTGATAAGTATGCAAGGATGTAAGTTGAATTTCAAGGATGAAATTCTTAGAAGAATGGGTGAATGTGACAACCCGAAAATTTGGACAATTTATTAAAATCTTAAAAGATTGAATTAAGGTTAAATAATAGACCTAGACAGAAAATAAGTGTATGGATTTGATATTTCTGTGAAGGATTTTTAAGGATTTAAAATTTTTGTGGAGAATTATTAGGATTAAGTGTGCAAGTGTATATGTTCTATGTATATGGTCATTTATGTGTACAGTTTATGATTAAGGGCAAGGGTTGATCAGATAACCTATATTAGTGACAAACCCTAATAGTATGTTATGAATATCAACATTCAGATAGAAAACCATAACGATTAATAAGAAACCCTAATATCGGCTCTAGAAACCCTAATTTCAGTTCTGGAGAATCTGAAATGTAATGACCCCAAAATTCATACAATTTAATTCTCAACTTTGGTCGTTAATAATACATTCAACCTCTAATTTTACATCATTAAACGATAATACAACTATTGAAATTTGCGGAATAATTAAAATTTTCTATTACAAACTATCCTCGTTCCCAAAACCTTCAACCTTTACATCTAAATATCTCAGAATAATTTTAATACTACAATAGGTTATATCGAAAAATGATATTACAATTCAACATTAATACATTATTCGAAACCTTAAACATGGTTCAAACCATAATAACACAACCAAAGTGTATAAATCTTCAAGTATCACATATGATTCATGTCTTTTAAGTAACACATAACTTTACCTTGAATCTTGAACCTGTAAAAGTGGTTATTTGCAAGGTTGAGCTCGACAGCCCAGCAAAATCTAACAGTTTTCATGCATCACATAGCACATAATAACATGCTCAACATATAACATACATGCTATAATTCATATAACAAGTATAAAGATCGAGTCCTTACTCAATCAGCATGCTTTAATCAATCAACATAGTCATAAATTGACTTTAACATTTCATAATTAAAACATATATATAACACATTATGCTCTTTTCAATAAAGATTTAAAACAGTTAATCATTAAGTTCACATAGCAAATAGGAACTGAAAGACTTGTCTTGATCGTTGTTTACCAATAACAGTTTAACAACTTACAGATATTTGTACTTCATGTGCCCTACACAATTATATAATCATTCACATTAACTATTAGTCACATAGCAACGCATAGTAGTTGTAATGTAAACTTTACTCTATGTCTCACAACCCTTCCTATCATAGATACACAATGTTCAATTTGATTGTGTTAACTTTCAACTTATATCTCACTGTATTTCATATTCGAAGTTCATTTAAGTGTTTAAGTCTTGCTAAGAATAATTATGGATATTAAACCCATTTCATATCATTTCATTTGATTTAAAACACTTTTTACGTTCATTAACACTTATCACGGTGTTTCGACGTTTATTCGTCACACGCCCAATTTGTCTCTCTTGTGTGTGCTTAGTATGAGTATACAACTTATCTAATATATCATTTATTAATGTTAAGCATCGTTATACTTCATAATATTCATGTTCTATAACTTAGAACAACATCTTTTATCTTCAAGAGCACTACACTTGCATACGTGCATGCCCGACGCCCTCCGTTTGCCTTTGAAAACACAACAGTCCTAAAGATCACCATTTTGACCCCTGTTCCCAAATTCAAATTGAAACACTTAAAGAATGAAAGTTGTAGGTCGATTCGTCCTCGTTTCGGATCATCTTGAATCACCTCAATCATAGTTCGTATGAAAATCTTATGACTGTTTTACCAAGACAGGTCAAAGCAGTCACAGTTAGCACATAATGGGCGCGGCCGCGCCCATTTCCTTCACAAATCCCATGCGCTACCATCTAACAACGATGAAGCGTAAATACTTGAAGCTCTGGGCTATATGCGCCAGCGTGAAAACTTCGCCAGATTACAATGTTTTGTGATTTTTGACCCTTTTCTCCTACTAATCTTCATAACTTGAGTTATACACATCCAAATTAGTCCATTTTTTGATTCTATGGATTCATAATTCATTGAACTACAACATACCAGAATTCTAACAATTTATAAAAA
Source organism: Panax ginseng (assembly GCA_020205605.1). Taxonomy (NCBI): domain Eukaryota; kingdom Viridiplantae; phylum Streptophyta; class Magnoliopsida; order Apiales; family Araliaceae; genus Panax; species Panax ginseng. The sequence goes on along the minus strand of CM035128.1, from coordinate 90,114,639 downwards.
CATTAACCAACCTAAAATTTGACCTAAAACACATGTTCATACTCTATTTTCATATTTTAAACTCATTTAGCGAATTCATTCACCACGAATTTGTTATTCAACCAAATCGATCCGTTTAAACTTCGTTGTTTTTGTTTCTCAAAGAAGAACAACATATATCCATCAATTTACAACTTTAATCATGGATTCATAACTAATTTTAGTCTCTAAATAGACCATAGCATACATATTAAACCAAAAGACTAATTCTTCTCTTCTTTATACAAATTTAGAAATCAATTGGTTTAATTATTCTTGTTATACTATTATCAAATCATCTAATAGGTTATAAATTAATTAACACGATTGATTTCTTCTCCACTTTTATAACCAAAATAACTCTCAATATAGCAAAACTTAAGAAATAGGAATTAGGAGTTTTGAAGTTCTTTCTTACCTCTTGATTCCTTCATAACTTGGCTAGATGATCAATTACTTTATCAATCTTCTTCTTTCTTGAGCTTTCTTCCAAATTCTCGCAGAAAATTCCCACACACACACACACACTCTCTCTCTCTCTAAAAACTCAGTGTTCTCTTTGCAAATGAATGTATAGGGAATAAAATGAAGAATGGGGCTTAAGTGTGACTTTTAAATTGGGTTGCTCAGTTACAGAACGTAAAGACCTCATCAGTTAGGAAAATATGAAGGGTCTAATGCTATGTTTGGGAGAGCTCAATTGCACCACGGTATATTTTTATTTTTCCTTTTACTATATGATATGATACCTCTTCTTCATTTAATTGAAATAAAAATGGCACACTTACACTTCTCCAATTATCCATACAGATAACTATATTATTTCTCATACAATTATGAATTCACATTCATAATTAAAATAAACATCTCTATTCAAATAAACATTTTCAATAAAATAATTAATATTTAACCCACTCATTATTTTAATAAATTATACAATTATTATGTATAATAATTAATTTCTTTCCATCTATAAATTATCCCAAAACAATTTATTTAATCTATATATTAGTCACATCTTAAATATTAACTCAATTTATTAGTCTTGACACCAATATTTATTTATAGACCTATTTATATTCACTTCGCATAATATAATACATTAGGCCATTACATAACTGTATTACATTTATATGTCATATATTATATCTCTCATTTCATTAAAACAATATATATTTACGTTAATTCACTATTTTAGTTAAGTGGATAAATCCTTTCATTTAACTCACAAAAACACCTTTGCCATTCAAGATTTTAATATTCAAATTATATTATTTCATAATATAATTATTATCTTAATTTTAAATTAACCAATATTATTCAGTTAATTTCCTTCGCCACCATACTCCTTTTCGCAACAACTTCGTTTACCATCTTTAATAGTTAAACTAACTATTAACCTCATTTTCCCAATATATAGATATATATATTTCTTTTCATATCAGATCACATATCTCAAAATTATATAGCACATATATATACATACTCAAACTCAAAACATCTCATAATAAAGATTTTAATTATTAAATTCCTATTTTAATAACTTATAAAAATTCGGGTTGTCACATGAAACCCTAATTTGGAGTATTAAAACCCTAATTTAGGAACTTAGAGGCTAGATTTAAAGGCTTAAGTGTTTATGATTATGAATTTAATTAGGGATAACCCTAGTTTATTAGTTAAAAAACCCTAATTGCTAAATTAGAAACCCTAATGTACAATTAAGGAAAACCTAATTATTAATTTAACAATTTTAATGTTAATTTGGAAACATTAATCCTAATTAACAAGTCCTAATGTGATTAGGAAACTTTAATATAATTAAGAAATCCTAATTATAATTTAGAAATCTTAATTATCTATTTTAAAACTTAATTAGAAAATCTTAGAAAACTAATTTTTTTCAAAACCTTAGGGTTAAACCCTAAGGGTTAAACAAATGACTAAGGTGTCATTAAAATTCCAAGTTAAATGTCCAAACTACCCTTTTTGCATTTTCTAACGAGATGAAGTATAGATCTTTCCCTATTTGTGGTTGGTGACCAACTCTAGCTAGCCATGTGCTCTAAAAATCAACTTAAATCAGCCAAGAACTGACCACATTATCAGCCATATACATGAATCAAAATATATATAGATTGAGAGATAGAAAAAGTTCACTTTCAATCCTCATTTGTTCACTTACTCTGAACCAAAATCTCTCCAACTCAAACTTATGAAAATAATAACTGATTCAGTCCCTTATTAAGTCCCTAGAATATCAAGATCAGATCAGGAGCCTAGAATCAAGAATATGTTCAGAGTGAGGTATAACCATAATTTGAAATATGATCTTGTATGCCATGTTAGATTCCATATTTTTGTGTTTAAATATGTTGTAGGTAGTGTAAATCAGTGATCTTGATTGGTAGATAGTGGATCTATAACATCTAGATACACGAATTTGAAGTTTTCAAAAATCTGGAAAAGTTAGATAATATGGTCTGACAGTCGAATGTCAGGTCTTATAGATCTGGGTCTGTGAATGGTTTTAGTGTTTTAAATGTTTGAAATTGTAGTATGTCATGTGGGTTTTAATCTGGAACTTGAATCAAGGTCAGATCATGAACAGATTGCAAGTTATGAGCAGTCAAACATGGTTGACCAACCATAACCAACTGGTTTATGGGCAACCCAAAAACCCAGGAAGCCTCTGACAATGTTTTGCTGGCTTCTGATCTTGTATGTATTTGATGTTTAGGCCACATTGTTTTTTTGATGTAGTAGACTGGTAAAAGGACTACACAATCATGTCCTTATCTCACCAGATCCTTATCAGAATCATAGATAATCATGGTCAAAGTAGGGTTGACCGTCTGCTTATGAAGATTTTTGGAAAACCCTGAAACATTCAAGAGCAATTTTTCTGACAAGGTTTGACTGGCTTGAATCTTGTGATTTTGTTGTTGTTAGACTTATATGATGTTATAGAATTGTTCCTTGACATGTATATTATAAGACCCCAACTTTTATGAATAAAGATTTTTTTTCTCGAAATATATTTATGAATATTATGGTGTGGATTTGATATAATGTTATAGTTGTGGATAATATTTACAAATTTTGCAAAGTAAGCAAGTGATTATATAATATTCGATTAGTTGGGGAATATTCGTACGACGGCACATTCATTGGTGAACCCCACAACAGAAGTATTATCGTAATTAGAAAATGACATAATTATCTTTTTATAAAAATAACAGCAAAAGTTTTACCGTTAAACTGTTGAACTACCCGGTGGTAAAAGTACAGTAATACGTGTGGTTGCATAGTAGCACACGGTATTGATTATTGATGCTTACGTGAGAAGTCAATTACTTAAACTCAATTATTGCTACAGTAATTGCTGCATAATATCTCTCATATTATTGATTCAATTATTGTCATAGTATCAATATTTTATATTATTAAATCAATAATTGAGACGACAAAGTTATTCATATTATTATAGTAATATTGATGATGTCTAGAAAGTTCTGTCGAGGAGAGGTTTGGTCACCTAATTGTGCGTCAATAAGGAGAAATCCTTATCCCCTCTTTCATGGGAATGATCTAGTTGTTAAATACTATGAGTTATAATATTAATGATGAATAAGTTCGTGTTGATTAAAGATAAAATTGATAGTTCCATTGTGTTGGGATTATTAGTGTTAGTGGAAATCGACATTTATTTCGATAATAATTGATTTCTGGAGGTTAGATTGACCAATCGGGTAATTAATCGAATAAATGAGCAATTAATTGCTATTAATTCATATGCTTATAACTATTTGTTCACATGTGTGTACTATTGATTCACATGCATGTACTATTAGGCGAGGTGGTGCAAGATTGATAATACTTACATGACTAAATTAAAAATGGAGGTATAGATGAAGGTACTATACTTTAACTATTTTTTTTCACATGTAAAGAACTATTGATTCACATGAATGTACTATTGAGTCACATGATGTACTATTAGGGGAGGTGGTGCAAGTTTGATAATACTTGCAGGATTAAATTAAAAATAAAGGAAAAGATGAAGGTATTATACTATAATATTTCGAGCCCCAAAACGTGCAATTATCGAAACTATATTTTCCTATAAATAGAAGCTCATTCTTCTTTCATTCTCACTAATTCACTAAGACTCACAAGAGCAATTATAGAGAGAGAAGCTATAGAGAGAAAGAAGAAGAGAAGTCTGCTACCTCACTATTCCAGTATCCAGTCTTCTTCTAAGGTAAAGGATATTATATTTTTCAGTATTCATAGAAATAATATTTTCTTCCATACTATGTAGTATGTGAGTAATATAATTTCGTTTCGTATTCCTAATTATACACTCATTCTGTTAAAGTATTGCTTCTATACTCCGTGAAATTAGTAGAATATCCTTTATATTTGCGCTTTATCCAGTATCTTTTTATGAAAATATTATTCTGAGCTTTCTTGATAATTATTGATCTTTTCAAGCCGGAATACTATTCATGAGTTACTATTTACGGGTACTATTTACCTAGTTACTATTTACTCGAATATTATTCACTAGGATATTTGGGGCACTTTTCATGCCGGAGTACTATTCACGAGTTACTATTCATGGGTTACTATTCACCCAGTTACTATTCACATGAATATTATTCACTCGGGTATTTGGGGCACTTTTCATGCCGAGGTACTATTTACGAAGTACTATTCCCGAAGTACTATTCACAGTGTACTATTCACGGGGTACTATTCACCCAAATTTTTTTTTTCTTTTGTTCAAATTATTTTTGATACATGAATATTATTCTTGAATTTTACTCCACAAAGCAATATCATGTTGACAATTTGGATATTTTTAAACTCTGGATAAATTTAAAGACTTTAATATTTATCATTGATTTCGTTTGATTAATGCTTATATCATTGTCATCATACTCATGCTTATATTGAGATGAAAGTCATCTTTGGCTTACGTGCATAGATAGACTGTTGATTGGTATGATTATGACCAGGGATCATTCGGTATAATCATGACCCGTAATGTTACAAATTGTGACACCCCCAAAATAGGTATACATCACCCATTCCGAGTTGTCAATACACTGCAGTACGTAAAACAACTATAACTTTATTATTACAACAAAGAAACTCCGTGAGTTTAAATACGAGATATTGCCATCTAAACAATATCCACATACAAATAAATCCTCATCATAATTATTGATACATTATTTTACAAAATGGTGAGGACTACTAAACAACTCTCTAAAACAATCATTCCATACCCCGACTGTACTCGCTTATATTCTCGCCTCCGAGAAGAAAAATGGAACAAAAAGGAAAAGGGTGAGCTCAACTAGCCCGATAAAGAAGAATATTATGACTAAGATAATATACAACAAATTATCGTTAGTCTTCAACAGGAAAAAATTTAATAGAATACAATAGACAACAAGTTTTAAATCAATACTCTCAGCGGAAAATATTAATTCATAGAAAAGTTACGTAGAGGATGAAATCTACTAATATATATGAATTTAATAAATCCATCATCAATATTTTTATCCTCAGTAACATCAATCAATATATATCTGGAATCATATATTCATCCTTGCACTACAGGCCAAGGACATTCACCAGTTGGTCATGTTCATCTAAACACATTTTCATCTTTGCACTACGAGCCAAAGATATTCATCAGAAATCAATCATCTTTGCACTACAGGCCAATGATATTCAATAATATCATCATTTAAGACTGAGGATGATGAAAAATATTTTTTTTTTTTAAAGAAACGAATCCAGTGAAACAAAATGACAAGGATTAAGGATTAAGGATTCGTACTTTGTTTTATCCACATCCAAAAATACCTCAAAAATAATCATAGTGGTGTAAAATTCAAGAATGATCAAAACATGGATACAATCAGAACTAGTATCCACAATAGATATTTTGGACGAAAAGGAAAATTTTCAGTTTTCGATGAATAGTGCCGTATTCGTGAATAGTATCAGATATCGTGAATAAAGGCCGATACGTGAATAGTAAATCTGACACCAAAAGTTCCAAATTTGATAAAAACTTCAGATCAATATTTCAAAGATAATGATATTGAAGAAATAATATCATTACGGAAAAAAATATCCCTTACCTCGAAAGACAAGATTTAACCGAATAATCGGATATAGGCTATAACTTGAACTTTCACCGATATAGCAATACTCAAAGTATACTCAAAATACTCACAAGAATAAACTCGATAATATAGAGAGAAAACTTGGTTTTCGGTGTGATTTTCAATTCTAACCTAAGCACCTATTTATAGGAATTTGCTTAGAACACCAAAGCGTAAAATTTAATATAATAATATATTTATAAAAAATTTCTACGCCATCCTTTGGGAATCAAATCACCACCTAGCATGTGATTAATGAGGCTCACAACATATAAAAAACGTTTTTGTTATTTTAAACAATTAAAACTTCCAAAATTAATTATTTCTAACTCCTAACTTCAATAATTCACAATAAATAGCCCTTTTATCGAAAAAGCGAATCTCATGTAGTTTTTATAGAAAATTCAATTCTCTACAACTTTACGGAAGAAAGTTTTTTCAAATTCCAAACAAAAATTGACCAAAATCCACAAACTGACGATTTTATAAAGTGCTATAATCAAATTTCACCAATAAATGGGGTCCACCGACATGTTTAACATGTTTTAAACATTTATTGCAACAAAAAATTACTCTTCCTCCTCAGATACTCATATATCCCACATTCGTTGTAAAATATCACCATTATTATATTATTAAAATATAATAATATATATATATATATATTTAAATGAATTATTTTATCGAAAAAGATAAAATTTCAATTTTCAACAATTGTCACATTAAAAATTTTCTCCATCTATATCCACATAAAATCAATATTTTCCTCATCATATGAATCAATAATTAATTATTCACAAATAATATTACGTAATCACAATATCGATAACTAGGTAGTTCCTGTGAAAGAGGGGCTTTCCAATAAGAATTTCTCATTATCATGCCAAGAATTAGGTGACCAAACTTCCTTAGATGTAAACTTTCTAGACATTACCAATAATGTTATCTAATAATATTATTCGATAATATGAATTATTGCTTCGATAATGAAAAATACTATGTAATGACAATTATTGAAACAACAGCAATATAAAATATCAACACAATAATTATTGAACCAATAAAATACTGAACAGTAATTACTGTAACCATTATTGAGTAGTGCCTTCTTACGTAAGAGTCAATAATTGGTGCAATACCGTATGCTACTATACAACAACGCGTATTACTGTGTTTTAACCACCGGGTATTCCAACAGTGTAAACGGTAACAATTACGCCGTTATTTTAAACAACTTATATTTGTCGTTTTCTTCCTCCAATCGCTTTTCTTTATGGGGCCCACACATGGCTTCGTCATCAGATTTAATATTCCCCGATAAAGATTTAATATTCCACGACCAAACGAATATTCCCCAATAACAATGAATATTTTATAACCACTTGCTTATTTTCAAATATTTGTGTATTTTACCCATAACTATCCACATTAATCACATCAACCCTTACTATTTCAAAATAATAATTAGAGAAAATTAAATTTCATTTATTAATTATTTGGGGTCTTACAACCTCCCTCCTTATGAAATTTCTTCCCTCGAATTGACATACGCACTGTGTTTCAAAAGATGAGGATACCTCGCTTTCATTTTCGCTTCCAATTCCTGTGTCATTTCTTCTATAAAGATGGTTCCTCCACAAGACTTTAACTTGTGGTATGACCTTCGTAGGTAGGACATGCTCCTTCCTATCCAAGATCTTGACAGTACCTCCTCATACGTTAAGTCTTCACTATCTCGTCCGGGTTCTAACTCAATAACATGGTTCTGGTCTTTCACATATTTACTTAAGTACATGATATGTGAAACACATTATGAACACGAGACATACTTGGAGGTAAAAGCGAGTCTATAGGCTACATTTCCTACTCGGTCAAAGAATTTGAAATGGACCAATAAATCGTGGATTGAGCTTTCCTCTCTTCCCAAATCTTATAACTCCCTTCCATGGGGCAACACACAACAATACATGATCCCCTATACTAAACTCCACGTCCTTTCGACGAAGATCCGCATAACTCTTTTGTCTATCCTGTGCTGCTTGTTTGTATGCGCGCTTGTCTAATCATTTGGATCTTTTCTCGTGGTCATACGCACCAACTCGGGTCCCAACAATGTTGCTTCACCCACCTCGTCCCCAACATACTTGAGAGAGCGACATTTTCGTCCATATAATGCTTCAATGGGGCCACACCTATACTTCTGCCGATAATCATTATTGTAGGAGAATTCCACCAATGGTAAATACTTATCCCAACTGCCCTTGAAGTCTAAGACACAGAGTCTTAATAAATCTTCAAGAGTTTGAAGAGTCCTCTCTGATTATCCGTCCATTTGAGGATGGTATGCCAATCAATCGTAGAACCGCACTCCATAGCTTTTTGCAAGCTAACCCAAAATCTTCAAGTGAATCTTGGGTCACGATCCAAACTATAGATACTGGCATGCCATGCAACCTCACAATCTCATTCACATATATAATAGCAAGACGTTCAAGAGAATAAGTCTCCCGTATCGGCAAGAAATGTGCGTACTTGGTTAATCTATCAACAATAACCCAAATAGCATTTATGCCTTGAGAAACCGTGGGAAGACCCCAAGAATCGAAATCCATGGTAATGTGTTCCCACTTCCATTTCTAATCTCAAGTGGTTGCAATGGTCCTTAGGCACTTGATGCTCCGCCTTTTTACACGCTGACAAGTTAAACATGTTGAGATAAACTTTGCAATCTCTCTCTCTCATATTGTTCCACCAAAATGTATGTCAAGATCACGATACATTTTAGTACTTCCAGATGGATTGCAAATGGTGTATTGTGTGCCTCCATCATAATCTTGTACTTCAAATTAGAGTCGTTGGGAACACAAAGTCTAGAGTGGACTCAAGTATTCCTTCTTCATCGATTCTCGCTTAGGAATATCACATTCTTGTACTTTCTTCTTCATATGCATCATTTCCTGCCTCGGGGCTTGAGCAACCTTAACTTTTTCTATTAAAGTTGGCTCTATGCGATACTTGACATCATCGCACTCGCTCCTCGATATATGATCTTCTACTCAACGCCGCACCACTACATTCGCTTTTCCAGATGGTATTGAATAGTGTGGTCGTAGTCTTCAATAGCTCGAGCCAACGTCGCTGCCATATGTTAAGTTCTTTTTGAGTGAAGAAATATTTAAGGCTTTTATGGTCTGAATATATCTCCACTTTCTCCCCATAAAGATAGTGCCTCCAGATCTTTAGCGCAAAACGACTACTGCCAACTCTAGATCATGAGTAGGATAATTCCTCTCATATTCTTTAAGTTGTCGCGAGGCATAGGCTATGACTTTCCCATGTTGCATGAGAACACATCCTAACCCTTTGCCCGAAGCATCGCTGTAGATAACAAATCCATCCGAACCAGATGGTATTGTTAGAACAGGTGCCGAAATAAGTCTCCTCTTAAGCTCTTGGAAACTCTTCTCGCATTCTTCACTCCAAACGAATTTTGTATCCTTCCGAGTCAACTGAGTTAACGGAGTAGCAATTCGAGAAAACCCTTCCACGAATCTCCGATAATAACCAAATTTAGACCCGTAAAGCTACGTGACTTCACCACCGCCTTCTTGCTTGCTCCCAACTTTGTATTGCTTCAATCTTCGCCGGGTCAACAGATACTCCATGTTTTGACACCACGTGCCCAAGAAATGCTACTTCCTCAAGCCAGAACTCGCATTTCTTTAACTTGGCATATAACTTATTTTCACGAAGCCTTTGTAGTACCAGCTTCAAATGGTGCTCATGATCTTCACGACTTTTGGAATATATGAGGATGTCATCAATAAAGACAACAACGAATCCATCCAAATATTCCTTGAATACTCGGCTCATCATATCCATGAAAGTCGCAGGGCATTAGTCAATCCAAAAGACATGACTAAGAATTCATAATGCCCGCATCGAAGTTCTAAAAGGCGCCTTTTGGAATATCCTCGCCTAATCTTCAAATTGATGATATCCGTAATCGAAGATCGATTTTTGAAAAGAATTGTGCTCCTTGCAACTAGTCAAACAAGTCATCAAGACGAGGTAGAGGATACCTATTCTTGATAGTGACATGGTTAAATTACCGATAGTCAATACAAAGTCGCATACTCCCGTCTTTCTTCTTTACGAATAAAATAGGAGCACCCCAAGGAGATGTACTAGGACGAATAAAATTGATGTCCAATAACTCCTCGTAGTTGGACCTTTAACTCCTCAAGTTCAATAGGAGCCATTCGATATGGGGTTTTAGAAATGGGCTTTGTACCAGTTCAAGGTCAATAAAGAATTCAACTTCACGCTCGGGGTAGACCGGAAGTTCTTCAGAAATACGTCGGAAAGTCAATAACAACAGAAATATTATTCAAATTTGACGTGTCTTTATTCAAATCCATAACATGGGCTAAGAAAGCTTGACATCCGCTTTTTAATAAAAATGAATAGCTTTATGATTAGATATGATGGATTGATTTTAATGGTTTTGTTGCTTGAATTGCATAACAAAGTTGTTTAGGAATATGAAAGCTAACAACCTTACGAAAACAATCAATTTTGGCATGATGAGTAGTTAACCAATCAATCCCTAAAATCACATCAAAAGCAAGTATCTTTAAAGAGATAAGGTCAACAGGTAAGGTGATGGTGCCAACTTGAATCAAACAAGATTTATAAATAGTAGATGTGATGAAAGTTTCTCCTAACTGAGTTTTTTCACAGATAGGTCAAAGTCTAATTTCTCCGAGTCAAGTTTAAACGTTGAGCACAAGCAAGAGAGATAAATGAATGGGTAATCTGGATTCAGTAAAGTATAAACTTCACAAGAATTTATAAATAGCTTACCCGTGATCACCTCGCTTGGGTTCCTCGATTTTGACCACCACAACAAACGCTTCTTCCAGAACCGCTGACTTTGACTTTTCTCGGACGATTTTTGAGTCACCGTCCTCACGAACTAGGTTTCGCCATCGCAATCTCGAGCGATATGTCCTTCCTTTCCATAATTATAGCATACCGAACTGTTGTAGGGCGCTTTGACCGATATGTCCCTCTTTCCCGCATTTATAGCATATGACCGGTGGTCGCTTCTCCTCCCTTGGAACCAGCTTCTCACCGCACCGCTGCCTTCACATGGTCGTTGTTGAATCTCCTCTTTTAAAATCTCCTCCCCGACTCGCTTCTTCTATTTTCATGGCCATGATTACCACCAGAGTGGTTACCATTTTTGTCCGCCTTTTTTTTCTCCACCGGGTTATTGTTGTTTTGTTGATCGCTATCTCCCAGATGATCCTCGATTGTGGTACCTCGGTTGACCGTACTTCGTTATCTCGCTTCTAACAATTGAGCCTCATTAACAACATCCTAATAGAGAGAAAATTTATGAGAGATGAGATACCGACGTATGCCGTTTTCAAACCTCTCGAAACATCCGCGTCATAACGCTCCTCATTCTCCACTAAATGAGGTACAAACACCGATAACTCTGCAAACTTCGCCTCGTCTTCGAGACACCGCCATATGTTGTTCTCGCTCCGCCTAATAAACTCCACTTCCTTCATATATACGAACACTTTCGTGAAAGTATTTGTCATTAAATAGTTTCAAATGTCTCCCAAGACATGCCGAAAGTGCGGCCGGATGGGTACGCTTCACGTACTCCCACCAAGAGTCCGCCTCGCCACGGAAACATAAAGGTGGCGAATGGAACCTTCTGTTCTTCAGGCATCCCAAGACATCGAATATCTTGGTAATTTGCTTGACCCATGTTTCGCTATGATCGGATCTGCTTTCCTTTAAATTCTAGTGGTCCCAACTCTTTGAATCGCATTGGCGTGACAACCCGTGAATTTCTATCATTTCCTCCTATGTTTTGAACACGAGTCTCCTCGTCGATTTTTTGTATGAACTGCAAAAAGCTTCTAAACATTGCGCTGCTTCATCGTCTGATCAAGGGTGTTGTTCACAGGAGGAACATTGCCACTGCTGCACGCTTCTCCTCGTTGGTGAGTACAAAGCGCGTCTACTGGCCTCATTTCCATTGTTAATATTCTCAATCGACATTCTCAAATACTTGTCATAAAACAAGGGTTAATTAAGGAAATCAATATATCACATAATATCCTATATACCGACCAACTATCAAATAAGCTTAGGTAGGACACACTAGCTTAAGGATTTACTCGCCTCTCCCTTCTAGTTCTATTCCCCATCTTCGCCAGAGATCATATCCCTAAGCTCGATACCAACCGTGACACCCCCAAAATAGGTATACATCACCCATTCTCGAGTTGTCAATACACCTGCATGTAAACAACTACAACTTTATTATTACAACAAAGAAATCGTGAGTTTAAATACGATATTGCCATCTAAACAATATCCACATACAAATAAATTCTCATCATAATTATTGATACATTATTTTACAAAATGGTGAGGACTACTAAACAACTCTCTAAAACCATCATTCCATACCTCGACTGCATACTCGCTTACATTTTCGCCTCCCGAGAAGAAAAAATGGAACAAAAAGGAAAAGGGTGAGCTCAACTAGCCCAAGAAGAAGAATATTATGACTAAGATAATATACAACAAATTATCGTTAGTCTTCAACAGGAAAAATTTAATAGAATACAATAGACAACAAGTTTTAAATCAATACTGCAGCCGAAAATATTAATTCATAGAAGAGTTACGTAGATGATGAAATCTACTAATATCTATGAATTTAACGATCCATCATCAATATTTTTATCCCTCAGAACATTAATCAATATATATCTCGAATCATATATTCATCCTTGCACTACGTGCCAAGGACATTCACCCGATTAATCATGTTCATCTAAACACATGTTCATCTTTTGCACTACGGGCCAAAGATATTCATCGAAATCAATCATCTTTGCACTACGTGCCAAAGATATTCAATAATATCATCATTTAAGACCGAGGATGATGAAAAATATTTTTTTTAAGAAACGAATCCAAAGGAAAAAAAAATGACAAGGATTAAGGATTAAGGATTCGTACTTTGTTTTATCCACGTCCAAAAATACCTCAAAAATAATTATAGTGGTGTAAAATTCAAGAATGATCAAAACATGGATACAATCAAAACTAGTATCCACAATAGATATTTTGGACTTGAAAAGGAAAATTTTCATTTTTCGATGAATAGTGCCGATTCGTGAATAAGATCAGATATCGTGAATAAAGTATCGTATACGTGAGTAGTAACTCAGACACCAAAAGTTCCAAATTTGATAAAACTTCAGATCAATATTTCAAAGATAATGCTATTGAAGAAATAATATCATTACGAAAAAAAAATATCCCTTACCTCGGAAAGACAGTACTTCTAACTAGAATACTAGATATAGGCTATAACTTGAACTTTCACCGTATAGCAATACTCAAAGCATACTCAAAATACTCACAAGAATACGCTCGATAATATAGAGAGAAAAACTTCAGCTTCGTGTGATTTTTAATTCTAACCTAAGCACTATTTATAGAAATTGCTTAGAACACCAAAGCGTAAAAATTTAATATAATAATATATTTATAAAAAAAATTCTACGCCATCCTTTGGGAATTTGAAATCACCACCTACCATGTGATTAATGAGGCTCACAACATATAAAAAACGTTTTTTATTATTTTAAACAATTAAAACTTCCAAAATCAATTATTTCAAACTCCTAACTTCAATAATTCACAATAAATAGCCCTTTTGTCGAAAATTTGAATCATGCGAGTTTTATAGAAAATTCAATTCTCTACAACTTTACGTAAGAAAGTTTTTTTCAAATTCCAAATGAAATTGACCAAATCCACAAACCAAGCGATTTATACAAGTTATAATCAAATTTCAATCAATAAATGGGGTCCAATTTACATGTTTAAGATGTTTTAAACATTTATTGCAACAAAATTACTCTTCCTCCTCAGATACTCATATATCCCACATTCATAAAAATATCACCATTATTATATTTATTAAAATATAATAATATATATATATATATTTAAATGAATTATTTTATCGTAAAAAGATAAAATTTCAATTTTCAACAATTGTCACATTAAAAATTTTCTCCATCTATATCCACATAAAATCAATATTTTCCTCATCATATGAATCAATAATTAATTATTCACAAATAATATTACGTAATCACAATATTGACAACCAAAGCGCTCCTGGAAAGAGGGGCTTTCCAATAAGAATTTCTCCTTATCGGGCGCGCAATTAGGTGACCAAACCTCTCCTTAGATGTAACTTTCTAGACATTGCTAATAATATTATTATTATTCAGATAATATGAATTATTGCTTCGATAATGAAAATATATGTAATGACAATTATTGAAACAACAAAGAATATAAAATATCAACACAACAATTATTGAACCAATAAAATATTGAACAGTAATTACTGTAACTATTATTGAGTAGTGCCTTCTTACGTAAGAGTCAATAATTGGTGCAATACCGTAGTCACTCGCAGCAACAACGCCAGACATCGTGTTTTAACCACCGGGTATTCCAACGAGTAAAAACGGTAATAATTACGCCAAGTTATTTTTAAACAACTTATATTTGTCGCTTTCTTCCTCCAATCGCTTTCCGTTATGGGGCCCACACATGGTCGCTACTGGCCGTTGCATTTAATATTCCCCGACAAAGATTTAATATTCCACGACCAAACGAATATTCCCCGACAACAATGAATATTTTATAACCACTTGCTTATTTTGAAATATTTGCGTATTTTACCCATAACTATCCACATTAATCACATCAACCCTTACTATTTCAAAATAATAATTAAAGAAAATTAAATTTCATTTATTAATTATTTAGGGTCTTACACAAATGATGTGGTAAAAGTCCTCATTGGCCCGTAGTGCATTGATGGATAGTTGTTGGTATGATTATGACCAGGGATTATTCGGTATAATCATGACCATTGATGATTACATGAATATCCTTGGCCCATAGTGCAGGGATGATTCAATGATGTGGTTTATTTATTAAGATGAGTCTCAGCGATAAAGTTGATGAAAAACTTTTTAAATTATAGAAGATAGTAGATATCATGCTCTACTTGACTCTTCTAATGGATTGCTTGTTCCGCTGCAGTTAAAGTTGATGTTTATTGTATTTTATCAATTTAACACTGTTGAAGGCTAATGATAATTTATTCTGCATTATCTTAGTCATAATATTTCTTACTAGGCTAGTTGAGCTCACCCTTTTTGCTTTCATTGTTCTCTTCAAGAAATGAGAACGTGGCCGTAAGACTAATCGGGAAGCGGAGTGATTGGTCCGTGATATTTGCATTAGTAGTTCTCACTATTCTATAAAATAGTGTGATAATAAATGTATTGAGTACTTCATTTGAGTTTGAATACGATCTGTGAGACAATATTAGGTAAAAAACTCTCACCACGTTTGTTGTCGTATCAGTATTAAAAAGAAGTTTGAATTTGTTTTTTTTGTACCATGTATTTGGAGACTCAGAATGGGTGATGTATACCTATTTTGGGGGCGTCACATATACCACAAGATTGAACCATTAGATCTTACAAACTATGTCTGGAACTCATAGATTCAAAGGTTGGAAAGTTACCCTTCGAACTGTTCTTCATTTCTGGAAAACTCAGAAATTGAAGAACAGTTTCTGACAAGATTTGTGAGGCTTGTATCTCACTGATATGTTGTAGTATGGCCATGAAATCAATTTGTGGTTGTAGTATTACATGAATACTACATTCTTAACACTTTGCCGGCCCAGAAAACTTAAGGATCATGAATCTATTGATGGTCAAACTTAGCACCCGGATAACTGCCATGAATGTTCTAGGCAGACTCAAGAACACTCAAGAACAACTATAGCGACAGTTTGGTCGCTATAGGGCCCTTTAGTGACAGTTTTTATATAAATTAATTGTTTTTATTAAATAATTAGAGAAAATAGTTTCTAATTATTAAAATTAATATTAAATTCCTAAAAATTATTTTAAAGCCTAAAAAAGGGTTTTTAATAATTTTCAATACATTTCATTAATATTTAATATTTTTGGAATATTAATGGTATTTAATTTATTTAATTATAATATTAAATAAATTATTCAAAAATGATTTTAATACTTGAAAAATCATTTAAAGTTATATTATAGTATAAGAAAAATATTTTAAGTTATTTTTAATGACTTTTAATATTTTGTGATGAATTTTATTAATAAATTAATATTAATGATAATTAATTTATTTAATAAATGTATTAAATAAATTGTGGGAAAATAGAATTAATGATTTAAAAATTATATAAAAATAATTTAAAGGTTATAAAAATATTTTAAGTTATAAAATATAACATTTGATATTTTGTCATGAAATAAATTAATATTTAATATTAATGACAATTGTTTAATAATATTTTAATTACTTTAAAATCATTTAATGGTAATAATAAAGTATTAAAATACTTTGAGATATTATAAATACTTTATAATATTATGTTATAATTTTTATTAATAGTTAATATTAAATAAATATTAATGATAATGGAATTAAGTGGTATTTAATTCATATAAATATGATATTAATGATTGAAAAATCGTAATAAATGATAATAATTATTTAATAAAAATTTATAAACCTTTAAAGATTATTTTGACTGATTAATTAATTATCAGAGATAATTGTGTTGTGTTAAGACAGAGTCTTATGGTTAATAGGCTCGTGTATTATCCGATTAGGCCGTCGGGATGTCAGAATTGTGCTGGATTCAACTTAGACTGCAATAGTTTGACTTGATACTAGGTCTTATGTGCTATATAGACTGATAAGATTATATGTTAAGTGTTTAGGTTATTTTATAACTATAATTAACAGTATTATACTGTGATGGTATTTTTCTAACTTGGAAAAAAAATCAATATTATTAATATTAGGTCCTCAGACAAAGCTTAATAAATTGTGTAACAGTAGTAAGCGACAAAGGCAAGTTCTCTTGAACTATTCTTTTAACTTGTGGTTAATCCTTGTTGATTACATCACGTCTATGAACTGTTGAATCGCACTTTATGCATATTGCATGTATTCATCATGTATGAAAGGTTGATCATCTTCATTACCATTCGGTCCAGATATAGTTATTCATGTTCAATGTTCGTTCAGCTATGAAATTTGTTCATGCTAGTTCACAATGTATATATTGTTGAATGTTAGCCAACTTTTATTCAAATTCTTTCAATCATGATATATCCTCAATTAAACTTATACTTGTTGGGCAAACTTGTTGCTCACCCTTGCTATATCATGATAAACATTGTAGATTAGGACGAATACGTCGGATACAGGAAAAGACAAAGACAAGTCCAGCTTTGGATTATTTGTGCAACTAAAACTGTAACAGTAATGTATTATAATAACATTGTATGTCAGATAGGATATTGATTCAGGTATTAAGTTAAGGTTACTCGACCTTGGGGATAATGTCTAAAGTTTAATGTATAAATAATTGAAGTTTATATCTTTTGCAATAGTTATAGAATTAGTATACCAGATCCTTTGTGATTAGGACCGAGATCTGGGGATGCTACAGTTGGTATCAAAGTTGTAGGTTAGAAACCTTAGGTAGGGTTACCTGAGACTAATAACTACAGTGATTAGAATAAGTACTAATTCAAAAAGAGTTAATGTGTCGGTAAGATTTAAAGACGAATCTCGGCAAGTTATAAAGATATAGTGTTCCCTAACTCTGATAATAAAAGTGAACAATAGTGATGAATAGATCGAGTCTAAAAGACTAAAAGTATATGAGACAGGAGATCATAAAACAAAACGATCATAGTATAGAAATGAATCGTAATATATACGATGAGATCACCCCGTGATCTGATAAAGACATAGAAGGGAGAAGGATCAATCGAATGATTGAACAGTTTATGGCAAAGATTGTTGTGTGTCAGTTGTACTATGAATTGGTATGAATTCAGGAAAGGATTACGAATACGAATTATGTGACGCCCCCAAAATAGGTATACATCACCCATCTTGAGTCGCCAAATACATGGTACAAAAATACAAATACAACTTAATAATACAACTGTCGTGTCAAATACGACAAAACATAAACTGAGAGTTTTAATAAGAATATTGTCATCTAGACAATATCCACACTCAAAGGAGTCCTCATTACATTTATTGTCACACTATTTAACAGAATAGTGAGGACTACTAATACTATCATCCGGATGAATCACTCCGCTCCCCGACTAGTCCATTTCACGTTTTCATTTCACAGAAGAGAACAAGGAAAAGAAAGGGTGAGCTCAACTAGCCCAAGAAGAAATATTATGACTAAGATAATGTAGAATAAATTATCATTAGTCTTCAACAATGTTAAACTGATAAAATATAACAAACATCAAGTTTAACTACAGCAGAACAAGCAATCCATTAAAAGAGTTAAGTAGAGAATAAAATCTACTATCTTTTATGATTTAAAAGGTTTTTCATCACTTTTATCATTTGGGACTCAAATTTTAATAAATAATCCACATCATCCACACTCGTTACTACCAAGGATATTCATTAATATCACAACCATAAATTATCCATGCACTACGGGCCAAGGATATTCGTGTATTCATCAATGGTCATAAT
The DNA here is from genome assembly GCA_020205605.1 of Panax ginseng. Lineage (NCBI taxonomy): Eukaryota > Viridiplantae > Streptophyta > Magnoliopsida > Apiales > Araliaceae > Panax > Panax ginseng. The sequence continues at coordinate 90,095,728 of CM035128.1, read as the reverse complement.
CATGCCAACAACTGTCCACCAATGCACTATGGGCCAATGAGGACTTTTACCACATCATCTGTAACATTACGGTCATGATTATACCGAATAATTCCTGGTCATAATCATACCAAGTCCATCTATGCACAACAGGCCACAGATGACTTTCAACATAATATAAGCATGATAATGATGACAATGATATAAGAATCCAATAAAACAAGTTCAAGAATTAATTTATCTAGGAACCAATAACGTCCAAATTGTCAACATGATACTGCTTTGTAGAGTAAAATTCAAGAATGCTCAAAAGAATATTTCCATGAAAAGATATTGGATGAAGCGCAAATATCAAGGATATTCCACTAATTTCATGGAGTATAGAAGTCAAAGTTTTAACCAACTGAGTATAACAGAATATATGAAACTGCAAATGGATTTTCGCCCGCCATGCGGTAATCCACGTAGACTGATCATTTACACAATTTAATAAGAAATGAATACGAAGGGTCATTCACCATGCATGTGGTAATCCACATAGACGGGTTATTCCAACAGAATAATAAAGAATGGAATAACAGAAGGATTCACCATGCGTGCGATAGATCGCATGATGGTTTATTCCCAAATGTAATAATAAAGAATGGAACCAGTCATGCGTAAACGCATGCATGTGATATTACAGACGTAATAATAAAGAATCGGAACCAGTCGGTGAAATTACACCGGCGGGATATTCCAACAAAATAATAAAGAATGGAATAACAACAAATCACCATGCATGCGATAGACATAGCACAGACGTGTTATTCCAATGAATAATAATTAATGAAACCGAATTCAAGCGTAATACGCAAGCGATGGATATTCCAATAGAATAATAAAGAATGAAATAACAGAAGAATTTCACCATGTATGCGGTATTTATATACAAAGTTATTCCAACATAATAATAAAGAATGGAATAACATAAGAATTTCACCATATATGTTGTACTTCGCATAGACAGGATATTCCAACATAATGATAAAGAATGGAATAATAGAAGAATTTCACCAAGTATAGGGTAGCCCGCGTATACAAGTTATTCCAACAGAATAATAAAGAATAGAATAACAGAAGTTCTCTTCATGAATACAAAAGAAATAATACCCCTTACCTTAGAAGAAACTGGATATAGGAGTAGTGAAGTAGCTGAATACTTTTCTTCTTTCTCTCTATAGTTTCTCTCTCTAGAGTTTTAGTGAATTCGTAAGAAATAATGAAGGAATAAGCTTCTATTTATAGGAGAATGGACTGAATAGTAACTAATTCATGAACGGTCCAGATTGATTTACTTTTAAACGGACGGTCCATATTGATTTACTATGTAGTATTAATAAAATATTTTAATAAAATAAAATCTTTTAAATAAAATATAATATATTCTATTTATAATCTAATAAAACAAATAACTTTATAAAAGTATTCTGCTTTTATATAAAAGATTTTTACTATCTGAACACTATGCAGCACTTATGCAAACACTATGCATAATAAAATATAATATATTCTAATTATTGTCTAATAAAACAAATAACTTTATAAAAGTATTCTCATTTTATATAAAAGATTTTACTATGCAAAACACTATGCAGAGCACTATGCAAATACTATGATAATAAAATATAATATATTCTAATTATTGTCTAATAAAACAAATGACTTTATAAAAGTATTCTATTTTATATAAAAAATTTTACTATGCAAACACTATGCATAATAGAATATAATATATTCTATTTATAGTCTAATAAAACAAATAACTTTATAAAAGTATTCTGCTTTATATAAAAAGTTTTTCTGCTTTTATTACATTAATAATTGATAAGTGGATTTTATATACACTTATCCGGTATCTTTTACTTGAATTAGTTGCTTATATTTATGTGTCTTAGTTACTTTTCATGCATTTTGTGTTCATTTTGTAGGTTATATGTTTGGGAGCGGTGTGAGCGACTATTGGTAAGAAAAAGCAAAGAAAACGCAAAGAAAAGCAAACCGGACATCATTTGGGCTTTCATGTTTACTTCATGTTCTTGGTTTGGAACTTAGCTTACATTGAAGAGCATCGTCTTAGCTTTCCGGAACATTTTGAATCATTCCAATCAGAGTTCGGATGCAAGAGTTATGATCGTTGTACCAACGGACGTCGAACGTCATGGTTTTGGGTGGTCATTTACATAGTAGTCACTTCAGAGCCAATTTGAGTATAGTTCCAGACCTTATTTTGAAACACTCAAAGAATAAAAGTTGTAGATCTACTTCTCCTCTTTCCGGAAATCTTGAATCATTGAAATCGGAGTTCGAACGAAGAAGTTATGGCCATTTTCCCAGAGGACGTCGGAGCAAAAAATGTCAGAAAAAGTGGCAGCGCCGGGGCGCCCATTTTTGGCTTAATTGTAGCGTCCAAGAACCTTTGGGAGCGAGTTTGACCATCGTGCCCGTTATTTGAAGTATTTGAAAAAGAGACTGGGAAGGCTTGGACGCGTTTTTGGGCGAATTTTGACACCTTTTTGACTCCAAATTGGATTGGGTTTGTTCCTAAACTAAAAATTGGACTTGTAACCTATAAATACATGATGTAAGGCATAAAATAAGGGGGGATTACATAGATTAGACTAGAGATACACTCCATTAGATTAGAACATAACCCTAGTTCTTATTAGTTTTGTAGATTGAAGCAAATTGAAGAACATTGAAGATCAAGAGCAAGAGCAAGAGCAAGAGCAAGAGGGGAGCATCAGATTGGCTGACAATAGATTCTATTCTCTTCTCTTATCATACTTTTATCGTTTAATGTCTTTTCAATTGTGGATTCTTGGTTTTAATTCATTAATTATGAACTAACTCTTTCCTTAAGATTTCAATTGAACTTTTTATGGCTATGAATTAGTTATTCATTATATTCCAATTATTTATGTTAAAGTGAGTTGTTTATCTTGTCTTGTGCTTATTACTTAATTATCTGATCAGTAATTACTTTGTTACTCTAGAAGGAATTGAAAGAGGAATTCTAGGGTTAGAACTGGGCATGATATCATGTGACTTAGTTATTTGCATGGTGAATAATTAGGTTTGTGAATTGAATAGAAATATATGTTCGCCGCATGTAACACATAAGGAATTGGGATTGGAAAGAGTTTAATTCAATTGTTTTGTATAGGAATATAGCAAGATTAATCTGGATTAAATAGAAGGCAATTGATCACTTGGAAAAGGACTTTTGGCATTTGAGAATTCCTCATAACAATTCAAAGAGTATAATAATTGGGATAATTGGATAATTGATTTATAATTCATAATTGGGGATATTGAAGTCTTAATCTTTATTTATTTGAATTCATTCGTTAAAATCTTAGTTTTAATTAGTTAATTTAGTTTTCTTAATTAGAAAAAACACGATTTGAGATTGTTTAAATAAAATTAGTTTGGTTAAGAATTAGTACTTGGTAATTTTTATTAAATAATTCCTCGTGGGAACGATACTCTACTTTCACTTTATTACTTGTTGGCCGTGTATACTTGCGTATTCATTGATTGAAATCGATCAACAAGTTTTTAGGCGCCCGTTCTTAGGGAATTAATTTAATAATTATTTACCAATATTAATTTCAATCAAATTAGTCTTAATTTAAACATTTTATTTTTTATTTTTAATTATCTTTCTATATTTCTCTCTTTTTCGTGTACCATGGATGACTTTGCGTATCAATGGCCATACACGAACATGACTCAACCAAGGGGAGCGGAGATTGATAGACTCGAGAAACTTTCTGCATTGTCAACACAGATTGAGACACTTTCGAGGATGTTTGAAGCTTTTGAAGCTCAACGTCGTCAAAGTATGGCGGTTACTTGTGATTATTGTGCTGAAAATCATATGAGTCATCAATGCGCCATCAATTTCGAGCCGGTACAGTATAGTGGTGATTACCCCAATAATTATGTCTATCCCAACAACTATCATCGGATTGGGGTATCACCCAGATTTTCATGGAGTAACAATCAAGATCAATTTTATGCTCCAAGTCCAACATACCCACAGGATTTCTTGTGTCCACCTCCACTACAACAGGAAGAACATTCAAATTGGGAGGAAGCCTTGGAAAAATTTATTAAAGCTTCTGAAAAAAGGAACGAGGAACAAGACAAGAAAATGAATCAAGTAGAGCTAAATTTGCAAAACCAAGGGGCATTGATCAAGAATCTGGAAAATCAAGTGGAACAGATAGCACATGCGTTGAACAACCGTCCTCAATACACCTGGCCCTATGACATGGATTCCGAGACTGATGGAGAGCCCGAACAAAATCTACAACTAGATGAGCCACAAGATGTTGAAAGAGAGGGAACAATTGGGAACCAAGAAAAGGAGATCGATGAAGATCTAACTTTGATTACCAACGAGGAGGAGCCGATGTTATTAGTGCCCCAAGTTCCTTCTCCGCCAAAGTTCAAGAATCCGGTTAGATTTGCAAAACCATGTCCGCTAGGTAGTCATGTCGTCGGCAATACTCCTTGTGACGTAAAAGCGAGTACAACTTCGAAGCCATGGTTCAATGAGTTGGAGAAGATAGAAGAAGAGATTGTTGTGTCTGATAAGCCTCAATGCCAGAATCTATTCGCAGACACAATGGAAAAAACACCTAGATGTTGGACGTTCTTTAATGTGATCTTATCTAAACAAAGCATGCTAGGTGACTTTAATACAATGGCTATCGTAAATGGGAACCTACCAAAAGCTATATTAAAATCTTAGTTTTAATTAGTTAATTTAGTTTTCTTAATTAGAAAAAACACGATTTGAGATTGTTTAAATAAAATTAGTTTGGTTAAGAATTAGTACTTGGTGATTTTTATTAAATAATTCCTCGTGGGAACGATACTCTACTTTCACTTTATTACTTGTTGACCGTGTATACTTGCACGTATTCATTGATTGCGAAATCGATCAACAATAATACTAATAAAACACAATTTATATATATATATATAAAAAACTTCCGTGACTTCATAAAAAGACACCTCAATATATTTAACAACATTTATCATTATTATTATAATTCACAATATTAATCGACCGTGTCGCTCCTCAGAAAGAGGGGCTTTCCAATAAGGATTTCTCCTTATCATGCGCAAATTAGGTGACAAAACCTCTCGACGTAACTTCTAGACATCGTTAATATTGCAAATAATAATATTAATAAATTTGTCATCTCAATTATTGATTTAATAATATATAAAATATCGACAATAATTGAATCAAATAACGTGAGATACTATGCAACAATTACTGAAGCAATAATTGAACAAAACTGAGTGACTTCTCACGTAAACATCAATAATCAATACAGTGTGCTACTATGAAATCACGCGTATTACTGTACTTTTACTACAGAGTAGTTCAACAGTTTTAATGGTAAAACTTCCGTCGTTATTTTCATAAAAATATTTTTGTCGTTTTCTCAATCCGACAATAATTTCATTAGTATTCACCAATGATTGTTGTCATCGCATTTAATATTCCCTATTAAAATGAATATTCCCCTACCAATCGAATATTATATAACAACTTGCATACTTTAAAAATTTTATAAATATTACCCACAACTATAACATTATATCAAATCCACACCATAATTTTGAAAAAAATATTTCGAGAAATTTAAATATTTATTCATAAAATTTGTGATCTCACAGATTAAACAAAATTCGTATTAAGAAGGGAGTTAGGATTATGTGGGGATTTCAATTGAGGACTCATGTCAGCAGCTAAGTTATATGATTCTTCGTATGGGAGGAGAATTGTACTTGGTATAACAACCACTTAGTTTCTTACACTGATAATCATTTATATGTTTATGTCGCGCTATTTTTTATATACGTGTTGAGAAGGTAATTCTTTTCTCATGTTTATACTAAATGGGTAGAGTATAGGCTATAGTTAGAGAATATAAGATTAGGTGCGAGTTCTTAAAACTCATACTTATGGTACGTTCATAACTAATAATTATATGAAATGTTTTTGAACCCCTCAACGAATGGACGCCAAAGGTCTGACTAGGACAAGTTCTTAAACTCATATGACTGTGGAAAGTTCCTGAACTCATAACTGTGGTAAGTTTGATGAACTGGGTATAGATATGTGTGAATGGAGTATTGAGAATAATAGGAATAGATAGATTACTAAGCAATTGATCATTAGTGGAGACATTAGGTTTTCCAAATCTGCTAGCTATGCTAGACTTTGAAATTTTTTACATCAAGCTAAATACACACTATGTGCCTTTTTGAAAATGAATTTTTATTCTCAACTCCTGGTGACTATTGTGTATGTGTGGACTTTGGGACACTGACACATCGTTACCTGTTGAGATGATAAAACTGATTTGCAATGATTTTTGAACGGTTTAAAGTATAGTCTATGCTATTTGTTTTGGCTAGACGAAAATGATTTGAAATATCAAAATGTGTTTTATTTATCATTGATGTATCATGTAACCTAGTGTAGAAATGATAGAAAATGATGGAGTTGTAAATACAGGAATACTTAGTGTTGAATTCGATCTAAAAATCTTTGTCCCACTATTGTATGATGTGTTATGACAAAGTCATTCAATGACGGAATCCTCAAACGGGCTGTTAAATACAGTACGGTATCTTGACGTCATTTTTCAAACTATTTTTAAAAAAAAAATTAATTTGCCAACGGGGTTTGGCTATACCTAAATATTTCGATTGAATTGAATTATTGGTATGAGTCTATGCTATTTGATTCAGCTAGACCAATATTTATAAAAATTCTAAGCACCAAATTGTTTTGGTACGGAATTCTATGATAAGACTGAGGTGAACTATGCAGATTGGATAAAATTATTCAATACCTAGAATATTCGCAAGACATGATTAAAGTACGTACTAGCAACGGTAGTTTACCTTCTTCGTGATTGTAAACATATTGTTAACCTTTGTAAGGTGTAGAGTACCTTTTCCTTAATTGAAATAGGTCGCAAGTAGTAATACATATAAACCTCAATAGTTCATGGTCTATATGACTCCTCAGTACGATCTCAAAATTTTAAATCTTGTGAGTGATGTTTTGGGTAGCATGTGGTGATAAGTGTGCAATGTATAAGGTGTAAGTTGAATTTCGGGGATGAAATTCTTAGAAGAAAGGGTGAATGTGACAACCCAAGAATTTGGATAATTTATTAAAATCTTAAAAGATTTAATTAAGGTTAAATAATAGACCTAGACGGAAAATAAGTGTATGGATTTGATATTTCTATGAAGGATTTTTAAGGATTTAAAATTTTTTGTGGAGAATTATAAATTTTCGAATAATTATATCTGTATTTTTATGAATTAATTTTTTTTTTATTTTGGATATATGAGATATGGATTTAGCAGGATAGTCAATTTAAACTTTTAAGTTAAGGGATAATGAAAGTTAAGTCGGTTATGGTCCACAACCATAATTCATGGATTATGAACAAGGAATGAGAATATTAATATATAATAATTATATTTCAATATGATATGTATGTACTGTATGTGTGTATTGTTCAGTGTTGATCAGAGATAGCAGAGTAGTAGAAAACCCTAAGTTTAAATCGATAAACCCTAATTAAAACCCTAACTAGGAAAACTAAGACTGATTATTAATCAGGTATGTGAATCAAGGAGATATGTTAGTGATTATGAATCTAATTAGGGAAAACCCTAACGATTATCAAGAAACCCTAAATGCTAAGTTAGAAACCCTAATTTGATTTCTGAGAAACCCTAAACCTAATTTTAAAACCCTAATTGGTGATTAGCAAGCCCTAATGGTATTTAGAAAATCTTAAGATTTAAAAGTTATGAAATTACAAAACTACCCTTAAAATTTAAGTGGAAAAGACCCGAATACCCTTTAGTGTGCAAAATGACCAAATTATCGTTTTACTTAACTTGTAAGCAAAAAGACTTTCTAGAAGGCATGACTCACCAATTTAGATCTTCCATGTGTGTAAAATCTCAGCCAATCCTTATCTTAATTGACACCTTGCAAGATTGGATTCATTGAATCAAATTATAAGTGTTTAAAGAGAGAAAAAGTTTACAAAAGTTGCTCATTCTTACCCAAATACTCAACCAACTCTTCTCTCTCTCTAAGCCACAAAATCTCTAAGTTTTTCAAATCCTAAACAACTCTCTAGAACATCACAAACAGATTAGGAAGCAAGATCAAAGCAATTTCAAGAAAGAGGTATAACCCTAAAACCTAAATTTGATTCTTAAAGCCATATTAGATTTCTTGTTTATGTGTTTATTTAAGTGTTAAAAGATGTTATATAATGATCTATGATGTTACATCATAGATCTATAGCATCAAAGTGCTCAAAAATCAACTTTTCAAAACTATCTAAGAACCCTAGATTTATGGCCTGACAACCGAATGTTAGGGGCCATATATCTTAGTCTGTTAATGATTTTGTAGGTTTGATGTTTTAGATTTGTAGTTTTCTATAAGGACTTTCATCTGGACTTGAAATCATGCTTAGATCATGTCCGTAATGAAAGTTATTCATGGTCAAACTCAGTTGACCGAAAGATGACCAAGAGTTTCAGGCAACCCGTAAACTCAAAATCGTTGTCCACAACATTTTCCAAGGCTCATATCTTCATCAGTGTTAAATGTTTTAGAGATGTTATTTGTATCTAGTTTGTAGCCTGTCAGATATACTCTAGATTCATGCCTTTAAATCACTCAAACAATCAACAGATTGTAAATAGTGGATGGTCAAAGTAGCCTACTCGACATTGACTTTTATTTTCTAGGTAACCCAGAATGTGTTTTTCAGTGACTGACAAGAACTTCATGGTTCCAGATCTTGCATGTGTTTGATGATTTGCTTGTGTTAATGTTTTAAGATTATACTCTTGTATGTATACTACATATTCATGCTCCTAAATCACCTAGATAAACAACAGAATGAAAGTAATTGTTAGTCAAACTAGCCAACTCGTTCACTTGATAAGTGAGTTTCGAAAACCCGTAAAACCGTAAGAACATTATTTTCACGACAACCTTTGACCGGATGATATCTTATGATTTGATGTAGTTAAACCGATTTGATGATTGATATATGTACTTTCACATGTGGACTACTAAAAACCCTAAACCATTAGAACACATTAACAATGACCAACCTATAGAAATTTGAGCCTCAAAATGAACCTTGAAGTCGACTGGGTTTCGGAAAACCCAGAAAGCTCGACAACAACTTTGAAGGGCCGATCTTCATGCTATGTGTTTGTATGACTTATATGATGATTGATTCATGTAGTACACATAAATACTACATGATCAATACTTAAGATTGTCCGTAACATGTGTAGACCGAGAATTAAAGACGGTCAAAGTAGGTACCTTAAAAGCAATCGATCACTTGTTCTTGAGCCTCAAGAACACCTATCATGATAGAAAAACTGCCGCTAAAGCCTTTAGCTTATTTTGATTTAATTATTTTAGTTTTCTAATTTCAAAAATACATTAAAAATAGAAATAAATTCCTAAAAATTACAAAATCAGCTTTTAAAAATTATTTTAAGTTATAAAAATTAACTTTTGATAAATTGACATATTTTTCATTAATATTACTATTTATTTGAATATTAATGGTATTAAATTTATTTAATAAATGTATTAAATAAATGGGTTAAAAATGATTTTTATATTATAAAAATTATTTTAAATGATAATAAGATGTTTAAAAATATTTTAAGTTATAAATCATGACTTTTAATATTTTAAGGTAATTTTCATTAATAATTTAATATTAATGATAATAGGTTTATTTAATATTTATATTAAATAAATAGTTTAAAATGGTTTTAATGATTTAAAAATCATTTAAAAAAATATATAAAGGATTTAAAAATATTTTAAGTTATAATAAATGACTTTTAATATTTTCATGAATAATACATTAATATTTAAATATTAATGGTGATTATTTAAAATGATTTTAAATGTTTTAAAAATCATTTAAGGGTAAATTAAATGTTTTAAAAATATTTTGAGTTATTATTAATAACTTAGATATTTTGTCAAGTATTTCATTAATATTTTATATTATTTAAATATTAATGATAATGGAATTATTCTGTATTTAAATCATTTAAAAATGATTTCAGTGTTTGAAAAATCATGATAAATTATAATAATTATTTAAAAATTATTATAAGACCTTGAAAAATAATATGATTAATATTTAAATTATCTACTATAGTATTGAAGTTACAAAATAGAGTTTAAGTAAATATAAACTCGATTATTATCCGATAAAGCCGCTTGCATAATCAAATGTTACCAAAGTCGACCTGCACTTATATAGATCGACCGATAAGTAATTATTTATGTTAGAATGACTCATATAACTATGTGACAATGTGTTTAAGCTATATGATGACCGCAAATAAATAGCGATGTTATGTGTTATGATATATTATTCTATCAAAAAAAGAATAATCTTATAAATGATAGGTTTCAGATAAAAGATAAAACTAAGTTGTGTAAGCAAAGCAGATCGTGCAAGTATCCTTACTCTTTTGTATCTACTTATGCAATAATCCTGTAAAGTAAGTTATCGAATTATACTCCTGTTATATAAGTTATTAAACTCTACTATTATCGATCATGTATTTCAACATTAGTATTCATGCCAATTATCAAACCCTATTCGCTTACCAAGACAAGAATAATGTATGATCAATATATACTTGCTGATAGATAGTTAAGTTAGATTATTCAAGTGCCCTCACTTGGATAATGATTGTATTTAATCACATGTTGACACATACCTACTAGTTTTCGTGAATATGTATATGTTATTTAAAAATATCTAAGCTATTTAACTCAAATGACATAGAATAAAAAATATTATTGTGATAGAATATTATTATTATTCTGTTTTATTTCAGATTCCAGATTAATTATGAACATCCCAAATAGGAAAAAATTTTATGCTACTAAAGGCGACCAAATTGAACGATTTATCGCTCAAACAAGTAGTATTGATCAATACAGGCATAATCGGGTCGATCACCCTCCGTGTCCGTAAGAAGACATGACGGTTTTTTTGATGAAGTTCTGTTTAACCTTTTCAAAATTAAAAATAAAATTTATAGTTTGTTAAACTATTTTCAAATTTATAGTTAAGACGTAGTTTCAAAAAAATGAAATAGAATTAATATGTAGTTTCAAGATTGTTTCAAATTACTTCACAACTATTTACTTCATGTAGAAGTGTCGTCATCCAAAGAAAACATTTAAATCTTTCGTATAATCTTTATTCATTGCTATTACTTGTTGGGCACTCAAATGCTCATTCTTGCTTTAAATTTAAATGTTTTCAAATTAAGCTAAAGACGCACTCAAGGTTCCAAAGAAGGACAAAGGGAAGGGAAGTCAAGGAATAGGTTAAATTATGTTGTTATGATTGCTTGTAGTAAGATAATATAATATTTATCATGTAATGTAAGACTTAAAGGTTCTCAAGACTGGGAAGGTAGATAACTTTGATATAATAATTTTTTTTAATTAATACATTAAGTAGTTAAATGAATGTTATCGTGGAGCACCAAGTACGAGTTTCAAGTACTCGAATTTGGGGGCGTTACAAGTTGGTATCAAAGCTTAGGGTTAGAAACCTTAGGTGGGAGTAGACCTTAGGCTATAACCTTAGGACAGAGGAAAACGTTGAAAATATAAATAACTCAAATAGAGTTTAAAGGAGATGAATAAATTCATCGTAAAACAAAATAAAAGATAACTTATATAAAACTATTATTTGTTGTGTGTATATATATATGTACTAATCAAGATAATTTATGTGTAGATGTCAAAGTAAAAAAGGATTATTGTATGCTTATAACATGAAGAAGGATCAAATCAATACACCCGAGCTAATATCGGGCCAATAGTCAAATAGAGGCTCACGCTGAAAGTAACCTTGATGAAGTGATTATTTTGGAGAATATAGAACCGCACCTTAAAAATGGTGGAACTAATGATAGTGATTCGTACAATCAAGTTGAGCCGATCAAGCATCAACCAAGTGCGTAATCATGGACCAGTTTTTTCTTTAGAAAAGTTGTTGGAAATAGAAAAGCTATTTAATAGTCAATTGCAGAAGGCGTTGATCGAAATAATGGAAGAACAAGATAAGCTTAAGATCCAAATAGATCAGATAGGAGCTAAAAGCATAATATCAGGTGCAACTCCGAGCGAGAAGGGGAAAAGAAAGATGAACGACCGTGAGTTAGAAAATTCTAAAAACTTGAAGAAAATATGAAAGTGTAGAAACTGTAAAAGGAAACATAGAAGCATGTGCAAGAAAGGGAAAAAGATATGTTACATTTATGCTTATGAGGGACATACCTCTTTATTGTCCCGACTATAAGCAAGGTGCATGTTTTATGTGTGGGTTGAAGGTCATCAAAGCTAAAGATTGTCCAAGATCGTGAGAATGTGTAGGAAATAAGTAGGATTAGTATTTGAATATGTATGTTTAATGATATAATATGTGTAATGTAATATTTCTAACTTTTGTATAAGTGGTAATAGTAAATCCCAACTTTTGTGGTCATAAAGGATAATGGATGCTTATAACAATATGTGTTATCCGGTGTAAAGTACTATGAATGAATGTGAATATATGTTTGTTTAATGAAATAAGTTTTTATGTATCTATCTGATAATTTGATAATACGATAAAAACCAAGTTTCAAAATTTGATATTTTGAGTATATGATTATTTGAGTTTGAAATTATATGTTAAAATATATATAAGACATAGAATATAAGAATAAAAGGATAATTTATGATTTTATCGATAATGCCGCCAAGAAGACAAAATCGAAACCAAAGGGTTGAAGAATCATTAACAATGTGGGAGGACAACAACAACCAGCACCTAATACAGAATTTTTACTAACATGATAGCTCAAGCTTATGCTATGCGATACCAAATTGTGAGAAAACCAAATTTCGATAATCGATTGGCAAATTTTAAAGACTTCAAAGCAAGAGGACCGCCAGAGTTTAGAGGGACAACCACCTCAGAGAAGCTCAGACTTGGATAAAGGAGATAGAAAAGGCTTTTGTGATCGCTAGGGTAAGCTGAGGGGCAAAAAGACAACTTTTTCCCACTTATATGATGAAAGGGAGGCAAATTTCGTGGGAGCAAATCAAACTAGAGTCGGAGTAGAGAGAGGTTACATGGACTAGGTTCAAAACACTTTTTTTGAGAATTATTTTTCAACTAGTATGCAAAAGCTAGGATGGAGGTGAAATTTCGAGTTAAAGCAAGGGACATGTCAATCATGTGAGTATGCCGCAAAATTTAATGAATTAGCTAGGTTCGCTCCACATCAAGTGGACACGAAAGCAAGGAAGACACAAAGGTTTGAGCTGGGCTTAAAACCCTGGCTCTACAACAAGGTGGCAGTATTACAGATAGGTACTTTTGCAGCACTATTGGACAAGGCTATCATAGCCCAAGAGGGAAGTGAAGCCATGACTCTTTACAATAAGGAGAAGAAGAATAAGGCTAAGATTGAGGGAGCTATGAAAGTGGAAGGGAGTAGGGGAGTAAGATGGGAAAGAGAAAAGAGGACAATTTAGGAAATATCCAAATTAAGCAGAGGGTGTGAAGAAGCAAGTCAGGCAATGTGGAAACTGTGGGAAGAACCATTCTGAGAGAGTGCTTAAGGGAAAGTCTCATGTGTTTTAAGTGTGGGCAGGAGGGATATATCTCTCCCAACTGTCTTAATCATAGGATGAATAGTGGTAATTTTATTTGTGGGTCAACAGATCATAGGGTGAGGGAATGTCCGAAAAGGAGAGCTGATGGGGGAAATGTCAATACGGGGAAGAGTAGTGGGACGCTAGCAATAACTGGTCCAACTCCACCAAGCCAGCCAACCAAATCGACCGCAAGGACCTTTAATATGACAGTTCAAGATACGATCGCAGTCGGAGATGGAGTTCCGGGTATGAACACGATCAACAATATTAATATATACACCTTATTCGGATTTAACCTATTCTCGTACCATAAATTTGATATAATAATATAATAAATCACTAATAAAAAGATTTTTGAAGGAGGAATTTGAGTTATGGATTTGTAATACGAATCTTATAAGGAGGGGAGAATATAGTAATTCAATTTTTCATAATTAAAAATCTAAGGACAAAACATTAATATTAAGGGTAAGGTAATGGTGATTCCAAGGACGGAATCTTTATAAGGAGGGGAGAATGTAAAGACCCGAAAAATTTTCGAATAATTATATATCTAGTATTTTTACTTAATAATTTTTTTTATTTTTACAAATAATATTTTGAATATATGAGATATGGATTTAAAGGTAGATAGTCAATTTAAATTTTTAAGTCGATCGACAATGAAAGTTAAGTCGATATGGTCCATAACCCTAATTCATGGATTATGAACAAGGAAAATGAGAATATTAATATATAATAATTATATTTCAATATGATATGTATGTATTATATGTGTGTATGGTTCAAAGGTTGATCGAGATAATAGCGAGTAGAGAGAAAACCCTAAGTTTAAATCGATAAACCCTAATTCAAACCCTAAATAGAAAAACTAAGACCGATTATTAATCGTATATATGTGATCAAGGAGATATGTTAGTGATTATGAATCTAATTAGGGAAACCCTAACGATTATCAAGAAACCCTAAATGCTAAGTTAAAACCCTAATTTGATTTTTTTTGAGAAACCCTAAACCCTATTTTAAAAACCCTAATTGGTGATTAGCAAGCCCTAATGGTATTTAGCAAATCTTAAGATTAAAAGTTATGGGAAATATATGAAATTACCAAACTACCCTTAAAATTCAAGTGGAAAAGACCAAAATACCCTTTAGTGTGTAAAATGACCAAATTACCCTTTTACTTAACTTGTAAGCAAAAAGATTTTCTAGAAAAAGCATGACTCACCATGTTAGATCTTCCATGTGAAAAATCTCAACCAAATCCTTATCTTTTTTGACACCTTGCAAGATTGGATTCATCAATCAAATTATAAGTGTTTAAAAGAGAGAAAAAGTTTACAAAAAGTTGCTTCATTCTTATCTAAACACTCAACCAAGCTTATTCTCTCTCTCTAAGCCACAAAAATCTCTAAGTTTTTCAAATCCCAAACAACTCTCTGTAACACCAAAATCAGATTAGGAAGCAAGATCAAAGCAGCATTTTCAAGAAAGAGGTATAACCCCCAAACCTAAATTTGATTCTTAAAGCCATATTAGATTTCTTGTTTATGTGTTTATTTAAGTGTTAAGATGATGTTATATGATGATCTATGATGTTACATCATAGATCTATAACATCAAAGTGCTCAAAATCAACTTTTCAAAACCGCCCAAGAACCCTAATTTTGTGGCCCGACAACCGAATGTCGAGGCCATAGATTCGGTCTGTTAATGATTTTGTATGTTTGATGTTTTAGACTTGTAGTTTGTTATAAGGACTTTGATCTCGACTTGAAATCATGCTTAGATCATGTCCGTAATGAAAGATATTCATGGTCAAACTCAATGACCGAAAGATGACCAAGAGTTTCGGGCAACCTGTAAACTCAAAAAAAAAAAGGTCCGACAACATTTTCCAAGGCTCATATCTGTCAAGTGTTAAATGTTTTAGAGATGTTATTTGTATCTAGTTTGTAGCCTGTTAGTTATACTCTAGATCCATGCCTTTAAATCACTCAAACAATCAACAGATTGTAAGTAGTGGATGGTCAAAGTAGCCTACTCTACATCGACTTTTAAATTCTGGTAACCTGTAATGTGTTTTTCAAAGTCCGACAAGAAGTTCAAGGTCCCGCATCTTTGCATGTGTTTGATGATTTGATTGTGTTAATGTTTTAAGATTATACTCTTGTATGTATACTACATATTCATGCTCCTAAATCACTTAGATAACCAAATGTAATGAAAGTAATTGTTAGTCAAAAACTAGCTAACTCGACACGGATGGAGCTTCGAAAAAACCCGTAAAACCAAGAACATGTTTTCGACAACCTTCACCAATGATATCTTATGATTTTGATGTAGTTAAGATCGATCCGATGATGATTGATAATTGTACTTTCGTCATGTGGACTACAAACCTAAACCATTAGAACACATTAACAATGACCGTAACCTATAGAAATTAAGCCTCAAAATGACCCAAGAAGAAGTCGATCGGGTTTCGGAAAACCCGTAAAGCTCGACAACAACTTTGAAAGGCCAGATCTTCATGCTATGTATGTACTTGTATGACTTATATGATGATTGATTCATGTAGTATTACATAAATACTACATGATCAATACTTAAGACCTCGCCTAAAACATGTGTAGACCGAGAATTAAAGACTATCCAAAAGTAGGCACCTTAAAAATCGATCGCCGTTGTTCTCGAGCCTCAAGAACACCTATCATGATAGTAAACTCGTCGCTAAAGCCTTTAGCGACGGATTTAATTATTTTAGTTTTCTAATTTCCAAAAATACATTAAAAATAGAAATAAATTTCTAAAAATTACAAAATCAGTTTTAAAAATTATTTTAAGTTATAAAAATTAACTTTTGATAAATTGACATATTTTTCATTAATATTACTATTTATTTGAATATTAATGGTATTAAATTTATTTAATAAATGTATTAAATAAATGGGTTAAAAATGATTTTATATTATAAAATTATTTTAAATGATAATAAGGTGTTTAAAAATATTTTAAGTTATAAATCATGACTTTTAATATTTTAAGGTAATTTTCATTAATAATTTAATATTAATGATAATAGGTTTATTTAATATTTATATTAAATAAATAGTTTAAAATGGTTTTAATGATTTAAAAATCATTTAAAATGATTTAAAATTTAAAAATATTTTAAGTTATAATAAATGACTTTTAATATTTTCATGAATAATACATTAATATTTAAATATTAATGGTGATCATTTAAAAATGATTTTAAATGTTTTAAAAATCATTTAAGGGTAAATTAAATGTTTTAAAAATATTTTGAGTTATTATTAATAACTTAGATATTTTGTCAAGTATTTCATTAATATTTTTATATTATTTAAATATTAATGATAATGGAATTATTCTCATTTAAATCATTTAAAATGATTCCAATGTTTGAAAATCATGATAAATTATAATAATTATTTAAAATTATTATAATACCTTGAAAAATAATATGATTAATATTTAAATTATCTACTATAGTATTGAAGTTACAAAATAGAGTTTAAGTAAATATAAACTCGATTATTATCCGATAAAGCCGCTTGTACAATCAAATGAATCAAGTTGACCTGCACTTATATAGATCGATTCGATAAGTAATTATTTATGTTAGAATGACTACTATAACTATGTGACAATGTGTTTAAGCTATATGATGACCGCAAATAGCAGAAGTTATTATGTGTTATGATATATTATTCTAATCAAAAAGAATAATCTTATAAATGATAAGTTTCAAGAGATAAAAGATAAAACTAAGTCAGATAAGCAGCAGATCGAAAAAGTATCCTTACTCTTTGTATCTACTTATACAATAATCCTATATAAGTAAGTTATCGAATTATACTCCTGTTATATAAGTTATTAAACTCTACAATTATCGGTCATGTATTTCAACATTAGTATTCATGCCAGTTATCAAACCCTATTCGTTTACCATTACCGTAATAATGTGTATGATCAATATATATATACTGATGATAGATAGTTAAGTTAGATTATTCAAGTGCCTCACTTGGATAATGATTGTATTTAATCACATGTTGACACATACCTACTAGTTTTCTTGATATGTATATGTTATTTAAAAATATCGTAACCAAAATAGAATATTATTATTACTTAATTGAATTATTCTAATTCAAATTTCAGATTAATTATGAACATCCCAAATAGAAAAACTTTTATGCGCCAAAGGCGACCAAATGAACGATTTATCGCTCAAACAAGTAGTATTGATCAATATGTGG
This sequence comes from Panax ginseng, assembly GCA_020205605.1. Classification (NCBI taxonomy): domain Eukaryota; kingdom Viridiplantae; phylum Streptophyta; class Magnoliopsida; order Apiales; family Araliaceae; genus Panax; species Panax ginseng. The sequence goes on along the minus strand of CM035128.1, from coordinate 90,077,623 downwards.
CATAATCTGGCCGATCACCCTCCGTGTCCGTAAGATATGACGGTTTTTATGATGAAGTTCTGCTTTAACCTTTTCAAAAATTAAAAATAAAGTTTATAGTTTGTCAAAGTATTTTCCATTTATAGTCAATACATAGTTTTAAAAAATGAAATAGAATTGATATGTAGTTCAGTATTGTTTCAGCTTACTTCACAACTATTTCTTCGTTGTAGAAGTGTTGTCCAAAGAAACCATTTAAATCTTTCAGATAATCTTTACTCATTTCTATTACTTGTTGGTCACTCAAATGCTCATTCTTGCTTTAAATTTAAATGTTTTCAGCTAAGCTAGCACGACCTGAAGGTTCTGACAAGGAGAAAGGGAAGGGGAAGCTGAAGGAATAGGTTACATTATGTTGTTATGATTCTTGTAGTAAGATAATATAATATTTATCATGTAATGTAAGACTTAAAGGTTCTCGAGACTTGGAAGGTAGATAACTTTGATATAATAATTTTGTTTAATTAATACATTAAGTAGTTAAATGAATGTTATCGTGGAGCACCAAGTAAGAGTTTCAAGTACTCAGTTCTAGGGAATCCAAAACCCTAATTTGGGAACTCAAAGGCTAAATTTAAAGGCTTAAGTGTTTATATTTATAAATCTAATTAGGGATTACCCTAATTGATTAGTTAGAAAACCCTAATTGCTAAATTAGAAACCCCAATGTACAATTAGGGAAAACTTAATTGTTAATTTAATAATTTTAATGTTAATTTGGTAACATTAATCCTAATTAGCAAGTCCTAATGATTAGGAAACTTTAATATAATTAAGAAATCCTAATTATAATTTAAACATCTTAATTTTATATTTTAAAACCTAAATAGAAAATATTAGAAAAGTATTTTTTTTTCAAAACCTTAGGGTTAAATCCTAATGGTCAAACCCTAAGGGTTAGACAAATGACTAAGGTGCCATTAAAATTACAAGTTAAATGTCCAAACTACCCTTTTTGCATTTTTTTTAATGAGATGGAGTATAGATCGTGCCCTATTAGTGGTTAGTGACCAACTCTAACTAGCCATGTGCTCTAAAAATCAACTTAAATCAGCTAAGAATTGACCACATTATCGACCATATATATGAATCAAAATATATATAGATTGAGAGAGAGAAAAAAAGTTCACTTTCAAGCCTCATTTGTTCACTTACTCTCAACCAAACTCTCTCCAACTCAAACCTACGAAAATAATAAGTGATTCAGTCCCTTATTAAGTCCCTAGAATATCAAGATCAGATCAGGAGCCTAGAATCAAGAATTTGTTCAAAGTGAGGTATAACCCTAATTTGAAATCTGATCTTGTATGCCATGTTAGATTCCATATTTTTGTGTTTAAATATGTTGTAGATAGTGTAAATCAGTGGTCTGGATTGGTAGATAGTGGATCTAAAACATCTAGATACACGAATTTGAAGTTTTCAAAAATTCAGAAAAGTTGGACAATATGGTCTGACAGTCGAATGTCAGGTCTCATAGATTTGGGTCTGTTAATGGTTTTAGTGTTTTAAATGTTTGAAATTGTAGTATGTCATATGGGTTTTAATCTGGAACTTGAATCAAGGTCAGAACATGAACAGATTGCAAGTTATGAGCAGTCAAACATGGTTGACCGACCATAACCAACTGATTTCTAGGCAACCCAGAAACCCAGGAAGCCTCTGACAACGTATTGTAGGCTTCTGATCTTGTATGTGTTTTATGTTTAGGCCACATTGTTGTTTTGATGTAATAGATTTGTAAAAGTACACAATCATGTCCTTAGATCACCCAGATCCTTATCAGAATCATAGATAATCATGGTCAAAGTAGGGTTGACCGTCTGCTTATGGAGATTTCTAGAAAACCCAGAAACCTTCAAGAACAATTTTTCTAACAAGGTTTGACTGGCTTGAATCTTGTGATTTTTTTGTTGTTAGACTTATATGATGTTATAGAATTGTTCCTTGACATGTATACCACACGATTGAACCATTAGATCCTACAAACTAAGCCTGGAACTCATAGATTCAAAGGCTGGAAAGTGACCCTTCGAACTATTCTTCATTTCTGGAAAACTCAGAAATTGAAGAACAGTGTCTGACAAGATTTGTGAGCCCTGTATCTCACTGAACTGTTGTAGTAAGGCCATGAAATATGTGACACCCTAAAATCTAGGAATTTCATTCCCACAAGATTTGGTATTCACTTTCCATTCATACATATCTATCACCCAAATAAAATAATAATTAAACCATAATCCTCCCTTTAAATAGGGTTACATCATTAAATTCAAAAACATCCCAGTTTGTCTAACCTTTAAACATCATATAAGTGCGAAAATAAAATTATTACATCACGTCATTATTTAAAAGTCTATGATCATCACAATAAATAAAATTACAAGTCTGCATCACTTGTATATTTTTTTCCTTTCCTTTGCTGGGTGAAGGCTCATCTACCTTCTCAACTTTAGCTGCAATGATAATATTTATGCAAGAGTGAGCAAAACAATTGCTCACTGGATATAACAATGAATCAACAGGAGAATAATAATAATAACTTCCAACGAATAGGCTCATCAAAACTGAATAGTACTCTAACAATGATAATCAGAAACTAGAATCCAAAATATGGAATATATATCTGAGGGTCATAAGACCATGAACTATGTCCACAGTTGCGAGTAATCTTTCAACTCCAACTTTAACAGTCATAAGACTATAAGGACTCCTCGTACTTAGGGGGATCAGCCCTTCGTACAATGTATTGTGCACAAACATTTCAACGCTAAACGTAAATTATCCCCTAATAAAAATAGGGTTGCTCATCTCAGTATTTAGAGTACAAGTCTGCACCAAAGAAAGTTTGGTTTGGATAAGCTTTCAAGGGTAATTTGAAGTTTAACGAACATCAACTAGAGGACTAGTTGAATCAATAGTGTTTAATAACACAACAATTGATCAATAATACCATAATATGGAACAATGAATAAGTGTAAGCTAACTAACTATATCTTGAACTCATGCTTAGAAACAACTACAAAGCATAAGTATTGAATGACAATAAACCTTGCTTGAATAAAATTAAGCTAGGACTATGAATTATTGAATATACATTAAGTAATAGCAAGCTGAAAATAAAGCTTGCTCATTATAAGAATGGCTTGTGTCAAGTAAATGAACTAAGATAATTCAACATTAGAAATTAGAATTCAAGAAAATTACATTCATAGTACATGAAGGACAATAAAGAAACTTGTCTAACAATAAACAAGTTAGAATACATCAATAAATATTGGAATTCAAAACTTGTTCGAATAAAGTTTAAGTCATAGCTAGCTTGTTCAAATAATGATTAAGAATACAAGAATTCGATTAATGAAAGGTTAAAGTAAGAAACTTGCTCAATGTAAATGTAGAGTTAGAAAACTTGCTCAATGTAAAAAAGAAAAGTTTAGAAACTTGCCTCGAGCGTAAGCTATAATATTAAACTCACGTTCACCTACACATAGGTTTAAAATCACAATACCTATTAGATATGCTAACATACCACAACATGTACATTTCTAGCTAAACTTATTATTTTAGCACAAGTCTTATGCTACCATTTACATTTTAGAATTCCCAAGTGTTAACATCACAACACTTAACTAACCTTCATTGTATAAACTAAGTTATAACATAACACGTTCATAACTTATAAATCATTTTTACAACTTTGAATTTACAATCCACATAACACGACTCTGTTTAACCTTGTTGTTACATGGTTCTCACATTAACCTAACATTAAGCTAAGTTACATTGAACGACCAAAGTCTGCAGAATTAACAGACTTCACTGTATCGAGATCGAAAGACTTTGGCAGCAATGCCGCCGAGCTTTTATCTTAACTTCTTCATGGCGCTTGCGCTGCTATTTACGCAATTCGATTTTGCATAATATGGTTACGACATTTTTCTTAAGCCAACTAACACGAATTTCACCCCACCAAACAGTAAAATTAACACAAACAATAGATATAAACTATATTACAAACATGTTTGCTAACATATTCAAACAATTACAACAATTTAACAACAACCTAAGCTAATTTAATTTCTCAAATTCCATATTTTCATATGAAAACTCCATTTTTGACATCTATTGCAAAAATCATCACTCTAATCTCTATACTTGGCCAAATTGCTTCGTTCAAATTATGTTATGCTCGTTTCTTAATGAACTAACATATACAAGACTTAATTTACAGTTTCACATACAGTTTGACTACTAAAATTGGTTCTTTTCATGAACCATATGAAAATTACATATAATATCAAAATTTCTATTGTCACTACTACAAAACAGTAAATTAATAACGCGTAAAAAATGTTGTGGTTTCAGTCAAAAAAACGTCGTGGTTAAAGATGTCATCTATTTGACACCCTTACACAACGTTTATAAAATGTTGTAGTTAAGCACAATACACAACGTTTTTTAAGAAAAAAAACGTTGTAAATTTATTTTCCAAAAATTAGCAGATGCTTAAAAACGTTGTAAAAGATATGATTCCACAATATTTTTTGGATAAAAATGTTGTTTAGTATATCAGACAACATTTAAGCACATTTTCACAACGTTTATAATGTATCATCTATTTAGACAAATTTATACAACGATTTTAAAACGTTGTAGTGTGACTTAAAAATATTGTAATACATGCATATAACATTTGTTTTTAAATATTGACCATAGAAAGCAACAGACAACGTTTTTAACCAATTTATACAATGTTTAAAAGGTGTCATTTATTTATACAAATATACAACATTTTCTAAATGTTGTAGATAAAAAAGAAACAAAAAAAGTTTTGGTTCACCTATATTACCAATGCACCTGCAATACGCTAATGCCATGATATATAGCAAAAATATATCAACCATTCAAAATACAACCCAATAATACTATTCATTTATAGTTTCAAATTACTACATCCACAAAATATATACCAAAATGTATTCATATATGCATCTCAAATTCACTTTTCAATATAAATTACTACTATATTGAATTGTGAATTTGATTACATGCATCCACAAAATAAAACCAAACTATCCATAAACTTAAGCTACTACCTAAACATGTGCAAAAAAGCCTAGTTCTCCCAAAATACATACATTCATCTAACATATTCACCGTTAACTCATCCCGTACTTCGTCAATTTGTTCTTGTGTGTACGTTAATCCACATGCCTTATCCCACTGAAATAAAAGAACAACAAATTTAGTATTCAACAAAGATACCAAATAACATACCAAATCATATTTTTCCTTGTCACTCTGTCCTTTCAAGGAACTGCTAGCTGCTAGGAACACATAATTAAATTCCTTTGAATTAATTGGATCATTCCAAAAAGCCAACCAAGTGACAGCATTATCATGCCTAATTTCTTTCCAGCTGCCAAAATTCAAAGTCCCAACAATACAGAATTATATGAAGAAAACAACTTAAGCTGAGAAAACCTTTGTCACTTTTCTAATTCAATAATGAGGGAGAAAAGAAGGGATGCAACCTTTCCCCTGGAATTGGACATTCTGGAACTGGGGCATCTCTTCCAATATTTATAGTAATGTCACTTGGACGTACATGTTTTTTCAATTTTACCATCTGAAACAAAACAGAACTCGTCAGCTATATCTGGATGAAAACTACATAAAAATATAGTAAATACTAACAGATTGTGAGAGCCAAATATATCATAATATTACATAAATGACTGATCTGCTATCTTCATAGACGATAAATAGATATCAAAATAACCTTTGGAAGCTCTCCACGACCTCTGAACAACCCTGGTGGTTCAACTCTAAAGTTTCCAACCTGTACATCAGTCCAAGTAGTTGCATCAGGTGAGTCTAATTACTCTTCTTTAAACATACAACAATACAATGGAGGCAGGAGGGGGGGTCCCCGTCCTTGAAATGGAAACTAAAAAATACTGATCCAGTAAAAACAAATATGAGATTAAACTAGGGTGATCTAGCAACCACTGCAATCATTGGAAGTCTTCAGTATTCAGATTAAATATACACGTGCACGCAAAGACACACATATATGGTAGTTGAAAGATTATCATGCTCGTCAGGACTTCAAACAAACATATTAATCGTCCCACATTATTGGTCGATAGAGTATTTGAGTGACAATAACTACGAACTACCCTATTTATATACTAAACAAAAAATGTTTCGTTCTTTAAATAATTTTGCTTACATATAATTCATATATTTTTCCTTATATTTCAGCTCACCTCCTTCAGAAAATTGGAAATATCTTGTGCTGATTTTGTGTCAGAGTTGTAGTTGCCTTCTGAGGTTGTTGCATAGGAAAATCCAGATCCGGCTGGTGCATCTAAAAATATTATGTTTGCAATATTCAAAAATTAACGCAATCATATAATACAAAACTAACTTGAATCCTAATTACTCATCAAATTAAAAACATAAATATAAGCTAGAATACAATAGTAAGAAAAAATAAAAGTAATAAGATATGGGAAAGAAGAATTTGAAGGTAAATTTGTCTATTGTTTTTTTTTAAAATCATTTTTTTTTTGTTTATTTTCTCTTCAATTCTTGGGTGATATACAAACAAATGAGAGAACACAAAACAAGAGCTTCTTTGCTTCTTCTTCTCCTACCAAACACTTGCACACCTTGATATAAGTCAAGAAGGCTCAATTAGTATGGGACAATGGACATCCCAAAATGAAAAAGGGTCAACTAAAGTGAGACAGAAGGAATATGGTGCTAGGAAGAATTTATATAGCACCTTTGTCCATGAGTATGGGTTCAGACTAAGTGATGGTAATCCCCCAATATAAGCTGGGAAATCAAATTTTAGTGGACCTGCAGAATTCATGCGAAAGAGTGAGTTTAAATTTGATACATTAAAAGTGTTAGCCACGTTAGTAATAATCTTTTTGCAGAAGCAGAAATTCTCATTAGATCAACCTAAAGCACCCATTTTCATAAAAAAAATAGAATTCTCGAAGGGGATATACTCCACCTGCTTTTGAAACTGTTGTTGCTTGGCTTTTTTCTCCTGGATCCTCTTCTGACGTTCCTCATAGAAATCAAAATCATCTAGGATGCATGGATGGTTTGCAAGCTGTGGAAACAAATTCATGTAATATCCTGCATGGATGGTTTGCACGTCAAACACGTCATGTAGACATAGATCCTCTTGTTTTCCCAAGTTAATATATACAAGAGTATGTAAAATAAGGCTGCAAATGAATGGATCTGCTTTTAAGTTTTTTATTATTTAATTGTCAAATTGGATACAATTAATAGATTATTTACCCCCATCATGGAGTTTCAGTCTTAAACTGGTCCTGGCCAGGCAACACAAGTTAAGAACTTATGTCTTTTCTTATATGCATGTCTACACTAAAGAAAGATAAGAGACTAATATATATTTGCAGTATAATTATTATTATGTAACTACTTCTAGCTACATTAACTTATTATACTTCAAATTAACTAAGAGTATAATGTAGTCGGGATAAAATGGTAATACTTTAATATATATGATCATCATTTGATCAATCCTTAACACTTTAACAGTGACCGAGAAAGATAAAGTACCCAACAGATAGTCTTCTGTATTTGTCCCCTAATAGAGTTTCTCTTCTTAATAAAACAAAAGATAAACAGAAGCAGCACTTAATTGAAATTATATATCGCTTTATAATCGTAATTATACTCCTTCCCTCAAATCCCCTTTATGGATCTACCTGACACAACCATTAAACAAAGAATAAGATATGGTAGCATAGATTTGACTCAAGGAAGGTACAAAATGATGCTGATGTATGCAGATGGAAAACAAAAATATTTATTTTCTTAGATATATTCCATAGAGATGCTAATAAACATATTTTTTTTAAACTGCAGACCTCTTCCTCTTTTTCTATATCATTCATGTGTGAGCATATATATAAAATACATAACTATCTATAAGGTCTGGAAAACAGAAAAGAGATGTTAATAAACAGATTTTTTATACATTAGGTAGAGAAAAATAAAGAAATGTAATGTACAAATGCAGAAAATACCTGACTGTCAGCAACCAGACCACCATCATCACCATCCCGTCATAGATGTTTTAGGCTCCCTATGGAACATGGTAAGTGCGAGGAAAAAAAAAAGAAAGGAAAGAAAAGAAAATTACAAAACTGGAAAAGAACTAAAAAAATCCAACAGTCAGTCCATTACACATTTACACTTAATTTCAAGTGTACTTCATTTCAATTTGCTTGCTATTTCCAAAAATATATAAATCGGGCACAAAAGAATCCTTGATATTAATCAAGCATACAATGCATAGCCTAATCCATGCAGACAACCAATTCAAGAACTACAATCATAAAGTCTAATAAAATAAGATTTAACAAAATAAAGTTCTCACAAAAATATTTGTCAATAATCAATAGAAAATTATAGCAAAAGCAATTTTAGATGAGAAGAATCTCAAAAAGATCAGTAACAATTAAGCTAGATGAAATAGTACAAGCAATCAAATAATTTGAACTCACAAATAAAGCAATTTTACCAGCACCTGAATTTGTTACTTTACATTCAAGTCGAATTATAACTAGGCACTGATATACAAACTAATAAACAAAAAATATTGAAAGCAAATATAATAAACTAAACAAAGCTAGGGACTTTTTCCTCTAATAGGCCCAAATGATCACAGAACAACGAACTACATCACAAACTATTTCAAATAGAATCATACAAATATGGCACTAACATAACAGGAAAACTTTACTTGATGCACAAGAATAAATACAAAATATTACCTCCCAGGCATAATTGTCGTTTTAGGGCCACTCAATTTGCTTAAAATTTCTTTATCAACAACACTTACAAGCTTCCCCAAATTCTTGTACTGCGAACTATAGTTAGAGCCCCCATTATTAGCAACATATTCCCCAACACTGCAAATAAGCCCCAACCCCAACAAACAAAATTATTTCCAGGATAATTCAACAACACTGAGATATAAACCTGTAACAAGAAAACCTAAAAACAAAACAGAATCACTATCTAATCAAATTTCAGAGAAGAATAGAGTTGAATCCTACTTACTCGATTTCAAGATACAGAGGCTCAGAATCGCCGTCTCTCAGAATCGCCGTGACTAAATACAAACATAAACAAAATTCACACTATGAGATGCTTAGATATCATGTACCCTTCCAATACCATAACTACACAGCATATAGGTACTAATACATTTATGAATAACGTATAAATCTGAATCAAAGGCCAGAACCTGTTTCGGAATGCTAATTACAGCCCCGTTTTCTTGAGATATTTTTAAATCCTTCACTAATTCGAGAGATTGATTCAACTGCTGTTTCCATTTTTCGTCGTACAATTTGTGAATGATGGCATTGAACGGACCTTGTTCAATTAGTGGCTTAGCAACATCGATCTGAAAGAGGTCGGTACCTTGATTTTGGGTATAACTTACAAGAGATTGAGTTATGAAGCTATGGACTTTCTTCGGCTCGAGAGCGTAACCTATACGCAACCTTCTTGCTTCCGACATTGTTTCAGCTCTGCACATAACAGGTTTTGGCCACCTTGGGAGCCACTATCGACCCTTCTTACCTTTGAACTAGTTGACGACCGATACTAGCCCCTCTGGTTTTGGCCATTTGAACAGGAGAGAGAAAGTTAATCGGGTTAATAAACCCTAGTTTTCGTGTAGCATGTTCAGGAGTAGAGAGAAAGAAGTCTGAGATGGAATACTGTTTAGGCATTTTAATTTCAAGTTTTCATTTGACGAGATTTTTTTTTGACCTCCGTGTTTCTGATAAAGATAACTTTTTTTAAAAAAAATATTATCTATTTAAAATCAAAAATTACCCTTATATAATAGATAACGTTTTTTTTCATATGTATCTACAACTTTTTGTTAAAAAACGTTGTGAAAAAAAATACCATAATATTTTTTATAAAAACGTTATGGTTTAAGTGTTGTCTATTTAGTACTTTGTAGTAATATGTCAAACGAAATTAGCATACAAATTCTTGCTTAAACACAAATTCTAATCATTATAAACATTATAACTACAAGTACTCAGTTGTATAATCATAAACTTAGAAGTTTGAATTCAAAGAACATGTAAATTATGCCGTATTCATACATATACTTATATAATATCAAAGTTGTAGAACATACCTTCAATTACTAAGACAATCGTTGCTAATTACTGGAATTATTGTGAAAATTCACAGGTTTCCTCACAATTCTCTCAAGCTCTCTGTCAATCTCTCTCTGAATTCTCTTCTCTCTTCTAAGTAGACTAAGCCATATGCTAACTTAAGCGTAAAAACAAAAAACTGATAACCTTAATACGCTACTAATAATTGTAATATCAGTTATAACGCTTAAGTTATAAATATATATTATATTTATTATTTTATTTATTTTATTTAAATTCAAAAATAAAAAATAATCCTAAAGCCATAAGGCTTTGTTTGGCAAAACCCTTTAAATTTTAAAGAATTAATATATTTAAGTCTTGTTTGACAAAATCACATTAAACTCCTTTATTTTATTTTAATAAATAATTTTAGTTTATAATTTATAATTACATCTTATTTATTTTGATTTCCATATCCAACATTATTCAATAAATTTATTAAACACTATATTTTAAATAAATTTTCCACTTTATCAAATACCACAAAATTATAATTTCATTTGATAATTTAATATACCATTTTAAATTATTAATCACAATATAACACCCATGTTATATTACAAATCTCTAAATTATAAATTAATTTAATTTAGAAATTTATCTAATAAATTTAGATTCATAAATATTTATTAACAACCATCCCATCAATAAATATTTATTCAATAATAAACACCTCAAATAAATATTTATATTATTCAATAAATATTTAATATTACAATTTGAAATTTCGGATCGTTACATCCTTTCCTCCTTACAAGGATTCTGTTCCCAGAATCACAATTCAAACAATCAAATTGTCACATTCTTCCCTACTTACAAAGATTCAGTTGCCTTGATGCATACGCAATAACCTTGTCGTTCTGCATAAGGACACAACCCAATCCTTTGTGTGAAGCATCACTATACACCACAAAATTTCCTGTATTATCTGGTAACGACAACACAGGTGCTACACTTAACTTCTTTTTCAGTTCTTGAAAACTTTCTTCACAGTTCTCCGTCCAAACAAATTTTATAGACTTTCTCGTCAAATTCGTCAACGAAGTGGCAATCTTGGAAAAATCCTGAATAAATCGTCTATAATATCCTGCCAATCCCAAGAAACTTCTCACTTCTGATGGAGTTCTTGGTTGTTCCCAATTTATCACAGCTTCGACTTTTGATGGATCCACTAAAATTCCATCTTTATCGATTACATGTCCAAGGAATTGTACACGTTCCAGCCAAAATTAACATTTAGAGAATTTCGCGTACAACTTTTCCTTTCTTAACTTCTCGAACGTCAGACGTAAGTGTTCCATGTGTTCTTCTTGAGTTTTGGAGTACACCAAAATATCATCGATAAATACCACCACAAACTTGTCTAAAAATTGTTTAAACACCCTATTCATTAAATCCATGAACGTTGCAGGGGCGTTTGTCAAACCGAAAGACATTACTAAAAATTTGTAATGTCCATACCGAGTTCGGAATGTCGTCTTTGGTACATCCTCCTTCCTTACCTTCAATTGGTGATATCCACTTCTCAAATCTATTTTCGAGAAATATCTGGCACCCTTCAATTGATCAAACAAGTCATCTATTCTTGGCAATGGATACTTGTTCTTAATAGTGACTTTGTTTAATTCCCTATAATCAATGCAAAGATGCATTGACCCATCCTTCTTCTTCACGAATAACACCGGTGCTCCCCACGGTGACACACTTGGCTGAATATACTTCTGATACAATAGCTCTTGTAGTTGCACCATTAGTTCTTTCATCTCTACCAGAGCCATTCTGTATAGGGCCTTTGATATCAGAGTGGTTCCTGGCGCTAAGTCAATTACGAACTCGATTTCTCTGTCAGACGGAAGTCCTGGCAAATCCTCTGGAAACACATCTACGAATTCCCTAACCACTAGTATTTCCTCCAGTTTCACACCCTTCTCCTTTTGAGTATCGACTATGTAGGCTAAGTACCCCACACAGCCCTGACTCAACAACTTCTTGGCCTACATCATCGTCAGACATCTCATTTGTCTAGGCGACTTGCTACCATAAAAAACTACATTTGACGGAGTCATAAGGTTTACACACTTCTTTTGGCAATCAATTATTGCTCCATAATTGAATAACCAATCCATTCCCAATATCACGTCAAACTCTCTATTTTTTATCGAGATTAAATCTATTGTCATAACATTGCCCTTAATGTTCGCCTTACAATTCTTGTATATAAACCTAACAGGAATCACTTCCCTATTCGCAATTTCTATGTTTAAAGGGAAATCCAACTATTCACTAGGTATTTCTAACCTCTTAGCAAATTCATTAGATATAAACGAGCAAGTAGCACCCAAATCAAATAATACATATGCATTATATCATTAATTGGGATAATACCTGACGCGACATCTTTTGATTGCACCGCGTCCTGCACCGTCATGTTAAAGGTTCTGGCTGTGGGCTTACTTGTTGATGTTGGCCCAACAATAGTTAGTGCACCTCCACTAGCATTTCCCTTGCTTCCATTTGTCTCACCAGATTTTTTCTTAGGGCATTCACGAGCAAAGTGATCCTTGGACCCGTAAGTGAAGCAAACGTTCTTCTTAGGTTGATTGCAATTTGGGGCGATGTTACCCTCCTGGCCACAGTTGAAGCATACTCGTTTTTCCATCAAGCACACACCTTTGTGAAACTTCCCACATGTAGCACATGCTTCGAACTTCTTCTTTTGTTGGTTTCCCTACTGATTTCCAGCTCCCACATTTGTATTCCACTTCCTCTTTAAATTGTTGTTACCATTTCCACCGTTACCACCACCACCATTCTTAGCTTCACCTTCACTCTTCTTCTTCCTCTGCTCTTGGTTGTGTTTTGTTATAGCCTCGCCTCCACTCTCAGCGAGAATTACTTTCTCTATTACCGCTGCAAACGTCTTCAGCTGGAACAAGGAGACCCTACTGTACAACCATGGCTTCAGTCCTTGTTCAAACCTCTTCTCCTTGCATTCATTTGTGCTGATTTGATATGGCGCAAACCTCGCCAATTCGTTGAATCTTGTGGCATACTCAGACACCGACATCGTTCCCTGCTTCAATTCAAAAAACTGCACTTCTAGCTGACTCTTTGAACTTTCTGGATAATAGGTCTCAAAGAATATTTCTTTGAACCTTTCCCAAGTCATTACCTCTTGACCTCCTCGGGTTTTATTGGATTGCCACAAATAACTCGCCTCTACTTTCAACATGAATGTTGCAAAAGCAGTCTTCTGATTCCCCTCTACTCTAGCAACATCGAAAACTTTCTCTATTTCCATGATCCAGGTCTGTGCTTCAACCGGATTCATGGACCCACAGAATTCTGGTGGTCCAACCGCCTTGAAGTCCTTAAACGTTGTACCTTGATTTTGAGGTTGATTCTGCAAAGCACCCATCAGTAACGTCACTAGCTGCTGAACTGGGTTATCTTCCACATTGTTATTGTTGGTTCCTTCAGTGGTTCTATGTCGGGGTGGTTGACGTCTTGGAGGCATTTTCTGTTAAAATACACCCATTAGTCTATTACTCAACTTCTTTAAATATTTTCTACTTAATTTTCACACCATATAAGATTATCACGTAACACATAACACTTTGAATAAAATAATAACTTTTATTCATTCATAAGCTTTTAAAAAAACATCAAAACAATAGCCTCACTGCTATTTACATTACTTTCCTGAACTATAAAAGTTGCAGGATTACATCATCATCATCACATCCCATTGATTATATCATACCCGGATTTACATTTCATTTATTTTCTAATCACATATCAATTACATTCCTTACAATGTTCTACTAAGATATCACAGATAGCCTTACGACGCTCTTCCTCCATAATTCGAGTCATTGTTCGGCGATCTAAAATGCATGATGGCAGCGTCTCAAACTGAATTGGATAACACATGACCCGATCCCGAGCTCGATTGATTACGGTATTGAATACATTATTCATCTCCTCCATCTTCATCATCTTTGGTTGTGTATCCCTCTCTGCCATCCTGGCTCGTTGATAAGCTTCCTCATGCGCGTCTTCGGCTCTTGCCCTCTTTGTAGATTCCTCTTTCAACTTGTTCTTCAACTCTGCAATCTCTGCTATCATTCGCTTGCTTTTCTCCTTCAAGGTGGACCACTTTCTCTTCAACATTATGCAGACGCTCTTCTCGATCCTGGATCTCGCCGCTCTTCTCGTGCCATCGAGGTCTGCATTGTTCACCATTATCTATCTCCTGTAATTCCTCGACGATGTCTTGAAGTTCCACATTGCGGTCATACACCTCGTCATACATACGGGCAGCTATCGAAGTTAGTGGAATCTCTTCCTCCTCATCCTCCTCATCCTCATCCGCTGTGGCAAACAACGGGGTCCTCCTCATCCGTCTCTATCTCATCCTCCTCATCAGGTATTCTCTCCTACTCAACTACTGTGATAGACGGAGTTGCTTCCCGTGGCAATAGTTGTTCCCAAATCACCTGAATATCTCGAGGCTCCTCCTCTCTAGGCATCTGGGATCCTTCCCCTAAATTTGATCGGATCCTCCTATATTAGCCATCCTATCAACCAAATTTTAAGTTTTAATTACTAAGCATTACTACTCGACACTCACGAGCACATAAGTTATAATCACATAAGCACATAAGTATTTTATTACTTCTTCCTTAACAACTCGATAAGAGTTTATCACCACTATCTTTTCAAATGTTACTTCCTAAGGCTTTTCCCCACCTAAGGTTCATAACCTAAAGCTTTGATACCAACTTGTGACACCCCCAAATCTAGGTACTTCATTCGCACAAGATTTGGTGGTCACTTTCCATTCAAACATATCTATCTACCCAAATAAAATAATAATTAAACCATAATCCTCCCTTTAAATAGGGTTACATCATTAAATTCAAAAACATCTCAGGTTGTCTAACCTTTAAACATCATATAAGTGCGAAAATAAAATTATTACATCATGTCATTATTTAAAAGTCTATGATCATCACAATAAATAAAATTACAAGTCTGCATCACCTGTACATTTTTCCATTTCCTTTGCCAGTTGAAGGATCATCTACCTTCTCAACTTTAGCTACAATGATAATATTTATACAAGAGTGAGCAAAACAATTGCTCACTGGATATAACAATGAATCAATAGGAGAATAATAATAATAAATGCCAATGAATAAGCTCATCAAAACTAAATAGTACTCTAACAATGATAATCAGAAACTGGAATCCAAAATATGGAATATATATAACTGAGGGTCATAAGACCATGAACTATGTCCACAGTTGCGAGTTATCTTTCAACTCCAACTTTAATAAATATAAGACTATAAGGACTCCTCGTACTTTAGGGGATCAACCCTTCGTATACAATGTATTGTGCACAAACATTTCAACGCTAAGCGTAAATTATCCCCTAATAATAATAGGGTTGTTCATCTCAAAGATTTAGAGTACAAGTCCGCACTCAAAGAAAGTTTGGTTTGGATAAGCTTTCAAGGGTAATTTGAAGTTTAACAAACATCAACTAGAGGACTAGTTGAATCAATAGTGTTTAATAACACAATAGTTGATCAATAATAACATAATATGGAACAATGAATAAGTGTGTTTAACTAACTATATCTTGAACTCATGCTTAGAAACAACTACAAAGCATAAGTATTGAATGACAATAAACCTTGCTTGAATAAAATTAAGCTAGGACTATGAATTATTGAATATACATTAAGTAATAAAGAAGTTTGAAATAAAGCTTGCTCATTATGAGAATGGCTTGTGTCAAGTAAATGAACTAAGATAATTCAACATTAGAAATTAGAATTCAAGAAAATTGCATTCATAGTACATGAAGGACAATAAAGAAACTTGTCTAACAATAAACAAGTTAGAATACATCAGTAAATATTGGTATTCAAAACTTGTTCGAATAAAGTTTAAGTCATAGCTAGCTTGTTCAAATAATGATTAAGAATACAAGAATTCGATTAATGAAAGGTTAAAGTAAGAAACTTGCTCAATGTAAATGTAGAGTTAGAAAACTTGTTCAATGTAAAAAGAAAAGTTTAGAAACTTGCCTCGAGCGTAAGCTATAATATTAAACTCACGTTCACCTACACATAGGTTTAAAACCACAATACCTATTAGATATGCTAACATACCACAACATGTATATTTCTAGCTAAACTTATCATTTTAGCACAAGTCTTATGCTACCATTTACATTTCAGAATTCCCAAGTGTTAACATCACAACACTTAACTAACCTTCATTGTATAAACTAAGTTATAACATAACACGTTCATGACTTATAAATCATTTTTACAACTTTGAATTTACAATCCACATAACACGACTCTGTTTAACCTTGTTGTTACATGGTTCTCACATTAACCTAACATTAAGCTAAGTTACATTGAACGACCAAAGTCTACTGAATTAGCAGACTTCACTGTCTCGAGATCGGCACCTTTGCAATTGGCGCATTTTATTTTAGCTTACTGGATCATGCTAAGGCCATTTTGCAGGGCAAGCACGGACCATGCTACCATGCTACATTCATGATTCCAGTTTTGCAGAACATGGTTACGGCACTTTTTTAAGCCAACTAACACGAATTTCACCCACCAAACAGTAAAATTAACACAAACAATTGATATAAACGTATTACAAACATGTTTGCTAACATATTCAAATAATTACAACAATTTAGCAACAACTTAAGCTAATTTAATTTCTCAAATTCCATATTTTCATATGAAAACTCCATTTTTGACATCTCTTGCAAAAATCATCACTGTAATCTCTATACTTAGCCAAATTGCTTCGTTTAAATTACGTTATGCTCGTTTCTTAATGAACTAACATATACAAGACTCAATTTACAGTTTCACATACAGTTTGACTACTAAAATTGGTACTTTTCATGAACCATATGAAAATTACATATATACTGTCAAAATTTCTACTGTCAAACGAAATTAGCATACAAATTCTTGCTTAAACACAAATTTTAATCATCATAAACACATATAACTACAAGTACTCAGTTGTATAATCGTAAACTTAGAAGTTTGAATTCACAGAACATGTAAACTATGTCGTACTCATACATATACATATATAATATCAAAGTTGTAGAACATACCTTCAGTTACACTAAGACAATCATTGCTAATCATTGGAATTGTTATGAAAATTCACAGGTTTCCTCTCAATTCTCTCAAGCTCTCTATCAATCTCTCTCTGAATTCTCTTTTCTCTTCTAAGTAGACTAAACCATATGCTAACTTAAGCGTAAAAACCAAAAACTGATAACCTTAATACGCTACTAATTGTAATATCAGTTATAACGCTTAAGTTATAAATATATATTATATTTATTATTTAATTTATTTAATTTATTTTATTTAAATTCAAAAATCAAAAATAATCCAAAAGCCATAAGGCTTTGTTTGGCAAAACCCTTTAAATTTTAAAGAATTAATATATTTAAGCCTTGTTTGGCAAAACCACATTAAACTCCTTTATTTTATTTTAATAAACAATTTTAGTTTATAATTTATAATTACATCTTATTTATTTGGATTTCCATATCCAACATTATTCAATAAATTTATTAAACACTATATTTTAAATAAATTTTCCACTTTATCAAATACCACAAAATTATAATTTCATTATAATTTTATTTGATAATTTAATATACCATTTAAATTATTAATCACAATATAACACCTCATGTTATATTACAAATATCTAAATTATAAATTAATTTAATTTAGAAATTTATCTAATAAATTTAGATTCACAAATATTTATTAACAACCATCCCATCAATAAATATTTATTCAACAATAAACACCTCAAATAAATATTTATATTATTCAATAAATATTTAATATTACAATTTGAAATTTCAGATTGTTACAAAATCAGTTTGTGGTTGTAGTATTACATGAATACTACATTCTTAACACTTTAGCAGCTCAAAAAACTTAAGGATCATGAATCTATTGATGGTCAAACTTAGCACCCGGATAACCACCATGAATGTTCTAGGTAGGCTCAAGAACACCTATAGTGACAGTTTTGTCGCTATAGGGCCCTTTAGTGACAATTTTTATATAAATTAATTATTTTTATTAAATAATTAAAGAAAAATAGTTTTAATTATTAAAAAATCATATTAAATTCCTAAAAATTATTTTAAAGCCTAAAAATGGATTTTAATAATTTTGTATATATTTCATTAATATTTAATATTTTTGGAATATTAATGGTATTTAATTTATTTAATTATAATATTAAATAATTTATTTAAAAATAATTTTAATACTTGAAAAATTATTTAAAATTATATTATGGTATAAGAAAATATTTTAAGTTATTTTAATGACTTTTAATATTTTGTGATAAATTTCATTAATAAATTAATATTAATGATAATTAATTTATTTAATAAATGTATTAATAAATTGTGGAAAATAGAATTAATGATTTAAAAATTATATAAAAATAATTTAAAGGTTATAAAAATATTTTAAGTTATAGAATATAATTTTGATATTTTGTCATGAAATACATTAATATTTAATATTAATGACAATTATTAAATAGTGATTTTAATTACTTTAAAATCATTTAAAGAGTAATAATAAAGTATTAAAAATACTTTGAGATATTATTAATACTTTATAATATTATGTCATGATTTTCATTAATATTTGATATTAAATAAAATTAATGATAATTGAATTAAGTGGTATTTAATTCATATAAATATGATATTAATGATTGAAAAATCGTAGTAAATGATAATAATTATTTGAAAATTTTTATAAACCTTTAAAGATTATTTTTACTGATTAATTAATTATCAAAGATAATTGTGTTATGATTAGACAGAGTTTTATGGTTAATAGGCTCGTGTATTATCCGACTAGGCCGTCGGGATGTCAGAATTATGCCGGATTCAACTTATATTGCAATAGTTTGACTTGATACTATGTTTTATGTGTTGTATAGACTGATAGGATTATGTGTTAAGTGTTTATGTTATTTTATAACTATAATTAACAGTATTATATTGTGATAGTATTTTTCTAACTTGGAAAAAATTAATATTATTAATATTAGGTCTTCAGACAAAGCTTAATAAATTGTGTAACAGTACTTGGCGACAAAGGTAAGTTTTCTTGAACTATTCTTTTAACTTGTGGTTAATCCTTGTTGATTACATCACGTCTAGGAACTGTTGAATCGCACTTTGTGCATATTGCATGTATTCATCAGGTATGAAAGGCTAATCACCTTCATTACCATTCGGTCCAGATATAGTTATTCATGTTCAATGTTCGTTCAGCTATGAAAATTTGTTCATGCTAGTTCACAATATATATATATATATATATATATATATATATTGTTGAATGTTAGCCAGCTTTTATTCAAATTCTTTCAATCATGATATATCATCAATTAAACTTATACTTGCTGAGCAAACTTGTTGCTCACCCTTGTTATATCATTATAAATATTGCAAATTAGGATGAATACGTCGGATATAGGAAAAGACAAAGACAAGTCCAACTTTGGATTATATGTGCAACTAAAATTGTAACAATAATGTATTATAATAACATTGTATGTCAGATAGGATATTGATTCAGGTATTAAGTTAAGGTTACTCGACCTTGGGGATAATGTGTAAAGTTTAATATATAAATAATTTATGTTTATATCTTCCGCAATAGTTATAGAATTAGTATACCAGATCCTTGGTGATTAGGACCGGGATTTCGGGATGCTACATGAAAAGTGGTGCAGTGAATTGGAAAGGTTTCAAATAGCAAATAGTTGCTGGTTTAGTGATAAAGACAAAGTATATAGTTATAAATGAAGTTGCAAGTTGATTGTTTGGATGAAAAGTTCATTACAGAACTAGGAATAATTCCTAAGTCTCATCTTGGATCTAAACATGTGTTGTAGTACTTTCATTTGATTATAGGAATCACTGAAAGATGGGAAATCACTATAGAGATAGTAGACTCTCAAGAAAAACATTACATATCCATTAACTAAAGCTTATCGAACAGCAGGATAATCGTCACTTAGAGAAGAAGGGTATGAGATACCATGGTGATTGGCTTTAGTGCAAGTGGGAGATTGAAAGTAGTATGCGCACAAGCCAATCAAGTTTAATGATAAAGCATATAATTTGTAACAATCTTATTCATTTATTAATAAAAAGTATTAATTTATTAAAGGCTTTTAATTATCTACATAATGCTGCTTTATAATATGTGATAAATCTATAGTTTTAAGTAATGCTTTTAGAATAATGATGATGATCATTCTAATGAGATCTAAATTCTTAGAAAGCTTAAAACTAAAATAGTTCCCAATCATTGGATTACTAAATTGGGGATTAGTGAATTCGGATAGATTGGTACATACGTTGCTTGCTCATTGGATGAGGATGATTGATCTCATGATCATTTATGGAGACACTAAAGCAGGTATGTAGGTTCTTATTAGAGAATAAGTTCACTGAATGTAGCTCGCTAAGGAATACCTAATGGAGTTTTACTTACACGTCAATAGGAATTCTGTAGTGATAGTAGTCTGATGATCCTTGGACTTGAGATCATCATAGTATCTTGTGTATGATGAGTTATACTCTGACTTATTCCTTAAGACCTTTAGGGTATATGAAAGGGTATGATTGGGTATAATAAGTTATACATAGAGATAATATATGATCAATAAAGAATCTACAACTTCTAGTAAAAGAAGAGAAATATCCTAGGTGATTCGATAAATGATAACCCAGTAGTCCTTGGCCAAGGCAGAATGAAATTAGAAACGAGTTTCTAATTTGCATTATTTGGAGTTATGTATTTAAGGATCGAAATACATATAATTAAATAAAATAAGACTTGACAGTAATTTCATGTCTTATATTTAATTGAGACATTGTATAGTGGAAGGATTGAATTGTACTGTAACTGTAGACACTCAAAATTTTCTGCACACATGTTACTAACATTGCAGGAGGACAGATTCGTCTTTTGGAGATAACCCTGGAAGACAGCTCACATCCATTCTGGATACCATCGGAAGTTCAGTCTCAACCCCAGAACACACACTGGGATTATCAATTCCAACCTCGGAGATAACCCCGAGTTTCATCCTTGGAGATAACCCTAAGGAATGCCATTGCAATTCCGACGATAACTCCGGAAATGCTTGTTTCAAATATATACAATCAGCTTCAATCTTAGACCTCCTGCCGAGGCACTCATTCCAAAGACCCGGAGATAACACCGGGAAGATAGGCACACTTAAAGATGACCATGAGGAATTCAAACACTTGCAGCAGTCCAATCTCAAATGTAACCTTGAGCAATGTCTGCTTTGTCATCCCAAACCGGAGATAACCTCGGTGAGGGGCAAAATTGTCATCTTGCCACCTCAACCCCCAGCGCGTCGTCTAAACATTTTATACATACATTTCTACACAGCAATGTCCTATAAGAGCCAAGGAGTTCCAATCCCGAGTGACTATTACAAACGGCATCACACCGGATAGAATTTGAAGCTTGAAGACCATGGGCATGGTCCCCTCTTCCTGACTTTGTACAACCTCTAATCTCATGTCATTGCGTAACTCTCGACAAAAAAAGTCCGAAGAAGGTCTTGTACACCTCGTTCAGATGCTCGGATTGAAGTTCTGCAAGTTTGAGCGGATATCATAGTGCACGAGTGCACGTACTTCGAGACGATGGGACCCGCAGAGCACGAGGCACCCCGGGCAGCTGCAGGTGCATCTGCGGCTGCCGTAGGTAGAACACACCTGCGGCTACCAGCTCTATAAATATAAAGCTTGGGGTGGCCATTTGTAAGAGAAAAAGAGGCGAGGAAGCCCTGTCCAATTTGCTCTATACACACCCCATATTGAGTGCTTTCTCATTTTAAACACCTTTTAGCTCACATATATCTATATTTCAGCGGCGGGAGCTGAGTGTTTATCCAACTAGAGTCATAGAAGCCTGCTTTGGCAGCCCACTGTAAGCTTTCTCACACTTTATAAAGCCTTTATCTTCATCTTTGCACACACTATTCTTCACATTGAGAGTCATTTTGTGTGTGTGTGCTTGGACTTTGGTCCGTGGTTTTCATTACTGTCTGTATATATATTCTTATATATGTATATATTTTTATATATGGACTAACATTATCAAGTTATGCCTCGATTGAGCCTAGACTTATGTCTGGAGCGTTTACTTGCTTATATATATATATATGAACTATTGTTGGATTATATCCGATGAGCCTGGATTTTATATCCGGAGCGTTTACTACTTATATATATATATATACTTATATATATGAACTGTTGTTTGGACTCACGTCGATGAGCACGATTTTTATATCCATCGTTATCGCTATATATATATATATATATATATATATATATATATATATAAGCAATTAAAAATACCAACTGGCGACTCTTACAGTCAAATCATCGACATGATACATGTCGGACCTTTTTCACTTGTTTTTTCAAACAAATCTCACATAACACGAGAACACCAAAAAACAAGAACACCAAAAAACAAGAACAGAAAAGGGACAAATAAAAATCCCGACGTCGACAGGTGGCGACTATGCTGGGGACACCAGTAAGAGGGTTTAAGTCGCTATTACAAGCTTTTCAAAACTTTTATACGCTTTTGTGTGAATGTTGCATTTACATTTATGATGAATGTGTACGAATGCATTTTAATTACTGCACTGCAATATATTTATTTGTGATATTAGTGCTTCGCACATGTCATCATTTTCATAAACGGTGAGACAAGTTGTATGTGAATGTATGTTGTGTGGTTCCTCCACTGGGAGGCTATCCTATCGGTGTTTGATTACTAGACTCGTAGGGAGACTAATTCCAATGAGGCTCAGGAAAGGCACCACCCAGATTCGCTCCAGTTGAAAGACCGGATTAACTTCCCGTCAAGTAGATTGCGATGATCTGAGAACCTTCATGCCAAAAAGCCACGAGAGTAATCCTAAGATAGGTTAGCCTCTGATAAACCAAATGCGGAGGAAAGTCTCTTCATGCTTTTCATTTTTTATTACTTGTAAAAGCATTTACTTGTAATTTTATTCCATGCTCATCTTTATGTAATGGAAAATATGAAGAATATTTGCACATGCATGACATGCTATCAAATGACACCCGTTTTTGCAGGATAACATTCCTAAAATGGACACATTATGATAGCATGTAAACATTTACATTCCCTGAAACTAAACTACATAAGTTTTGTGTAGGGAAGCAATTGGGCCTGTTACCCGCTCAAAATCCAAAAAGGCCACGAGCCTATAACCAATCATGTCTTCATCTGACCAGTCTAATACCATTTCTCGTGAAGAATTTGACGGATTAAGTAAACAAATTACAGATTTGGTTGTCTTGCTTAAAGAATTGCATCAGTCTACTCAGGGCTCAAAGATGCCTACACATATAGGATCCTCTACATAAGGAGAAACACAAGGTTTGGATAAAACAAATCCAGAACCTCATTTGGATACTACCAACAAAAACCCTGAAAACACCCATCTCGAAGGAGATCCAGACACGGGTGATATCAGGAAGAAGGTCCTTCAAATGGAAGAAACTATTTATTCTCTCAAAGGGATTGGAACACATGGAAGTGTTTCGTATACTGACCTTTGCATATTCCCTGGTGTTCATTATCTAGAGAAATTCAAAACCCCTGACTTTAAAAAGTATGACGGATTAGGGGATCCTTACACACATTTGAAGGTGTTCATTGGAGAACTTGGACCTTATGCAGAAAACGAAAAGCTTAGACTGCAGCTGTTCCAGAAGAGTCTAACTGGAGAAGCCCGTTCATGGTATACCAGATTAGACAACTCAAAGATCCATAGTTAGGAAGAGCTAGCTCACGCCTTCCTCACTCATTATAGTTTTCAATCTCAGATGGCTCCTAACCAGTATCAGATTACCAAGGTCAAGAAACAGTCTAATGAGTCTTTTAGAGAGTACGCTCAAAGGTGGAGGCGCCTTGTTGCTGATGTTATTCCTTCTATGACAGAGTCAGAAATGGTCATGACTTTCATAGACATACAAGAAGCTCCTTTCTATGAATGAGTTTTAGCTGGTATTAGCAAACCATTTTCTGAAATGGTCAAACATGAAGAGATGGATGAGATGGGATTGAAGTCAGGAAAGATTCAAGATCTAGCCGCTCTTAAAGCAGTTGTTGAGCACATCCAGTCCAGAACTTATGGAAACAACCCCCGGAGGGTACATAAAAAGAAAGAGGAGGATGTTTCCTTGATACTACAAGGTCAAAGAGGCAGTCAGAACATGCCTATACAAAGGAGAAACTACTACCCTTTCCAAGCATAGTCTTCAAACCCTCCATTGCCTAAAAGTGGGGAAAAAAAGCACCCTTGGATGTTCACACCCTTAGGGGACTCGCTCGAGAATATTTTTGCTCTTCTAACTACTCAGAAGAAAATCACACATCTTCTTCTACTAGCTAACCCTAATGGGAGGGGTTTCAATGCTACTTGAAAGTGTGCTTATCATGCCGGGGTACCTGGATATGATACTCAAGATTGTTGGGCCTTGAAACATAAGATACAAGATTTAATAGACAACGATGAGATCGTGGCAACCAAACCAGATCAACCTCATGTGCAAGACAACCCTCTTCCTCAACACAAAGAAGAAGAGGTCAACATGATTATTTGGAGCAGTGGACAGAGTTCCAATTTTAACAGTGAATCATCCCAGACCATCAAAGATGGTGTTGACAGATGGGATTACGCAAATTTCCAATTTGCTATGGAACGAAAGATGAAAGCTCTTTGTAAGTAAGTGGAACAATTGGCAGAACTGGTGATCCATCAACATCAAGTCACACGCCAGCTAGTCAGCCAGAAGCATGCCTGTCTCCTTCATTTTGTTATGAATGTTCCTTCATCACCTTTAGAAAATGAAGCACTGGAGGACAAGGTTGCGAAGAGAGCAAGTGCTAAAGCCCGTCAGGATTTTACCAATAAAAAGGAATTTACGTACCTGGGCCAACCTATGGAGGAGATATTTTAGATGTTGATCAATGAAGGAAGAATCACCTCCCTTCTACCTCCAATTAATCCTCGTTCAAGATGGTTTAACTCCGATGGAGTATGTCAATATCATTCACATTCTCGCGGTCACAGCACAGAAGAATGCTGGGCAACGCCACCTAATTCAGAATCTAATTGACAGCGGTGTCATGTAATTGGAAGATGATGACACTTTGCTACTCGAGAATGGTAATACATGTCCTACCAAATGGAAGGGATTAGTAGCAGTTATATCCGCCAAGGCTGATGAGACTGTCGGGCCATTTCCCATACAAGCAATTCAACTCAAAGGAGCTGACAATCCTTTGAAAGTGGCTGCACCAGAGCCAATTTCTTTACCCTTCGATCCACAAGATCCCGGTTGTCGACACACAAAGTCCCATGGAATTATGGAGAAGCTGAAGGATCCATGTCTCATACTATTGCCACAATATCGAAGGAAAATCCACTGTATCTTCCTCAGAGGGTGATAAAGCCTGCCATAAAATCAAAGGGGAAGATTCCCATGGAGAAAATTGAAAAATTCCTCCACACTATGGGTCATACTGAAGCCAAGGTGGTTCTAAGCTTAAGAGAAGCTCCACATCAGATCTCAATACTAGACTTGGTTTTCTCTTCCGAGGATCACAGGAAGATTTTATTGAAGGTTTTGAAAGAAGCCTACTTGCCGAAATCAGTAAATGTGGATAAATTTCAACATCTGGTTGATCACATTTTTAACAACAATGTGATATCTTTTACTGATGACGATATACCGCCCGAAGGGACCGGTTATTGCAAGTTATTGCACATTGCAGTTTTGTCCTTCGGGTATATGTTAGTTGGAGTTTTGATAGATGGAGGTTCGTCTCTGAATATTTGTCCTTATGCCACTTTAGTGAAGATGAAAGTCATTCTCAAATGGTTCCGAAGTAGCCATACGGTTATCAAAGCTTTTGATGCATCCCGTTGAAATTCTGTCAGAGAGATTGAACTGCCAATTGAGATTGGTCCAAATACATTCAATGTATCCTTTCACGTCCTCAAGATAGATTCAGGATACAACTTGCTCTTTGGGAGACCATGGATCCACATAGCTGGAGTCGTCCCTTCTACACTTCATCAACAACTTAAATACATTGTCAACAATAGCCTAGTCACTGTCAACGCTGAGCCAGAATGTCCTGAATAAGGAAACCTACCAATCATCAGCTTCAATTTAGAAGTTGAGCCGACTAGTTTTCATACTTTGGAAGTGAGCAACACACAATACCATCCTATTGGAGCGACATTTCCCGTACCCAAGATTTCTGCCGAAGTGATGGCAGCTACCCAAGAAATGATGTCATTGGGTCATCAGCCTGGACAAGGGCTTGGTAAAAATTAACAGGGTATTAAACACCCAATTCAAATGTCCAGTCAAACTGGGACAGCCAGACTAGGCTATTTTGCCAGTTCTAGTCATAGGAAACCTCATAAGCATAAGCAGATTCCTCAAGCTTCCGCCACACGACGATTTTCTCCACCTGCACCTCATGAGCTGATACAGTCTCTGGTAAAGGTGTCAGCCCATGTTATGGCTATACTGTTTCCCAAACCAGTACCCTTTAAAGCAAAAGAGGTCCTGATTCCTGATCCTGAAGTGGAAGAAAGGGAATAAAAACATAAACATGACATCACCTTGATGATGTCAGGCATACACATCATTGTCCATGATGAACATACAAACAGATACACCCCAGACGATGATTGTCCAGATGTTATGGTCATCATTCGGGAAAAGGAGGACGATGACACCCCCTCCCTCACTGCAGTCCATCAGGACTTTACCCTCGACAATTGGAGTAACACTCCATGCATTGGTCGACGAGGGTAAAATGGGCAGAAATCCCTTTGCCCTGTAGATAACTTTAATTGCTTACTTTTCTGTACAGTATTAGCAGTTATTTTATCAGTACATGCTAACACTTTTGTATGATTAAATAGTTTCATATATTAAGTGAAAGCATATTTTGTTTCAGGACTTTGAATTTAGATGTGCCTGTACTTGTTGATGAGGTGCCTTTTCTCCACAAGGACTGTAACTTTGATGAAAAGTTGGACTCAAACTTGATGGAAATCCAAGAGGACATTGAGATACCTCAGGAGATTAAGGAATGGGTTAAAGACAAACCTAAACCTAATCTTGATCAAACCATTCCTTTCAATCTTGGAACCTTAGAAAGCCCTAAGCTAATCCAAATTGGTTCATACCTCACCCCAAACCAACGGAATGACATGGTTGCGCTACTAACCGGATTCCAAGATGTGTTTGCATGGTCTCACGAAGACATGGTGGGATTTGTCCATTGACATTGTCCTTCATCTCCTTCCCATTAAGGAGGGATTCAAGTCAGTCAGGTAGAAGCTCAGGTGATTGAAACCTGAGTGGAGTTTAAAGGTTAAAGAAGAAATTGTGAAATAATTTCAAGTTGGCATTATTATGGTGTCCACATATCCGGAATGGATATCCAACATTGTTCACGTGCCTAAACTAGGAGGAAAGGTGCGAGTTTGTGTGGATTACCGGGATCTGAACAAAGCTTGCCTTAAAGAAAGCTTTATCATGCCCTTTATCCACATTCTCATTGACAAAACTGCTCAATATGGCATGTACTCATTTGCGGATTGCTTCGCGGGGTACCATTAGATTATGGTCGTTGAGGAGGATCGTTAGAAAACTGCTTTCATCACGCCTTGGGGAACCTTTTGCTATAGACGGTTGTCATTCGGCCTCATCAATGCCGGGGCAACCTATCAGCGAGCTATGATGGCTCTTTTCCATGACTTAATGAATAAAGAGATAGAGATCTACGTGGATGACATCATTGTCAAGTTTCGAAGGGAAGAAGACCATTTTGAGCATCTCAAAAAGCTCTTCAATAGGTTGCGTAAGTACAACTTAAAGGTTAATCCAACCAAGTGCGCCTTTGGTGTTAAATCAGGCAAGTTGCTAAGTTTCCTAGTCAGCCACAAAGGGATTGAGCTGGATCCCACCAAAATCCAGACCATCAAGGAAATGCCCATTCCTCAGACAGAGAAGGAAGTAAAGGGATTTTTGGGAAGAATCAACTTCATTAGCAGGTTTATCTCTCAACTCACAGCAACCTGTGAGCCCATTTTCAAATTGTTAAGGAAGAACTCCTCCATGAAATGGAATGATGAGTGTCAGAAAGCCTTTTTTACAATCAAAGAGTAGCTGGTTAACGCTCCGGTTTTGGTACCACCAGGGATGATGTTCCCCTATTCATGTACCTGCATGTTGGGGCAAAAAGATGATAGAGGCTAAGAACGAGCTATCTATTACCTCAACAAAAGATTCAACAACAGTGAACACAAGTACACTCTGATTGAGAAGACTTGTTGTGCTTTAGCATGGGCTTCCATGAGGTTACAACATTACCTCCATGGTCACACAACCCATCTCATATCCCGCGTGGATCCTCTCAAGTATGTGTTCAATAAGCCCATACTAAATTGTCGGCTATCTAAATGGCAGTTGATCCTACAGTAGTTTGACATCGTCTACGTGACGCAAAAGTCTATCACAGGTCAAGGAATTGCGGATCAACTGGCCGCCGCACCTGTAGGGGACTTCAAACCCTTGGAAACATACTTCCCCGATGAAGGGGTAATAGTAGTTCAACAACACCATCAGTATGATACATGCCATACATAGAAAATGTATTTTGATGGAGTCTAACACGTAAGAAGTCTTTGGAGCTGGAGCGCTTCTAGTATCCGTGCAGGGAGTAGTATCCGTCGTAGTTAAATTGCGGTTTGTCGCTGACCAATAACACAACTGAGTATGAAGGCTGTATCATGGGGCTAAAACTTGCCCGTTCAATGGGCATCAGGCGGTTAACTATCTTTGGGGATTCAGAGTTGGTAATCAAACAATCCATAGGAATCTATCAAACCAAAGAATTACATTTGCCGCCTTACCATCGGCAAGTTTTACAGATGGCTTTGAAGTTCGAAGAAATCTTTTTTCTACATATTCCTCATAATAGGAATGATTTTGTGGATGCACTAGCAATGTTGGCCTACTTGATTCACATACCTGACAAGGAAAACATGCCAAACATTACATTTGCCCTGCAAAAGGCCCCAACTTATGGGAACTATGTTGGAGAAGTATCGGATGAACTACCTCCCATCCACAACCCTTGGTATCAACACATCAAGGAGTATCTGCGAGATGGATCTACACCCATTGAGGCAAGCCTGACTGAAAAGAGGCGGATCCATCGACTTGTTATGAAACTCTACTTGAGCGGATATGCACTCTACAAAAGAGATGCAGGACTAGGTCTCCTCAGATGTCTGGACAAAGACCAAGCTCAGAGGCTAATGGATGAGATCCATGGTGGAGTTTGTGGCCCACACATGAGCGGCTCCTTACTTGTTAAGAAGATCGTCAGAACAGGGCATTATTGGCTTACGCTCAAAGCTGACTGTGATGATCACATCAAGAGGTGTTATCAATGCCAAATTCATGGGAATGCTATCCACGCCCCTCCAAGGGAACTCCACAATATGAGTTCGCCATGGCCCTTTTCAATGTGGGGAATGGACGTGATCAGGCCCATAGAGCCCAAAGCCAGTAATGGACATCGATTCATATTCACCATGATCGACTACTTCACCAAATGGGTAGAAGCAGCCTCCTTCCCCAGGGTTACCAAAGAAATCATCATTGCTTTCATTAGAAACAATGTCATCTATCGATATGGACAACCAGAGGTAATTGTGTCAGACAATGATAAGAACCTAAATAACAAAATGATAGAAGATTTATGCAGTAAATTCCACATCAAACACCTTAACTCCGTCATCTACCGTCCAAAGATGAATGGTGCTGTTGAAGTGGCTAATAAAAACATCAAGAAGATCATGCAGAAAATGTCCGCCAATCACAAAGGATGGCCTGACCTCTTGCCTTTGACTTTATTAGCCTACAGAACTTTAATGCGTACTTCCACTGGGGCAGCCCCCTACTCATTAGCCTATGGGATGGAAGCAGTGATCCCCATAGAGGTGGAAATGGAATCCCTCAAAGTATTGATGGATGCTAAGCTGGATGAAGACTAATGGTTACAAGACAGGTATCACCAATTGTCTCTAATAGACGAAAGGCGAACCGCGACTATCTTCCATGGTCAGTTATATCAGCAAAGGATCGCAAGATCCTACAATAGGAAAGTCCAACTACGACAATTTAAACAACATGACTTGGTTTTGAAGAAGATCATTGACAACCAAGATCAATCTAAGGGAAAATTCGCTCCTAATTGGGAAGGCCCATTTGTTGTCAAGGAGGTATTGACAGGAGGCGCTCTCAGAATACATGAAATGGATGGCGATGAATTTTAACAACTCATCAACTCGGACACCGTGAAATGGTATTATGTCTGAGGTTATCATCAAGCAAACATCTTGGTTTTGGATCATCAGATCACCAGTCATTCTGGTTTTCTAACCCTTTTTACATACTCTTCTTCCCCTCAGGGAAACATAAACTTCAAACCAGCAGCCTGGTTTCACCTCATTTCAAACTTTTCACATAATTTCAGTTATCCCCCCAGGGATTGAACCTTTCACACTTGCAGTTTATCCTGAAGACGGGATTAAACTTTTCCACGCTTGTAGTTTGTCCTGAAGACGGGATCAAACTTTTTCACACCTGCAGTTTGTCCCAATCATGGGATCAAACTTTCTTCTCCCAGCAGTATAGCCTGCACATGGGATTCATACTTCTCTTCGGCTACAATTCGTCCTAAGGGGTGAACTACGTCGACCTGATCTCCTTAATATCCGGGAGTATGTAGGCAACCATATTTAATATGGCTTGGTCGCAATAAAAAAAACAAAAAAACATTTCTGCCCTTTTTCTACAAAAACCAAAAACCACAAAAACACTTCTACAGCTTTCTTCATCAATAAAACTTCTACACCCTTCATATTCAGTGTTGAACCTCTTACACCAGGTTCAAACTACACAGACCTGATCTCCTCTTCAATAGGAGTATGTAGGTAGCCATTTATGGTTCGGTCTAACCCCCTACCAAAACAAAAAATACTTGTCACACGGTATTGGGAGCAAACTTCAATCCACCACATTTCATCGGCTTCAGACCAAAGGGATGTAACTACCTAACCTCTCCTCACAAATAGGAGATTCGGCAACCATCTAAGATGCGATTGTGCCTCAAAGAGCAACACCAATCCATAAGAGATGGAATTAACAAGGCTTCTTACAAATAGAAGTACTGGCGACCATCTGTGGTGCGGTCAATCTCAGAGAGGAAAAGCAACACTCCTCTCCACATCTACATACAAAAACCAGTCCCAAGACACCAAAGATGGTAGGGATACACATAGATCAATGATCAGTTATGAGAGGTCCTGCGACGTCTTAATGTCCACACATCAAGGATGAGTTCAGAATGCATCAAATTCACAAGCCCTAAAGAAACAGCCAAATATCAAGCAAGTATCAAGGCACAACTGAAAGGGAAGTGAATCAAAATATATTTCCCTTCCATACATAATACTGTTTGATATATACATATGTGTTGTACATGACAAAATGGCTAAGCTGGTCTGTGCAGGAAAATACAAGTCTATCTACGGATCTGTGTGTATACGGACTATCAGATCTAACATAGCATCCTTCTCCGAAGAAGGAGGTAACACTGCAAGCTCATGCCCAATGGTAGCTACACAAGCTAGCAGATCCAAGGCTAACTATATGGTGGCATGATGCTCATCAATGTATGCACTCATATCGGCAAGGATGCCGGTCGTAAGGGATCTCACTGAAGTACTGTCTGTGACAGCCATATCCCGGGCAGATAGGGCAACATCCTGCTCTATAACCAATGCATCTCTGGCTGATCTGGCCTCGTCTCTCTCTAATAGAGCTGCGTCTCTCCCATCGAGAGTTGTCAACATTAAGGCCTTAGCCTGATCTCTCTCAAAGGTCATCAGATGTAGACTATGCTCCAAATATTGTGCTGAATGCTGAATCACAGTAGCACTCGTAGTGGGGAAATCCATCACAAATGATGGCAACCCATTAGTCAAATCCTCCTCGGTGGGAATATCAGCCTCCTCTATAGGCTCCTCATCATTGGAATCAGTTCCCTACACTATGGATACTACCTCAGTCGGTGCAGTCTCTGTCTCCATCCATGTGGAATACTCTGCAGAACAACCTGGATGGCTAATGGAAAACTCAGCTAGATTTCGCTGATCCTAATAGGCATACAACCTGGATCTATCCTCTGCTGATAAGTGGCAAAAAGCGAAGCGCTGACTCGATGCCCCCTCAAAAAGATGGAAGTCCTGGAACTGGTCAAACTGACACATCACGGCCAAGGGGTGATAAGTGATCATGCCACTTAAACCAGCTAGAGGAAGATAATCCATGCCCGGAGCATGAGTGATGAAGCTGTAGGGTGAGCTAAGCCCCGTACACGGTAATATATCAAATGGATCTCCAATCCCTGCTAGGAAAGATGACCAAGATGCAACATCTATACACTCCGCAGGCTGAAAGGAGTATGACATGGCTATATCATGGGTGAAACAATACCCATGCTGTCTGAAAGTGCCAATTTATCTGAAGTGTGACATAAACCACACGTACAGCATGACCAAACTGCCTGTAATCATCGGTATGATGGTGTGACCCTCCCTGAGAAGTCTCATTGCCATTATGACTCCTATGTCCAACTCATCCATGTACCGTGGCATATAGACATACGACAGTACATCCACTCTGGCCAAATGCCAATGATCCTCTAGTGGGGTGAAATCCCCGGAATGCCGTGCATAACTATCCTCTGAGCTAAATCTGTCAAACAGAAAACGCTGGGATATAACGTGGCCAGATGTGAGCTCATCCTGCACCACCCTACGCCTCAAGCCAGTAAGGGTCATGAACTGCGTACTCATGTCTCCAATCGCCATATGCACGCAACGTATGTCTAATGATAGCATCGTTAAACGTGCATACTCCTGTCCCAAATCGGAAAACCTGTCTCTCAGATACCTAGTGCTCCAGCAGGCATCCACGAATCCTGTGGGAACCTGAAAAATCAACAGGGTCATAGTATGAAGCAACAGATGATCTACAGTCACCCTGTCTGATGGTGACATACTATCATACCACGATCGCATACTAGATACCACCAATAATGGTGGGGTATGATCAATACGACTAATTGTCGAAGAAGACATCTGTACGGGTCGTGTCATAAGACCATCCAGGGGTCAATACTGAATATCTTTGGACATACATATATATGCATAACATAATAACATGCATGATACAATAGATGGCAATATGATATAGGGAATGGAAAACTATACATACATTCCTAAGTATATCATCATCTAATACATCTATGTACAGTTAAAGTATAGGGAAATGGGGCAAAACTGCCCTACAACTAACAGAGGCCTATCAAAAGATATAGCGAGAATGGGGCGAAGCTACCCAATGTCTAACAGAGACCTATCAAAAGAGATAACGAGAATATACATTAGAAAAAGACAATGGTGTCAATGTCTACATCATCAATCCTGTCCACCTGATGTAACTCCTCCTAAGTCGCTGGATCTCTATCCACAGGGATGTCAGGCCAGAGCTGGAAGGATCAAAAGTATCTGCCTCTGAAGGATCTCTGCCCAAGTACCGGATAAAGAAATGTGCTCGGTCCAACTGCCAGGTCAAAATGTCAATCTGTGTCAAATGAGTCGGATCTCTGACACATGCTAGCCAATCTGTTATCATCACGGATCCTGGAACCATATCCCCCATGAACTGAGTGGTGCGGGTCTGGGCTTCAATGGTGCGAGGGAACCACCAATGCTGGAGCATCTCCTGAGTGTAGGGACCCTCTGATAATGTAAAACCGTCAACCCCCAACAATGGGATATCAATGACGGGTGACTGCAAAATAGGCCAGTAACGCCTGACAGGAGGCAAGATCGGCATACGAATCTCTCATGTAGTGCTCTTAATAGCACGCTTGCCTAAGTAGAGCTCCCATCCTCCATCTGTGAAGAGAGGAATCCTACGGGTGGAAATCACGTGCTCGACACCAGTTGGGTACCCATCCTCAAATCCAATGCTCAAATGCTCCCCAGAGTAGGGAACCCACGTGATGACATCCGCTATCAACAACTCCAGCTGTAGGCGATAATGAGTGAAAGCCTCTGTAACAGGGACCTCTACCAGTATGTAATGATGCCATCTTCGTCCTCGTGGATAGGTATTTAAGCCTAACACACTCACGGGACGCAAACATGGAAGCCTCTCATAGGCCCAAAACTGCCAACACAAAGGCAAACATTTGCTGTCAGTTAACACTCTTAACCTATACATGGGAAAAGACAAGAGAAATACTCACCAGCAGAAATGGATAGAATCCTAACCAAGCCTCGGTCAAGCCCTATGATCACATGCACATTCCCCTGAGGAAATAGGCGAAGGTGTAGGAACCCCAATCATACTCTCCTATACGGTCCACGTGTCGAGTGGCGTTGATCAAAGCGAAGGACACCGTAGAAGAGTTATCTGCTATGAAGTAGCCCCTAATGATCATCAGGAACAATCTTCGAAGAATGCAATCCCTGACTCTCACATCATCGGGTATGGACTCACTCAATAGCCCGCTCATAGCATATACGCTCAAAGGACTTGCACGAACAGTCCTGTCCTTGAGCGCCTCCGCCGAAACTCCTAACAAGGATTTGAAGGCAGTCGGAGTGATATCCGCCATACAAGGCACTGGTTGCCCTCCAAACTCTATACCTATGATAAACCGTCAATCCATCGGCGTCATCACCACCTCACAGTCCAGCAAATGGAGTGACTGAGTCTGGTGAAACCAGAGCTAAGACAATACCTTGAGGTAACCCCAGAGACAACGACGGGGAAGAATGGAGAAGAACGTCCCGAATCCCCAGCCATGTACAATCGCTCTATAAACATCATGCAAAGCTTGATACATAGAGTGGATATTGAACTAGTTCCCTCGAGGCTGTCTAAAGCCGGGAACCTACATCAAATGCAGATTAACATCGGAATCCTTGATTCCTTATCAATAGGAAAGAAGGAAGATTAAGATCTAACTTTATACCTCGTTTACGTGCAGGTAAACTGAAGGGTGTCGACTCAAGTCGCCTAGAAGCTCTGGGTTCATCACCTGAATGCCTGGCAACTCCCTACGGGAACACGTGTAGTAGGAGCGGGGTTCGTAACTAGAACATCCTCCTCCTCGTCCTTGACGTCTGGCACTTCAACTTGGACAGGATGTATCACTGCCTCCACCAAACGACAAGGTTGTCTAACAGAACGGGGTCGAGGCACTTCAGAAGCCCGTCTCCGTACACCAGAAGTGGTCCTGCGGGAACTACTCAATTGATCTGGATCCATAATATCTGGACAACAAGTATCCAAATCACCTCAGAAAGGGTGTGGTAATGTTTAACCTGGAGCTTTTCAAAATGCATTTTATGACTACATGTATGCATGCATTATTTTAACATACGTCTATAGTAGAGTTAAAATGCATGACTACCCAATGCCTACGTTTTGGAAAATTTTGCCATAGTATCCTTTGTAAATGGGACTATCCACATGCACATAGGCATGACTAGGTGGCCATTCAGTAACACACCTACCCACAGTCATATACATCCTACATGCATTAATGCATCACAGTAAAAAATCTGTAAGTGTAGTCTAATTACCAGGATTATTTTGCTTTTCTACCTTTACTCATTTGTCCTCAAATAGGATAAGAAATGACAGTAAAAGGTACCAATTTGACTGTGTTAAAAGTCAATTTTTTTTCACATTATTATGTTTAGCATTGTTTAATACTAACATTTACTATGTTGAATATTTTTTATCAAGTCATATCAGCATGCATATTGATTACCATGTGTCTGGATGCATTTCATGTGATAAGTCATTTTTCAACGGATAGAAACTGGAAAAGAATACATGCATACGTTACCAGGACAGTGTAGAACACTTGTACGGTAGCAAAATTTGCAGAAAATCGCCCTAACTCAGCAGATCTGAAGAAGAGCTCTCAAATTTCCTTCGCGGCGTAACTTGAAAATTACTTATGAAAGTAACCTGCAGGCTTTACACCATAATACCAGAAGGTCCACTCACTTTGCTTTTTAAGTGTACCGCGGCACACTTACACCCATGGGTCCCACCCTCCAAATTTCGGTTCATTTCGAGTTGCAAAGGAGGTTTCACAAGCTAAAAAGGCCAAATCAGGAATAAAAACGCTACGCGATTGAGCAGAATAGCCTGAAATCTTGGTTTTCACGGGCCAAACTCTGGCTTCACATATCACTCAATGGTATTCGCCTGAATACAAGGTATACTATACCAATGACCTCAGCATTTGCAAATAATTCTCAAAAATGCCTCACACAGGTCCGATGCCGCCAAATACAGGGTTATAACCCTAGAAGACACCTTCCCCGGCGGGGGTCACAACACCGATTTCAATCATTGATAAAGTATCCCCGGCGGGGGTCACAACGCCGATTTCAATCATTGATAAAGTATCTCCGACGGGGGTCACAACGCCGATTTCAATCATTGATAAAGTATCACCAGCGGGGGTCACAACGCAAACTTTCACTCATCCACGTATCTTTGGCGGGGGTTACAACGCATTATTCATCTATGAATGAATCTCCGGCAAGGGTTACAATGCTATTTAACCATTGATGTATGTGTCAATGAAGGTCAAGCAGCCTTGACATCATTTTAACCGATGGCAAGTAAACCCATCGAAGCATCGGAGGCCATTCGATGATCTTATCCATCAGTGCACTTATCCACAACCTTCCCCGGTGGGGGTCACAACGCAATTCAACCATTGATATACGCATCAATGAAGGTCAAGCAACCTTGACATATTCCCCGACGGGGGTCACAATGCAATGCAACCATTGATACACACATCAATGAACGTCAAGTAGCCTTGACAGTTTGCCCAAAGAAGGATCTATCCATGATATACACACGGTCGTCAAGGTCGTAGCCCCGACAATACATCTTGTTAGTAGTAACTCCGACAGGATCGTGGTATATGCTGGTGACACAAACCAGAGAAGACCATCCTCATCGGAGAGGACCGATGATTGAATATGTTATACACATCCTCAAATAGACAAAGCTTTATCCCTATAGATCTCTTGCACACGAGAGGAACATCTTCATAGTAAAGTCTGTATCAAGGATCCAGGACTTTGGTGATAAACCCAACGTCAACATTCTTGAAGACTTGGATCGCATGTCCAAGACATCACTGATTGTCATCCCTGGTAGGATTAACAGGGAACCGACAATCATTCCATCATGCATTGTAAGACCCCAAATTTTATGAAATGAAATTATTCAATTTTCTTATAATTATTATGTTATTTAGTAAATGATTAAATTGAGAAAGGGTTAAAGTTAAGGGTGATATTTGAAAATTTTACAAAGTAAGCAAGTTGTTATTCATTGTGTCGGGGAATATTCGATTGGTCGGGGAATATTCATTTTCACAGAGAATATTTGTTCGACGGCATAATCATTGGTGACCCCCCAACGGAAGTATTGTCGTATTTAAAAAACGATAAATTTATCTTTTATTAAAAATAACGGCGCAAGTGTTACCGTTAAAACTGTTGAACTACCCGGTAGTAAAAGTACAGTGATACGTGTGGTTGCATAGTAGCACACGGTATTGATTATTGATGCTTACATAAGAAGTCACTCAGTTTTACTCAATTATTGTTACAGTAATTGCTGCATCATATCTCTCATATTATTGATTCAATTATTGTCACAGTATCATTTGCATAATATGTTATGTTATTAAATCAATAATTGAGACAACAAAGTTATTCATATTATTATTTGCAATATTGACAATGTCTAGAAGTTCTGTCAAGGAGAGGTTTGGTCACCTAATTGGCGCCAATAAGGAGAAATCCTTATCGGAAAGCCCCCTCTTTCCTGGGAATGACCTGGTTGTTAAATATTGTGAATTATAATATTAATGATGAATAAGTTCATGTTGATTAAAGATGAAATTGATAGTTCCATTGTGTTGGAGTTATTAGTGTTAGTGAAAATTGACATTTATTTCGATAATAATTGATGTGCGGAGGTTATATTGACCAATCCAGTAATTAACTGATAAAATGAGCAATTAATTGCTATTAATTCACATGCTTATAACTATGTGTTCACATTTGTGTACTATTCATTCACATGATTTACTATTAGGGGAGTTGGTGCATGTTTGATAATACTTGTATGCCTAAGTTAAAAATGGAGGTATAGTTGAAGGTACTATACTATAATTAATTTTTTCACATGTTTAGAACTATTGAGTCACATTATTTACTATTGATTCACATGATTTACTATTAGGGGAGGTGGTGCAAGTTTGATAATACTTGCATGACTAAATTAAAAATGAAGGAAAAGATGAGGGTATTATACTGTAATATTTCGAGTCCCAAAATGTGCAATTATGAAAACTATATTTTCCTATAAATAGAAGCTCATTCCTTCATTATTTTTCTCCAATTCACTAAGTCTCACAAGAGCAATTATTATAGAGAAATTATAGAGAGAGAAGTTATAGAGAAAGAAGAAGCGAAGTCTACTACTTCACTATTCCAGTATCCAGTCTCCTTTTGAGGTAAGGGATATTATTATTATGGTAAGGGGTATTATTTCTTTCGTATTCATGAAGAGAGCTTCTGTTATTTCATTCTTTATTATTATGTTGGAATAACTTTGCCTATGCTAAGTACCGCATACATGGTGAAATTCTTCTCGTTATTCCATTCTTTATTATTATGTTGAATAACTCGCCTGGCACAAGTCTGACAAAGATACATGGTGAAATTCTTCATTATTCCATTCTTTATTATTCTCATTGGAATATCCTATCTCTTGTCATGGATTACGCATGACCGGGTTCCATTCTTTATTATTCTATTAGAATATCCTATCTCAGCAGATGATTACGCACGACACCGGTCACATTCTTTATTATTCTTTTTTGGAATATCCCGTCTGTGTGGATTACGCATGACCTGGTTCCATTCTTTATTATTTTGTTGGGAATAACCTGTCTGTGTGGTATATCGCATGCCTAGTGAATTCTTTTGTTATTCTAATCTTTATTATTATGTTGGAATAACCTGTCTGTGTGGACTACCGCATGCATGGTGAATGATCCTTCGTATTCATTCCTTATTAAATTGTGGAAATGATCTGTCTACGTGGATTACCACATGGCGGGTGAAAATCCATTTGCAGTTTCGTATATTCTATTTTACTCGTATGAGATATCATTTCTTTTGTACTCATCATAAAATATCATTTTATTTGGTATTTTTCTTTTACGAGTTACTATTCATGGGTTACTATTCATTCGTTTACTATTCACTTTAGTATTATTCACTCGGGTATTCGGGACACTTTTCGTGTCAGAGTACTATTCACGGGTTATTATTCACCTAAATTACTATTCACCCGAATATTATTCACTCGGGTATTTGGGGTACTTTTCATGTCGGGATACTATTCACGAGGTACTATTCTCGAAGTACTATTCATAGGGTACTATTGCGGGGTACTATTTACCCGAAAAATATATTTCTTTTATGTCCAAATTATTTTTGGTACATGAATATTATTCTTGAATTTTACTCCATAAAGCAGTATCATGTTAACAATTCAGATATTTTTAAACTCTGGATAAATTTAAAGTCTTTAATATATATCCTTGATTTCGTTTGATTAATGCTTATATCATTGTCATCATCTTCATGCTTATATTATGATGAAAGTTATCTTTGGCTTACGTACAAAGATGGACTGTTGATTATTGGTTTTACATTTGTATATCTTTGGCTTACGTGCAAAGATGGACTGTTGATTATTAGTTTTATAGTTGTATATCTTTGTCTTACGTGCAAAGATGGACTGTTGATTATTGATTTTACAGTTGTATATCTTTGGCTTATGTGCAAAGATGAACTATTGATTGATGAGTATCTTTGGCTTATGTGCATAGATGAACTGTTTATTGTTATGATTATAACCAGGGATCATTCGGTATAATCATGACCCGTAATGTTATAGATGATGTGGTAAAAGTCCTCATTGGCCCATAGTGCATTGATGGACAGTTATTGGTATGATTATAACCGGGGAT
This sequence comes from Panax ginseng, assembly GCA_020205605.1. Lineage (NCBI taxonomy): Eukaryota > Viridiplantae > Streptophyta > Magnoliopsida > Apiales > Araliaceae > Panax > Panax ginseng. The sequence continues at coordinate 90,036,849 of CM035128.1, read as the reverse complement.
TATTTGGTATAATCATGACCATTGATGATTATATGAATATCCTTGGCCATAGTGCAGGGATGATTCGATGATGTGGATTATTTATTAAGCTAAGTCTCAGCGATAAAATATTGATTATACACTTTTAATTCGTAAAGATAGTAGATATCATGCTCTACTTGACTCTTCTAAAATATGATTGTATGTCTTTGCCTGTAGTGCAAAGATGAATTGTTAATGAATATCTTTGGTAGTAGTGCAAAGATGAATTTATTAGTATGATTATGAGCGGTGAATTTTGATTTGGTATAACCATGATTTTTGATGTTTCAGGTGAAGATAGGTGATGAAAATTATCTTCGTCCTGGGTGTGAAGAGGAATTTAGAATCACAATTATGATTATGAGTTATTCATATGATTGTGGACAAGAATTGTTGATTGATGTTACAGGGATAAAACATTATTGGTGAACTTTTAACATGGAGAAGATAATAGACCTGATGGTCTATTTGATTCTTCTAATGGATTGCTCATTCTGCTGCAACTATGGTTGAAAAGTTTTATCATCTACCATATGTTCTAAATCTCTGATTTATTACCGATGAAGGCTAGTTGTGCTCACCCTTTTTTTGCTTCACAATTCCTTTCAGGTAATAAGAGTGTAGCTGGGTCGAGCGGGGGTAACAGGAGAATAGAACGGTGGTTTATAGCTGTTGAGGTTCTCCTTAAATAGTATGGAAATAATTTTATTGAGAACTTTAGATAAGTGTGTCATATTGTATACGTCATTTGATATTTAATTTTGGTGAACCGAATAGGGTGAGGTGAACCCAACTTTGGAAGGGTGTTTTGCCACTATCATACAAGATGTCTAATGACACACAACCTCGTGTTATCATAAGACAGGGTTGTGCACATCCACTTGTTGAGTATATCTACGAGCACTACCTATATGATCTTGGAGTTTGGTTGAAATATAATTTTCAATTGCAGACAGTGGAGATAGTTATATGTCAAGAGAAGACTCACCATTGGAAAGAACATCATAGTAATCTTCTCATTTTTTATTGGGGTCTATTGGTTCAACCAAGGATAATTCTGTGGACATATGATTTCTATCATAACCTTGACGCATGGCCTCCCATGTACGAAGGTTTCCTTGAGCACTTCCCAAATATTTTAATTTCTAAAACAGTTTTTGACTGTACTTTTATGTAAAGTACCATTGTAAGGTTGTGGTCGAGGAACCATGAGAGTTACATACATTTGTATTAAAACTCACAGTTTAACTATGGTCGTATTCTTCGCGACAGTTCAACAGTTGTATAAATGAAGTTTCTAAATGATTTTTATAGTGTGATATCTGGAGGCTCAGAATGGGTCGTGTGGACCTATTTTGGGGGCGTCACATGCATCATACATTTGCATCATGTTGCTGTAAATAGCAGCATACTTATCTTGTTGCATTTCAAGTGTCTAGGATTCTTTATCATATTCGTGCCTTGAATTGCATGAATATGATAAAGAGGGGCATCTATAGACACTCAAAATTTTCTGCAGACTTGTTACTAACATTGCAGGAGGGCATATTCGTCTTTCGAAGATAACCATGGAAGACAGCTCACATCCATTCTGGATACCACCGGAAGTTCAGTCTCAACCCCGGAACACACACCGGGAGTATCAATTCCAACCTCAGAGATAACCCCGAGATTCGTCCTTGGAGATAACCCCGAGGAATGTTGTTGCAGTTCCGGCGATAACTCCGAAAATGCTTGTTTCAAATGCATGCAATCAGCTTCATTCTCAGACTTCCTGCCGAGGCACTCATTCCAAAGACCCGAAGATAAAACTGGGAAGACAAGCACACTAAAAGATGACCCTGTGGAATTCAAACACTTGCAGCAGTCCAATCTCAAATGTAACCCTGAGCAATGTCTGCTTTGTTAGCCCAAACAGGAGATAACCCCGGTGATGGGAAAAATCTTCATCTTGCCACCTCAACCCCTAGTGCGCCGTCTAAACATTTCATACATACATTTTTACACAGCAATGCCCCACAAGAGCCAAGGAGTTCCAATCTCGAGTGACTATTACGTGTGGCAGCACAACGGATAGAATTTAAAGCTTGAAGACCATGGGCATGGTCCCCTCTTCTTGACTTTGTACAACCTCTAATCCCATGTCATTGCATAACTCTCGACAAAAGCAGTACGAAAAAGGTCTTTTACACCTCGTTCGGATGCTCGGATTGAAGTTCTACAAGTTCGAGCGGACATCACAATGCACGAGTACACGTACTTCGAGATACAGGACCCAGAGAGCCTGGGGCACCCCTGCAATCAGCGAGTGCATCTGCGGGCCAGTAGTACACTATGGCTACCAGCTCTATAAATATAGAGCTTGGGGTGGCCATTTGTAAGAGAAAAAGAGGCAAGGAAGCCCTGTCCAATTTGCTCTATACACACCCCATATTGAGTGCTTTCTCATTTTAAACACCTGTTAGCTCACATATAGCTATATTCTACCGGCGGGAGCTGAGTGTTTATCCAACTAGAGTCATAGAAGCCTGCTTTGGCAGCCCACTGTAAGCTTTCTCACACTCTATAAAGCCTTTCACTTCATCTTTGCACACACTATTCTTCACATTGAGAGTCATGTTGTGTGTGTATGCCCGGACTTCGGTCCGTGGTTTTCATTTCTGTCTGTATATATATACTTATATATGTATATATTTTTATATATGGACTAACATTATCGAGTTATGCCTCGATTGAGCCTAGACTTATGTTTGGAGCTTTTACTTGCTTTTATATATATATATATATATATATATATATATATATATATATATATATATATATATATATATATATATATATATAACTGTCATTTTGATTATATCCTATGGGCCTCGGATTTTATATCCTGAGCATTTACTACTTTTATATATATATACTTATATATATGAACTGTGATGCCCCCAAAATAGGTATACATCACCCATCTTGAGTAGCCAAATACATGGTACAAAATTCTAATACAACTTAATACTACAAATCGTCAGTGTACAATACGATAAAACATAAACCGAGAGAGTTTTAATACGAATATTGTCTTCTAGGCAAAGATTCAACTCAAATGGAGTCCTCAATACATTTATTATCACACTATTTCATAGAATAGTGAGGACTACTAATGTTATCATCTCGACCGATCACTCGCGCTCCTCGACTAGTCCCCGGCCACGCTCTCATTTCTGAAGAGAACAATGAAAGCAAAAGGGTGAGCTCAACTAGCCCAGTAAGAAATATTATGACTAAGATAATGCAGAATAATTTATCGTTAGCCTTCAACAGTGTTAAACTGATAAAATATAACAAACATCAAGTTTAACTTCAGCGAAACAAGCAATCCATTAGAAGAGTCTAATAGAGAATAAAATCTACCATCTTCTATGATTTAAAAAGTTTTTCATCACTTTTATCGCTGAGACTCAGCTTAATAAATAATCAACATCATCCCTGCACTACGACCAAGGATATTCATTAGTATCACGACCACAAATTATCCATGCACTACGGGCCAAGGATATTCGTGTTTTCATCAATGGTCATGATCATGCCAACAACTGTCCATCAATGCACTACGGGCCAATGGGGACTTTTACCACATTATTTGTAACATTACTTGGCCATGATTATACCGAATAAATCACTCGGTCATAATCATACCAAGTCCATCTATGCACTACGAGGCCACGCCATGACTTTCAATGTAATATAAACATGAGGATGATGACAATGATATAAGAATTCAATAAAACAAGTTCAAGGATAAATTTTTAAAGATTTATAATTTAATTTATCCAGAAATTTATAGTGTCCAAATTATCAACATGATACTGCTTTATGGAGTAAAATTCAAGAATAATATTGTACCAAAGATAATTTGGACCGAAAACGAATCAATTTTTATCATGAATAGTATCTCGGGTGAATAGTACTCGAGTGAATAATACCCCATGAATAGTACTTCGAGAATAGTAACCCCGTGAATAGTACTCCATCATGAAAAAGTTAAAACTTATCAAGAATGCTCAGAATAATATTTCCATGAAAAGATACTGGATGAAGCGCAAATATCAAGGATATTCTACTAATTTCATGGAGTTTAGAAGCCAAAACTTTAACAAAACGAGTATAGAATTAGAAATCTGAAATAAAATAATATTACTTACATACTGCAGAGTATGGAAGACAATATTATTTCAAGCGAATATTGAACAAAAATAACATCCCTTACCTTGATAAGAAGAGTACTCCAACTAGTATAGTGGGGAAATTCTTGAAGAAAACTTTCATTGTTTTCTACGCTCAAAGCTTTCTAAAACTCTAAAGAAATACACTCAATATTATAGAAGAAGAATTCTCTGATTCTGGTTTGATTTTCAATTCTAACTAAGCACCCTATTTATAGGAAAATGCTAGAACGCCATAGGAGACTAAATAATAAATTATTATTATTATTATTACAATTCAAGCACGCCATTTTGAAAACTTTTCAGCCCATCACATTTGAACAAGATTTCTAGCACATGTTTTGAAAAAAAAATAAAAGTGGGTCCTACCCAATTTTAATAAAAATTATTTTATTTTCCGAAACTTCAGTAATTCATAATAAATAGCCCTTTTATCAAAAAAATATGAATTTTATGTCCATTCCACACGAAATCAAATTCTCTACAATTTTGTAGCTTTAAGTTTTTCCAAATTCTAGACAAAAAATATCCGAAATCCACAAACGGATGATTTTCAATACCTCATAAAATTCATAACAAATCATTCGCTAATTTTTAACGGTTCAAAATTTGTGGACATATACTCAACTTATATATGTATAACATATACAAAAATCACAACGATCCAACGGTCGGATCAAAAGTATAACTCACGCAATAGAGCTTTAAGAACACCGATTTGATTTTTAATACTTCCAATTCGACAAAATACTGATAAAACACCTCAACATTAATTCCTTCATTTATAACCACATAAAATAAATATTTTTCTATCCATCATTTATGTCCACATAAAATAAATATTTCCTTACCATATAAATTAATAATTAATTATTCACAAATAATTTTAAAGAATCACAATAATGACAACTAGGCTGTTCCCAGGAAAGAGGGGGCTTTCTGATAAGGATTTCTCCCTACTGGCGCGCAATTAGGTGACCAAACCTCTCTTTGACAGAACTTTCTAGACATTGCCAATAATGCTTTCTAATAATATTATTCAGATAATATGAATTATTGATTTGATAATGGGAAATATCATGCAAAGGACAATTATTGAAACAACAATAATATAAAATATCAACGCAAAGAATTATTGAATCAATAAAATAAAATATTGAACAATAATTACCGTAATAATTATTGAAAGTAAGGCCTTCACGTACGTAAGAATCAATAATTCAAAATACCGCAATAATACCGCGCGCTACTACTTAACAACAATATTATGCATCAGATTTTTAACCACCGTGCATTCCAACAAAGTGTTAATTCAGTAACCACTACTGCCAAGTATTTATAAAACTCAAACTTGTCATTTTCTTCATCCCACATGCTTATTCAAGCATGGGGCCCACAAATGGTCATAACACATAATACGAATATTCCACGACCAAAATTAATATTCCCAATGAAATAAGCATTTTATAACCATCACATGCGTATTTTGAAAATTTTATATATATCCCACAACTATAACATTATATCAAATTCACTCCATAATATTCCAAAATGATATTTATAGAAAATTCATCTTTATTCATAAAAGTTGGGCTCTTACATGAATCGTTGTGACCGCTCATCCGTCAAATGAGCCCGGATTTTATATCCCAATGCATTTACTTTTATATATATATATATATATATATATATATATATATATATATATATATATATATATATATTTATATTTTTATCAATTTTCGGATTTTACTTCGTGGCCTTTTACCGCTTTACATTTAGTCTTGCTCAAGTTTACTTCGTGGCTACGATCGTCTTTATTGCTTTCTTTACATTTAGTCCCGCCTGGAGTTTACTTCGTGGCGATTGATCGCATTTACTACTTTATTTACATTTCTGATCCCCCATGGAGGTGATTCGTGGTGGTTGATCATGTCTCTCTATATATATTTACCACTTTTATATATTTACATTTCTGATCCCCCATGGAGGTGCTTCTGTGGTGGTTGATCATGTCTCATATATATATATATATATATATATATATATATATATATATATATTTGACTTTTTATATATATAACTACTTACTGTTTTCATATAAACTGTAGCATCATGTGAGCCTAGGAATCATGTGATCACAGATTCAGTCTACTGAATCTAGATTCGGTTCCCGTGATGGACATTTTCAGCTGTAAGCAGCTTGTACATTATTCATGGTGTTTGAATTTCCTTAGATGGCAGTCATGCCCATGAGGAGTTTGGCACTACTATATATTATTTTCTCTAAGATGCCTCGCATCTCAAAAATAAAAGCAAACAAGCCGAACATTTAATAATAAAATGGAAGTATCAAAGGCCTCAATTACTATTGAGCACAGGATTTGAAAAATCTCTTTTACAAAATCTCATTGCTATATCTTTTTAAAATTGAATTTATATATAAATTCAGACCCTTTGTATATAGGTGCGAATGAGGCATAACACTACTTCCAAATAAATTGCACATTGATCCACACACACACACACATTCATATAACAGTTTCTTGAAAAGTGGTGGTCACCGTGGCAACACGGATGTCGAGGGGTGCCTAACACCTTCCCTCCGCATTATCAAAACCCCGAACCCAAATGAATCTCGATTTCACAGACCCGTTTAGCGATTGTCATCATCACGGGTCAATGTGCAAACCTTTTCTTGTCATACAGTGCAACCAATTAAAACACTCAACCGGCAACTCTTACAATCAAATCGTCGACATGATACATGTCGGACCTTTTCACTTGTTTTTTCAAATAAATCTCACATAACATGAGAACACCAAAAGAACAAGAATAAAAAGGGACAAATAAAAAATCCCGCGTCGACAAAGAATTATTTACTCAAAGGTTCTTTTATGATTAATGTTGAAATCTATATTTTCTGGAAAGTCATTAATCGCAAGGGAGGCGTATCCCTTGTGACAACCCGAATTTTTATAAATTATTAAAATAAGAATTTAATAATTAAAATTCTTATTATGAGATGTATATATTCTGAATTATGTGTTTTGGTGTGAAGAAATTAAATTTTTATTAGATTTAATAGTTGAGTAAACTATTAAAGAAAGTGAAGCAAATTAGTTATGAAAAAAAGAAAATGGTGGCAAAAGAAATTAACTGAATAATATTAGTTAATTAAGATGGAAATTATATTGTGGAATAATATAATTTAATTGGTATGCCTTGATTGACGATGGAATTGTTATGAATTAAATTTCATAAATAATGTGAGTAATTCACTTAATTAAAATAATGAATTAATGTGAATATAATTATTTTAATAAAATGAGAGAGTAATATATATATATATATATATATATATATATATATATATATATATATGTGTGTGTGTGTGTGTGTGTGTGTGTGTGTGTAATGTAATATGATTGTGAATTTTTTAAATAGTAAAAATATTTATTAAATAAAATAAATATTTTAATTAGAATATTTATTGAGTAAAATAAATATTTGATGGAAATATTCTAATTTAATCTAATAATTAAATTAAATGATTGATTTGTTGAATAAAATTATAATTTTGGTTGGCTAAATAGAAACTATAATTATAATAATAGAAACTATAATTATAATAATAAGGTTTAGTTTAATTTAATTTAAATATTAGAATTTGTTAATGGTTGTGACATGAATGAATCATTTGTTAAAGGAAATTATAAAAATAAATTAAGAGAGAATAATTGGGTTCTAGCCAAACATGGCCTTGAGACCCTTATTATTCCTAATTGTCGATACTACAGATTTCTAGTAACGTATTGGGAAAAAAAATGCAGAAATAAAACATACGCTTATTTTATTTGGCTGAGTATCCATAAGGTAAGGCAGAACAATATGAGTTCTCTATGAATTGGAGAGAGAACTCTGAGACTTGTGAATGAAGAAGATGATTCAATCAAATATTTCTAATCATCAACTCTCTATGTTTAAAGAGGAATCAAGGTAATAATCCAGTTCTAGTTCTTATTTCCTAGAATTAGTTATCTGTAGATGGTTTTGATGCATGATTTTTTTTAAGGAAGTGGTTATACATGTTAATGGTTAAGTTTAATTTGTTTCATATAATCTAAAAGTTGTTTTAGGGTGATCAAATTTTTGAAAATATGATTAAACAAGAAGAAATTGAGTTTTATAGATATATGTAGGTTAGGGCTTGTTTTGGAATCAAAATTGATGATGAAATCAAGATTTAATCCGAAATTGATTATAGATGTTTTTATTATATTGAATTAAGAAAACAACAAAGGTTAAATGGATTGATTTGGTTAGGAATCGAATTCGTGGTGAATGATTACGCTAAATATGTTAAAACATATAAAACTAATATGAACATGAGTTTTGGGTAAAGAATTAGACTAGTTAGTGATTCTATAAATTGTTATAATTCTATTATGTTGTAGTTCTATGAATTACGAATTTATAGAATCAAAAACGGACTAATTTGGATGTGTATAACTCAAGTTATGAAGATTAGAAGGAGAAAAGGTTTAAAAATCGTGAGAACGGTGAACTTCAGAGCCTCGTTTACGCTAATTCAGCGTAGTTGAATCTAGTGCCCTAAGTCATTTGGGGCGCAATTGCGTTTCAGGCCGCGGTGATGCGCTTATGCCCAAGGCTTAATTAGGCAAGGCCATACCAAAGTGTGTCAGATGTGACTGTTTTGACCTGTTTTATTAAAATAGGGATAACGTTTTCATACGAACTCCAATTGAGGCGATTCAAGATGATCCAGAATGAGGATGAATATACCTACAACTTTCATTCTTTAAGTTTTTTTATTTGAGTTCGGGAACAGGGGTTAAAATGGTCATCTTTAGGACTATTGTGTTTTCGGGGGCAATCAGAGGGCGTCGGGCATGTACGTATGCAAGTGTAGTGCTTCTAACAATAAAAGATATTGTTTAAAGTTATAAAACATGAATGTGAGTAAACATAATGATGTTTAACATTAATAAATGATGTATTAGATAAGTTGTATAAGCATACTAAGAATACACAAAAGAGACAAATCGGGCGTGTGACGAATGAACTTCGAAATGCTATAACAAATGTTAATGAACGTAAAGAGTGTTTTAAGGCAAATGAAATGAATATTATAAGATATGAAATGGGTTTAATATAAAACCAATAATGATTCCTAGCAATACTTAAACACTTGAATGAACTTCGAGTCTGAAATATAATGAGGTATAAGTTGAAAGTTAACACAATCAAATTGAACATTGTATATTGATTAATAAGAAGAGTTATGGGAGGTAGAGTAAAATTTACATTATAACTATTATGCATTGCTATGTGACTAATAGTTGATGTGTATGATTATATAATTTTGTAGGGCACGTGAAGTGCAGATAACTGTAAGCTGTTAAACTAGTATTGGTAAACAACGATCATGGAAAGTCTTTCAGTTCCTATTTGCTATGTGAACTTGATGATGAACTGTTTTAAATCTTTATTGCAAATAACATGATGTGTTATATATATGTTGAAAGTATGAAATGCTAAAGTCAATTTATGACTACATTGATTGAGTAATGAATGCTGATTGAGTAAGGAACTCAATCTTTATACTTTTTATATGAAATGTAGCTTGTATGTTATGTTAGTTAAATGTTTACGAGATATATGTTGAGCATGTTATTATGTGCTACGTGATGCATGAAAACTGTTAGATTTTGATGGGCTGTCGAGATCAACCTTGCAAATAACCACTTTTGCAGGTTAAAGATTCAAGGTAAAGTTATGTGCTACTTGAAAGACATGAATCAGATGTGATACTTGAAGATTTATACACTTTGACTGAGTTATTATTATTTGAACCATGTTTAAGGTTCCGAATAATGTATTAATATTGAATTGTAATATCGTTTTGCGATGTAAACTCTTATAGTATTAAAATGATTCTGAGATACTTAGATGTAAAGGTTGAAAGTTTTGGGAATGAGAATAGTTTGTAATAGAAAATTTTAATTATTCCGCAAATTTCAATGGTTGTATTATCGTTTAATGATGTAAAACTAGAGGTTGAATGTATTGTTAACGACTGATGTCGAGAATTAAATTATTTAAATTTTGGGGTCGTTACAGTTGGTATCAAAGCCGATAGGTTAGAAACCTTAGGTAAGAGTACCTTAGGCTATAACCTTAGAGAAGAGATGTGAAGATGATAAAGAATAAGCTCAAATAGAGTTTGAACAATAAGAAGTAACTTAAGAAACTTATAAAGAAGGGATTAAAACATGTGTGAGAGGATTCAAAGAATAATCTCGCAGAGTTATAAGGAGTATGAATGTGGGGTTACCCAACTCCAATAATAAGGATGTAAGGTGATAATAAGTAGACAATGTCTATGAGAAGAGAATGATAAAGAAGTTAAGAATAAAAAGTTATATTTAAGTATGGTACAATTATACTCTTTAATAGTTGATGTGTGCTATCTGGGCTAAACGATTCCTTCATAGAACGGAGGTATATACAAACTAGTAACTCGGAACCTAGTTTGTTGGTTGTTTGTGGGGAAACCACTCAGTGTACCATATTGAAACTATTAGAGACTCGATGTGTACCAAGTATAGAAAATGGATACGTATGATGAAAATGTGGAACTCGAATGAAATGTTGAGCAGTATAAATGAAGTTAGAAATTCTTAAAGGAAGAATTGTTATATAAACAAGAAAAATTCATAGAAGAATCTTGAAAAGATATAAAGATGAGAAATGGGAGTTACCTAACTCCAATAGCCAAGATAATAAATAATGATAAATAGACAAAGTCTGTAAGATTAAAAGCATAAATGAAATCGTAAATGATAAAAAAGGGAAGAAAGATGATCGTAAAACAAAACGATCACGAGTTAAGAAAAGAATTTTAAGGGAGATGATTATAGAATAAGATCACAACGTAATCTATTTAAGTCATAAAAGAAAGATGGTTTGTAATGTTTGAATAATTATAGCTTGATGCTATGAAGATAATGTACTATGATATAGTACGAGGTAAACTCATGAGGAGTTATAGATAATGTGATACAATGAATTTGTATTGAGCAAGTTAAGAGCAAGTTATGAGTAAGATAGAGTTAGGTGGGATTTCAATTGAGGACTCATGTGATGGCTGAGTTGTACAAACCTTTGTATAGGCGAGGGTTTTGTGCTTGCACTTGGTTTATCACATTGATAATCATTGGAATGTCGGTGACGTGCTATCAATGTATATGTGGTGAAAAGGTGATTCTTTTCTCATGTGTATATTTGATAGTTAGAAACTATTAAGATTAGTTAGATATTATTAGGATTAGGTGCGGTTCTTAAAACTAATGCATACGGTAAGTTCATGACTCATAATAATATGGTATGTTTTGAACCCCTCAGCGAATGGACGCTTATAGTCTGACTAGAATAAGTTCTTAAACTCATATTATTGTGGCAAGTTCCTGAACTCCCGATGTGTAATAAGTTTGATGAATTATACTGGGGGTATAAGAAGATTGTAAGTTGAAATACAAGAATATTTAGTATAAGAGCAATGGTGGTGCTAGAAATAAAAAGAATTAGTTAGTAATGAGGTAATGGAGTAAAGATTAAAATTGATGGAGAAAATTTGATATTCTAAATCTTCTAGCTATGCTAGTTTTTCAAAAATTTATTGACTTTGTGTTGATGTTGCACTTCTTTGTTTTTGAAAAATGTTGGAACATATGATTGAATCAATGGTTTTTAAAAACAGTGTTGCTATTCTTGTGTCTATGCTAATTGTTTCGGCTAGATAAAAATAATTTTAACTTATCAAAATGTATTTTGTATAATCGTGTACACCATTTGATATGGTGTAGAAATAATAAACAATGGAGTCATCAGTGCAATTGAATCAGGTGTTAGATGTGATCATCGGATCGTCAGCCCACTAGGGTATGATGTAGTATGACGAAGTCACAAAATGACGAAATCCTCAACGTACTATTAAGATGGTGCGGTATCATGATGTCATAAAAAGTTTTTGTTTGGTTTTCTTTAAATTAAGAAAGGTATACTAATTGAATTGGTTAAAAATTAATATGGATAGATATATACCTCGATTGATGTCCGAGTTATTGCTAGAAGTTTATGCTACTTGATTTAGTTAGACGAATATTGAAAGATCATGAATTTCAAGCGTTCTTTGTCAAACTATACCAAACCAAATTGTTTTAGTGTGGATTTAAATGTTAAGAAGCTGAGGTGAACAACCCTGTAAAAAGGGGACATGTTATCAGAGACAATGGTTCCGAAAGTAACACATATAGTCGTTACTGTGACGTCCCCAAATCCGGGTACTTTTTTCCTCAGATCTGGTACGTTACGATACATCATTTCTATAACTACTGCGGAAGATATAAACATAAATTATTTATACAATAAACTTTTACAACATAATCCCCAAGGTCTACAACCTTAACTTAATACATACCTTCAATAACTTAAATGGTTTACAATGTTACTTGCATCAGATAACTTAATAGTTCTAAATGCATAATAATCTAAACTTGGAATTCGCCTTTACCACTGTCGTTCTTCGAGCCTTCGTTTTAATCTGAAATTTGTTATCATGATATAGCAAGTATGAGCAACTATTTTGCCCAACAAGTTTAAGTACAATGAAGATATATCATGATTGAAAAGGAATAAGATTTCAAGTTTTGAATAATGTAATATAATTGAGGAAGAACATGAATCAAACTTCAATAACTGAAAAACTGAATAATTATGCTGAGTGGTCAACAATGACCATGTTAATTAAATATTGAATAATTAACATTATTTTTCTTTAATTATTCTTTCTTATTAACTTAAGAATAATTATCATTTATCCTATTTATTATTTAATCTTAATTAAATAATAAATAATTACTTTATTAATACTAACTCTACTTAATTATCACCCAATACTACTTAGATAATAATTAAATAGTTAATTACATTCAAATTTCATGTAATTAGTTTAATAATCCATTAATTACATTAAAAGTTATAAATTAGTAAGTTTAAAATGATTTTAAATGAGTTTAAACCACTAATTACTTAATAATTAGCTAAATGCCCAGAAAAAAATTTGGATTAAATATATTAATATTCTTTAGAATTTTATAAAAATTTGGGTCCAAGAACCACCACCGGAACCGGCCGGAAAGTGGCCGAACTGGTCTCCGAAATGTTTTGGGGTTTCGGCTCATCACGAACCCAAGCGAAGAACTTTTTAAGACTTGATTTTTTTTTCCAGATTTGGGGTCCTTCACTCAAACTTGAATAAAATGAAATCTATAACTCCGATTTGGGTCCAATCGGACTTGTTGGATTCGTATCTTCCCGAACTATAGTTTCCATTCATCAAACATCAAATATGGATCTGTGTTGATCCTAAAAATTGGTCCAGAAGTGACTGCTATTGCATGTGAGTTATTTAGTTGGGGTGTTCTAGTAATAAATCAATATCTCACTCATTTTTTTACATTTTTACATACTTCCAAAAGGGGTTTTACTCTTAACTCATAGCTCTAGCATACCAAGAAACAAAATCACAAAAAACATTTGTAGATTTCAAAATGAAAAGCATAGATCACCCCTTTAAATTAGGTTTTTCCAAAAAACTACTTTAGCTTCCTTTCTTTCAAAATTTTCCAACATAAACTATATAGATGGACATGTTAAACATATTATACTCAAGATTTAACATTCATATAAGACTTTAGCCTATTAGAACTTGCATTTCCATGAATCTCTCACAAGATCACATATAACATACAAAACATAGAAACTAGAGTTTTATTTCTTACCTTGTCTTGTGGGATGCTCTCCTTCTCTTTCCAAAGTAGGTTAGGAACTTGGGATGCATGAACAATATACTCCTCCCCCCTTACTAAGAACCAAATCTCTCTCTCTCTCTCTCTCTCTCTCTCTCTCTCTCTTTTCCTCTCTTTGTGATTTTGCTAGTTGAGAGAAAAAAAATAGAAGAAGAAGAAGAATGGTGGTGAATGAAGATGGAGATATATGTTGGTGAATTGGAATAGAATGCTAATATCCCCCATATTTCTTTTGCCTGTTAGCATTATCCCTTCCTAATCATGCCTAATCATGCCATTAAGGTTGCTAATTAGGCTTTCCACCAATGGGAGCATGACACACTTGTCCTTATGTGTAAGAGTTTCTACTTTTGGGACTTGATTAACTTAATCCCTTTGCCTTAAAAGGCTTAATGTGGCCAGTCATTACATACCCAATAACTCCTCTATTTTTCTTTTATTTTAATGCAAAAATTAGATTAATCAAATGTCTAAAATACCCTTAATGAAGTGGGCCAAGTATGAGCTTGCATTTTATTTCTTTTGGGCTTCTCCTTTAATTGTTTTGGGCTATGTAATAAACATAGTTTAACAAATTGAATTTATATTACCCTAATAGTTTATTTAGGGTTTCTATTTCCAATCTTATAGAATTTAATTACCTAAATATATTTCTTTAATCAATAACCTAATTAGGTTTCCCTTAATTAGATATAAAATTATTAATCACTTGAAATAGACCACATTAATCTATTAGGTTAGTATAACTTTTAAATACTAACATTTCCTCGATACCATAACCCTTAGGTTATTTAATTACCTTACCTAATATATAATTAGGTTATGTGGCACTCCTTTGATATATATAAAACATAACATAACATACATAAATTACATATTTATCTTATTATGGTAAAATAAATATGTTACACATAATTTCTTATACAAATACAATTATTTAAATACCCAAGATATTATAATATAATATCTTTAGCTCGATTAACATAAATTCAATTAAGAATTTACTTACTTCCTTAAGATATTACGATAAATATAATATCTTTTCTTTATTAAACCAATTTTATATAAGAATTTATTCTAATGCTCATAGGTAAAGTATATATAAATATTATATGCTTAACCTGCCTATTATTGCTTCATCACACAAATTGTTCCCAACAATTTTATTTTCCCCCACTTAATAAATACATATATAATATATATTCATTAACTCCAAATTACCAGTTACACCAAATCTACACACATAACATATAGAACATAATTAATAATTTTATTTTCTCACATTATAAACTGTTTATATCAATTTATGTACATATACCATATATAATTTAATATATTTACCATATTGCATAAACATACATATTCTTCATAAATCATAAAATGATTTATATACTCATGTATTAAACTAGACATTTAATTTAACGTCTAGTAATCCTCTTAATACAGTTTGCTACATTCAATGACTCTTTTTCATATGGCTTATCATATATATTATTCTAACTTGCTACGTTCTTATTTCTTTTTCTTTTTATAAGATTTCTAATGCTTGACTACTACCAGCTTCTTATAATGAAGCTTTTCATTTATTCTTATATGATTAATTTAAATACTCAATCCTCTTATTTAGCTAAATCATATATAACATATCTCCAAGTATATACGTATCTATACATATACACATTTAATTTAATCTAATAATTCCTCTTCATTTGAAATTTATTTCTTTAAATAAAATTTTCACATAAAAAAAAACTCTTTCTAGGTTTTGAATTTTTATAACCCTTATTTTCTCAATTCTTTTTCAAATAGCAAACCATATAGGTTTTACTTGAAAATTTTAAATAAATCCTAAAATTCTCATCTAGGTTTTATTCTTTAACCTTTATTCTAATCATTCAAGATTTTATGAATTTTCGGGTTATCACAGTTACGATATTAAGATGTAATACGTTGTGCATGACGTAGGGGTACAATAGGCTGATCACCTAGAGTACTTGCAGAGAGTGTTTTCAGTCTGTGTGATTGCTAAACATTCTGTTAAAGATGGTTTATAGTGGTGATACATTATTAAACCCGAAGAAGAGTTCAAGGTCCATATAGTCTTATCACTATTAAAGGTTCAAGTCGAGATACTTGATAACCTAGGGACGCAGTTCAAAGTCTTATGACCCCTCAGCATGATTTGGAATCTTTTAAATTCCTGTTATTCATATCGCTTCCCAATTATTGAGCAATTATGAAAGATTCTTATTATTCTAAAAAGTGAAAGTGGGAAAGGATGAGAAAATTATGTAAAACATAATAATTTCAAGAAAGAAATGAAATTCCAGGAAGAAGAGAAGTGTGAAACTCTTAAAAGAGGAAGATGTGATGAATACGATGATCTTAGAAAGATTCTTAGAGAAAGAATTTGGTTGTAGAACCTAATGAATAAATAAATATTAACATAAAATCTATTTTGATAAATGAAATGAACGAATATTAGTAAGTCAAAATTTCGAGGACGAAATTCTTAGAAGAAGGGGTGAATGTAATGCCCCGAGAGTTTGAGAATCTAGTACATGATAATTGAGTATAAGTAAAGGTTATGAAATAAAACTTACAAGAATTTATTGTGAAGAATGGTTAGAGTG
Organism: Panax ginseng; assembly: GCA_020205605.1. NCBI lineage: Eukaryota > Viridiplantae > Streptophyta > Magnoliopsida > Apiales > Araliaceae > Panax > Panax ginseng. The sequence goes on along the minus strand of CM035128.1, from coordinate 90,020,082 downwards.
GTAATAAATAAAACCTATATTAAGGTAATGTGTTGGAGATATTCAACGATAAATTTTGAAAAAAGATTTGGTGTAAACTGAGTAAAGGATGTTTCGTTGATTCCGAGGACGAAATCCTTATAAGGAGAGAAGGATGTGAAAACTTGAATTTTTATAAATTATTAAAATAAGAATTTAATAATTAAAATTCTTATTATGAGATGTATATATTCTAAATTATATATTTTGGTCTGAAGAAATTAAATTTTTATGAGATTTAATAGTTGATTAAACTATTGAAGAACGTGAAACAAATTAGTTATAAAAAAAGGAAAATGGTGGCAAAAGAAATTAACTGAATAATATTAGTTAATTAATATGGAAATTATATTGTGGAATAATATAATTGAATTGGTATGCCTTGATTGGTGATGGAATTGTTATGAATTAAATTTCATAAATAATGTGAGTAATTCACTTAATTAAAATAATAAATTAATATGAATATAATTGTTTTAATAAAATGAGAGAGTAATATATATATATATATATATATATATATATATATATAAATGTGGTATGTTAATGTAATATGATAGTGAATTTTTTAAATAGTAAAAATATTTATTAAATAAAATAAATATTTTAATTAGAATATTTATTGAGTAAAATAAATATTTGATGAAAATATTCTAATTTAATCTAATAATTAAATTAAATGATTGATTTGTTGAATAAAATTATAATTATGGTTGGCTAAATAGAAACTATAATTATAATAATAGAAACTATAATTATAATAATAGAAATTATAATTATAATAATTAGGTTTAATTTAATTTAAATATTAGAATTTGTTAATGGTTGTGACATGAATGAATCATATGTTAAAGGAAATTATAAAAATAAATTAAGAGAGAATAATTGGGTATAGCCAAACATGGCCTTGAGACCCTTATTATTCTTAATTGCCGATACTATAGATTTCTAGTAACGTATTGGGAAACCAAATGCAGAAATAAAACATACGCTTATTTTATTTGGATGAGTATTCATAAGGTAAGGCAGAACAGTATGAGTTCTCTATGAATTGGATAGAGAACTCTGAGAGTTGTGAATGAAGAAGATGATTCAAACAAAGCTTTCTAATCATCCACTCTCTATGTTTAAAGAGGAATCAAGGTAATAATCTAGTTCTAGTTCTTATTTCCTAGAATTAGTTATCTGTAGATGGTTTTGATGCATGATTTTTTTTAAGGAAGTGGTTATACATGTTAATGGTTAAGTTTAATTCATTTCATATAATCTAAAAGTGATTTTAAGGTGATCAAATTTATGAAAGTATGATTAAACAAGAAGAAATTGAGTTTTATAGATATATGTACGTTAGGGCTTGTTTTGGAATCAAAATTGATGATGAAATCCTGATTTAATCTGAAATTGATTATAGATGTTGTTATTATATTGAATTACGAAAACAACGAAGGTTAAATGGATTGATTTGGTTAGGAATCGAATTGATGGTGAATGATTATGCTAAATATGTTAAAACATATAAAACTAATATGAACAGGAGTTTTGGGTCAAGATTTAGACTATTTAGTGTTTCTATAAATTGTTATAATTCTATTATATTGTAGTTCTATGAATTACGAATTCATAGAATCGAAAACGGACTAATTTGGATGTGTATAACTCAAGTTATGAAGATTAGAAGGAGAAAAGGTTCAAAAATCACGAGAACGGTGAACTTCAGAGTCCCGTTTATGCTAACGGGCGCAGCTACGCTATGCCCAAGGTTTAATTGGGCGCAGCTGCGTCCAAAGTGTGTCAAGTGTGACTGTTTTGACCTATTTTAGTAAAATAGGCATAATGTTTTCATACGAACTTTGATTGAGGCGATTCAAGATGATCCAGAATGAGGATGAATAGACCTACAACTTTCATTCTTTAAGTTTTTCTATTTGATGTCGGGAACAGGGGTCAAAATTTTCATCTTTAGCACTGTTTTATTTTCGGGGGCAATCGGAGGGCGTCGGGCATGCACGTATGCAAGTGTAGTGCTTCTGACGATAAAAGATATTGTTTGAAGTTATAAAACATGAATGTTAGTAAACATAATGATGCTTAACATTAATAAATAATGTATTAAATAAGTTGTATAAGCATACTAAGCATACACAAGAGAGACAAATCGTGTGACGCCCCCAAAATAGGTATACATCACCCATTCTGAGTCGCCAAATACATGGTACAGAATACAAATACAAACTTAAATATACAACATGATCTGTGGGTTTTAATACAAATATTATCTTCTAGACAATATTCAAACTCAAAATAAGTCCTCAATACATTTATTATCACACTATTTCACAGAATAGTGAGGACTACTAATGCAACCATCAGGACCGTCATTTCATTCCCCGACTAGTCCAAGCTATATTCTCATTTCCTGAAGAGAACATTGAAAGAAAGGGTGAGCTCAACTAGCCCAGTAAGAAATATTATGACTAAGATAATCCAGAATAAATTATCGTTAGTCTTCAACAGTATAACAACTGATAGAATACAATAGACAACAAGTTTTAGATCAACATTTGCAGCGGAATAAGTAATCCATTAAAAGAGTCAAGTAGAGCATAATATCTACCATCTTCTATGATTTAAAAAGTTTATCATCAATTTTATCGCTAAGACTCAGCTTAATAAATAATCCACATCATCAAATCATCCCTGCACTACGGGTCAATGATATTCTTTAGTATCGCGACCATGAATTATCCATGCACTAAGGCCCAAAGATAATCGAATTTTCATCAACGATCATGATCATGACATAAAATAATTCATCTTTGCACCCTTGGCCGAAGAGAATCCATGGCGATAATCATACCAAAAACTGTCCATCAATGCACTACGGGCCAATGAGGACTTTTACCACATCATTTGTAACATTACGGTTATGATTATACCGAATAATCCCTGGTCATAATCATACCAAGTCCATCTATGCACTACTGGCCAAAGATGACTTTCATAACAATATAAGCACAAGGATGATGACAATGACATAATAATTCAATAAAACAAGTTCAAGGATAAATTTTAAAGATTTATAATTTAATTTATCCAGAATTCAATAACGTTCAAATTGTCAACATGATACTGCTTGTGGAGTATAATTCAAGAATAATATTGTACCAAAAATGATTTAGACCGAAAACGAATCAATTTTTATCATTAATAGTACCCCGGGTGAATAGTACTAGAGTGAATAGTAACCTGTGAATAGTACTACGTCATGAAAAAATTAAAACTTATCAAGAATGCTCATAATAATATTTTCATGAAAAGATACTGGATGAAGCGTAAATATCAAGGATATTATACTAATTTCATGGAGTATAGAATCCAAAACTTTAACCAAATGAGTATAAAATTCGAAATCTGAAACGAAATAATATTACTTACATACTACAGAGTATGGAAGAAAATATTATTTGAAGCGAATATTGAACAAATATAATATTCCTTACGAATATTAAATGAAAATAATATTTCTTGCTAATATTGAACGAAATAATATTCATACGAATACGAAAAATAATATCTCTTCAGAATATGAAATAAATAATACTCCTTACCTCAAAAAAAGAGTATTCTAACTGGTATAGCGGATATATTCTTGAAGAAAACTTTCACTATTTTTTACACTCAAAGCTTTTTAAAACTCGAAAGAAATACGCTCAATATTATAGAAGAAGAATTCTCTGATTCTGGTGTGATTTTCAATTCTAACTAAGCATCCTATTTATAGGAGAATGTAAAGGATACTATTTGAATTTTGAAATCACGGACTGCACAGTAAAGATTCGAACGAATTCACGGGCAAATTCAGCCGGCGAAATTTTCTGAAAATTTAATTTTACTATTCATTATTGTGCAATAAAATATTCTAATAAAATAAAAACTTTAAATAAAATATAATATATTCTATTTATAATCTAATAAAATAAAACTTATAATATATATATATATATATATAGAACAATTAAACTTCAGTAATCAATATCTAGCAACTGTCGGAAAACAGTTAGATAGGATAGAAGAAAAATTTGAAGAGTCTATTATTAAAAAACCTGATTCAAAGATTGAACATCCTTTAATAAAATTACCAGAAAATAGATATAAGTTAGGCTTACCATCTGAGGATGATAAGTTAGTTAAAACCATTGATAAGTTATTCAAAAAACTAAAAAATGAACCTGGTACGAGTGGTACAATTGCCACTATTGATCAAGCTGAAACTGATAATAACAACAGTAGTGATTCAGATAAATCTGACACTGATTCAATACCAAATTTCGATGATCAGCTAAAAAAGTTAACTGTCAAAAACACCAGTATAACTAGGAATTGGTACTCTAGACCCACTCCTCCAGATTTACAGTTCGAAGAGAGGAATCTAGATAAACAGTTCTCCGTTTCATCTAATAAAATTTATGAATGGAACATTGATGGGTTTAGTGAACAAGAAATTTTAAATAAATTAAATCATATGTCTATGGTAGCTTACATAACTAAATTCAATAATTTGTCTCAGCCAGACATTGTTGAATTGATAGTTAGTGGATTCACTCGTATTCTCAGATCTTGGTGGGAAAAACATCTCACTGAAGATACTAGAATATCAATAATCCATGCGGTCCAATTGGATGATGATGGCAACCCTATCTTCAATGAAGACCTTGGTGTTGGTCCACCAGATGGAGTTAATACACTTATATTTACCATAATAAAATATTTTATCGGTACTCATAAACCTTTTCGACTGTTTTGACATTGTAATCAGTTTTAAAATTATTAAGAAATGTTGACTGATAAATTTCTTTAGGGGAAACCCTAGGTATATTCCAATTATGTAGGGCTTGACTGATATTTTCATAACTGTGAGTTTCTTGGTTAACTATGTCAGGAACAGGAGGCAAAGTTGACCGGTGACTAGTTGAAGAGTTAGATCTAAATAACCTATTCATTATAATAGCTTCAACACAAAATCTCACTCTTTATCTTCCATACAGACCCTCTTACCTTGAGTAGACTCATACCCAAAAACCAAATACCCGAAACCTTTGCTCGCTTCAAGAGACTTACAAGGTAGACACGATGTAGGGTGGACTACGATGAAGTTAGGTGACTTGATCTATGTAAAGAAGAAGTTATGAAGATAGTATGAATGAAAGATTACCAATCATAAAATGTAATATTCAAACTCTCACTTTTAATGAATCTTTTCCATCTATTGACTATCTTATCAATTCTTTTTCGATTGGGGTGATTAGATCTGAATAAATGTCTTTTTTCCTTATTAGATTTGGAATTAAAATCTTTTACCAGATAGTCCCAATCTAATACGAACTCTTTTTTAATGACTCTTAATTGATTGTTAATAGCAATATCGAAATCTGACTGAGTGGGCATCACAGAAGAAGTGGGAGAAGAAGAATCTTCTTCTTCTACAAAATCTTTATGAGCGTAACAGGGATGACTAGCTTGGCCTTGATTAAGAATACCTTTTAATTTAATGTCTTTAACTGAAGGATTACTGAATCATTTGAAATGCCAAGACAGGGTAATGCCTTAACGTATTTTTTAACTTATTGGACGACAGAAGTATGAATGTCAGTCCAGGGTGGTGGATTGTCTTGCAAACGCTGAAAAAGAGGTTTGCAGATCTTCCTGAGATTCTTGTAGAACTTGCCTATGTAGTTAAGCGAGCCAAGAAATCTCTGCAGTTGGGTTTTGTTGGTTATCTTATCGGGAAACTTGTCAACGAATTGAATAGCTCGTTCAATGGGCTGGACTTGTCCTCTAAAGATATTAAAACCAAGAAACCTTATTTTGACCTAAAACAGGCTGCATTTGGAAGGTGAAAGAACTAGACCATTATCTTTAACAGTCTTGAAGAATGATTTCAAGTGTTTAATGTGTTCTTCAATGGTCATTGAAAAAACAAGGATATCGTCAATATAGATGACAATAAAATGACTGAAAGGGTTTAATATGTCATTGAGGATATTTTGAAATTCACTTGAGCATTTTTAGGCCAAATGCTGAACATTCCATTCATAATGACCGAATCGCAGTGGTGAATCTTTTTTTAACTATCATCCGGATGAATGGCAATTTGCCGTAAATCGGATTTGAGTCGAATTTATCAATATTGTGGCATTACTTAACCCTTTGTTAACAAGGTCGTCTTTATTGGGTAGGGATACCTAATCCATTCTAGGACTTTATTCAATGGTTTGTAATTGATAACTAGATTTAGGAACTCTCTTCTTTTTCGCTTCATTGTTGACATAGAAGGCGTGAGACAAGACCGTGGAGATTTATCGGGTTTAATAAGACCTTTACTAAGGAGATCATTGATTTCCTTTTTACAAAGCTCCATTTGTTCATGATTCATTTGAATAGGCTCGGCCTTAGTAGGAATTAAATGTTCTTTAAATTCCTTAGCACAAAGGAGCCTAACCATATGCTTTTTTCCTGCGCTGTAAAGCATTGGGAGAGTCGAACAAAGGTTATCCTTTATATAGATTTTAAATCTTCAATTTGCTCTTGAACTTTTTACTCGTAAGTCGCTTTTTAATTCGCTTTATATTTGATTTCTTCTTTCAAAATTTCAAATGTATTGTTTTACAATTGAGTAGATTTAATGATTTAGAGATAGATTCTTCTTGAATGAATTTTAAATCTCTCTTGGTTTAATAAGAAATTTAAATGTTATTTTCTTTCCTAAGTGTTCATACTTAGGCCTTCATTATTAGTAGTAAATGGGTAAAGTAAATATATAAATGGTAATCCTAAGATGACCTTATCAGTAAGATTGCGAATTAAAATAAATGATGTTTTAAAACATGTATCTTGACAGATATGAACCTTAGGCAACTTATATTTAATTTCCATTTGACTACCATTAGCTGAATTTAATCTTTCACTGGTTTTCTTAAAATACTTGGTTGGGATTAAGCCTTCTTGTATACAGTTTAAATCTGCACCTGTATCAACCAGAGCAGAAAGTCGTATGGAGAAGCTTTTATCAACAATTAGGTTAATCGAGACATACCATTTTTGAATGGTAATATCTTTGATTCTTTTAAGTGTAAGCCCTTGTATAACTTGATCTGATTCAACTTTAACTCCAGATGATTCTGGTTCATCAGGATTTTCATCACTAGATGTGGAATCATTAATCAAGATCTCAATTTTTATCATCAAAATCTTTTCTTAAATTGAAACTTCTAGTTTTAAATTAGCAATATCCTTTTTAAGTTTATTAACTTCTAGATTTAATTCGGGAGAGTGACTTCTTTAATGGAGTTTTAAATCTTCCAATGTTTTATTGAGGCTAAAATTGGTTTTTCTTTGCTTTAATAAATCATTCATTACTATTATCTTTGTTTAATAAATCTTTTAATTGTTTAGTATAATCGAGCTTTTAGTTTAGGATCGAGTAAATTTTATCGATTAGTTCAATTAACAAAGAGCTTTCTTCATCATCTTTGTTAAGTACATTAACTTTTTTAGTCAAAGAATTCTCATTACAATTATCGGTAAATAATAGTGACTTCTTCGTGTCACCGCTTGATAATATATCTGCTTTTAGAAGAATTAGAGATTGAAGAACCTTCATCATTACTAACGCTGTTCTCAATTCTCATAAGTTCTAATATGTGTTTCAAGATCTTCACTAGAGATATTTAATGATTTAGTTTTTGTTTTATTTTACATTCACTTTTATAATGACCCTTTTGCCTGCAATTGTGGCAAACAATTTTACTCTTATCGTAATTTTTGGACTTAGATTTTTAGTATGTCTTTTATTAGTGGTTTTAGGCTTATTATAATAATTGTCTTGATTTTTATCTTTGTTATAACTTCGCTTTTCTTCTATGATGTTTAGTATTTTTTGTGAGAATCAATATGTTTATGCCTATGCTTCCTTCCGAGGGAGCTATTGGCGAGAAGCCATATTGTTCACGTAAAGTGCCTAACTCATATTTGGCCTTTTTCTTGTTTTACTAGTCTGCTTTGGCTAATCTAAAATCAATACACATTTTTAATCCAATCTTTTGAATATAACTAATTATATCACCGTAGGTTAAGTTATCATAGTCAATATAACCAAGATTTTTACTCAATTCTTCACGAACTTTGTGGGGCAAACAATGAAGGTAAACCATTGACAAATTTTTCTTTCCAAAATGGTTTATTGCTATCATTGCGTAACATAACTCTGGAAGTAAAAACATCTTTGTACCATCTAAAATCGCTTAGAGTGGGACAAGTGAGATTACTTAACTGATCGTGAATTCGCTCAGTGATATTACTAGGAGTACCGATAAAATGTTTTATTATGGTAAATATAAGTGTATTAACTCCATCTAGTGGACCAACACCAAGGTCTTCATTGAAGATAGGGTTGCCATCATCATCCAATTGATCAAGATGGATTATTGATATTCTAGTATCTTCAAGTGAGATGTTTTTCCCACCAAGATCCGAGAATACCAAAGAATCCACTAACTATCAATTCAACAATGTCCGGCCGAGATGCATTATTTAATTTAGTTATGTAACTGTTTTACCATGTAGACATATGATTTAATTTATTTAAAATTTCTTGTTCACTAAACCCATCAATGTTCCATTCATAAATTTTATTAGATGAAACGGAGAACTGCTTATCTAGATTCCTCTTCGAATCAGAAATCTAGAGGAGGGTCTAGAGTACCAATTCCTAGTTATATCCGGTGTTTTTGACGCTTAACTTTTTAGTCGATCATCGAAATTTGGTATTGAATCGAAGGTCGATTTATCCTAATTACTACTTCATATTATTATCGGGCTTCAAACGATCAATAGTGACAATTGTACCACTCGCATCATGCAGTTCGTTTTTAGTTTTTTTTGAATAACTTATCAATGGTTTTAACTAACTTATCATCCTCGATGGTAAGCCTAACTTATATCTATTTTCCGGTAATTTTATTAAAGGATGTTCAATCTTTGAATCGTGTTTTTAATAATAGACTCTTCAAATTTTTCTTCTATCCTATCTAACTGCTTTTCCGAAGGTTTTGCTAGATATTGATTACATCAAGTTTAATTGTTCTATAATTTTCTTGTCATTATTACTAGCATCGTAAATTTTGAATGGATCTGCTACAATCAAGTATTTTTAACCAAATTAGAATAGCTTTCTAAAGGAGGATGACCGGAAGAAACTCTTGATTTATCTTCTTTAATCCATTTAGTTTTGGTTATTACATTACATTTACTTTGAGATTGTTCATACCAATCATAAAATGTAATATTCAAACTCTCACTTTTAATGAATCTTTTCCATCTATCGACTATCTTATCACGCTTTTTCGGTGGGGTGATTAGATCTCAATAAATGTCTTTTTTTCCTTATTAGATTTGGAATTAAAATCTTTTACCGAGATAGTCCCAATCTAATACTTAACTCTTTTTAATGACTCTTAATTGATTGTTAATAGGAATATCGAATCAATCGAGTGGGCATCACAGAAGAAGTGGGAGAAGAAGAATCTTCTTCTTCTACAAAATCTTTATGAGCGTAACAGGGATGACTAGCTTGGCCTTGATTAAGAATACCTTTTAATTTAATGTCTTTAACTGAAGGATTACTGAGTACTTCAGTATCTCTTCGAACGTAAGACGAAGGAGCTAAAGAACTAGTAAAGTCTTCAATAATGACTGGTCTTTTGGTACGTTCAAAACTTATCTTGACCGTTCCATCAAAAAATTGCCTAACATTTTCTATATTTAATAAATTATTAATTATAGGTTGTTGAGGTATTTCATTAGGTAAAGTCCACTGACTAGGGAGCGTAATATCTTTCCAAAGAATTGTTCTTGGGACTTGAATATTAGCATCAGTAGTAGAACTTTGAATTAACACTGTTAAATCTTTAGGACTTTTATTTAAAGCATGAACATTTAAATTTGTTTTCATTGTTTTATAATAAATCCTATAAATTAAAGCAATTGGCTGTGACCCCTCAATCATGTGAGTGATTTCGCCTGAAGTTTTAATGTTTAATGTTAAAGCTTTTAGTAAATGTTGATCACTAAGGCTTAGGGTGAAATCAGGAAAGCAATTAAAATGGACTGGTCCATTATGCAAACTTGACTCCATTGCGCCTATTATGCTTGGGGAAGTAATTCAAGAACCTAGCATCTCTAAGACAGAGATAGATGCATGAATTAATTCCCTTGATGTTTAATGGTTTAACTGCAACTTGAACTAAGCCAATATGAATAAAATTGTAACCCTTTTTCCTATGTTTTTTTAATAACATCAGGGTCAAGAAGACTACAATTTTCATATTCTTTATTAATAGCATAAACCTTTTCGATTTGCTTTGACATTGTAATCGGCTTTTAAAATTATCAAGAAATGTTGATCGATAAATTTCTTTAGGGAAACCCTAGGTATATTCCAATTATGTAGGGCTTGAATCGATATTTTCATAAGCTGTGAGTTCTCGTTAACTATGTCAGAACAGAGGCAAAGTTGACCGGTGACTAGTTGAAGAGTTAGATCTAAATAACCTATTCATTATAATAGGTTCAACACAAAATCTCACTCTTTATCTTCCATACAGACCCTCTTACCTTGATTAGACTCATACCCGAAACCAAATACCCGACACTGCTCGCTCAAGAGACTTACAAGGGTAGACACGATGTAGGGTGGACTACAGTAAGTTAGGTGACTTCAGATACAGAAAGAAGAAGTTATGAAGATAGTATGAATGAAAGATTATTGAAATCAGACTAACAACTAGAAACAATAACAACTTGGCTCTGATACCATTTAGGGCGGAAGTAAGATAATAAAAAAGAAGTGCAGAAGTGCAACACAATAATTACTAAATAAAAACAATTTTATTGATTTAATGAAACTATGTACAAAACATCTAAAATTATTAACTTACAACTTAGAACATTTAACTAGAGAAATGGAGAAGAGGGGTTAAGTAGGGATCTCAAAGGTAGAAACTAAAGATTCTTCTGAGAGAGAGAGAGAGCTCAGAGTCTTTTTAAGTTTCGAAGTCTTAAGCTTGCTACCCAATTTTTTCCCCTGGATGGCATTTCCAACCTCTAGCTCCTTATAAGTCCCTTGTGTACTATAAGGATATTCTTCCGAAGCAGAGTCGATAAACATCAAGCCCATTTATGCACGAATGACAAATCAAAAGTCCTCTATCATTCTATGTATATTAAATAGATTTGTCCAGGATCTCGATTGGGGAAAAAATCCTCCGATCTCATGGATCTCTCGGTCAAAATCATCGGTTTGTTACTATGATTATATTGAAGCCTGGTATAGGGTTCTCCTTCACCAGAACGAGTCACTTAGTCATTCTTGGTTCATTCAATTTGACCATAAGTTCAAAAGTCCTTTTCCTTATTGGTTCATCCTTTGGTGGTATAGGTTAGGATCTTGTTATGATCTTCTTCCTGACCCATTGAAGGTTCAGTTAAATCACTTCAATAATCATTATAAACCTATCCCATTGAATGAAGGAGTTCCACCCACTCTTTTATTTGTTAGTAAATACAAGATCCCTTGGATTATTAAATGGGAGTATCATCTGGCAGTCCCTGGTACTCCATTTAATAACATTCCCAATGATCCACTCCCTCGTGTGTCTCGCCTCTTTTATGTTAAGTGGTGGGATAAATTTGACATTAAAAGAATAGTTACTCGTGTTGGAAGGAATTTCTGTTGCTCGATCCCGCTCTCTCCCGATCGATACCTGTTCTGACCATTAATGAAAAAAGAGTCGAGTTAGCCTCAAAGTCAATATCCAAAGTCGGGTCTTTTCGGTTCAACATGTTCCGTAGTATTTGATTTTAAAGATTGCACCAAAGAAAGAGTTACTAAAGATTGCCTGGTACTCAATAAAAGAATTGATGAAGCTTTGCATGAAGAGGCTTCAATCATTCTTCCCAGGGTGATTCAATCACCCCGATTCAGCGATTGATGATGGTGATTATGATCCTTACGTCCACGGTCACCCTACGGGATGCTTTCGGGATCCATTCTTTGAGTTCAACGGTATTATCCAGATTCTAAAAGTTCTGTTCGGCCAATGAAGTTAGTGCTCGGCAACCCACTTAGTCAAAGGAATCTGCTTTTTCCGAAAAAGCAAATGCATTCATTATATCGCGTCGATCATTCATTCTTTGTCGGCGATTTTTCAAAAAGCGACCGAAATTTGTTGCATTTAGTCAAAAGTAGTTACTTTTACTTTTACTTTTACTTTTACTTAAGTAACATGTTTCCACTTTAAGTAAAATGTTTTACTTTACCCGATCGTTATATGATTTCTCTTTCCTTGCATTATAAAAGGAAATCGAGATCATTTGGTTCTTCGAGACTTGAAACTTAAAAGACTCTGAGCTCTCTCTCGGAAAGAATCTTTAGTTTAATGGTCAGAAATGGCATTGTTGGGAGAGAGTGGGATTGGAGCAACAGAAATTCTGCTTTGAACACGAGTAACTATTCTTTTAATGTCAAATTTATCCCACCACTTAACATAAAAGAGGCGAGACACGAGGGAGTGGATCATTGGGAATGTTATTAAATGGAGTACCAGGGACTGCCAGATGATACTCCCATTTAATAATCCAAGGGATCTTGTATTTACTAACAAATAAAAGAGTGGGTGGAACTCCTTCATTCAATGGGATAGGTTTATAATGATTATTGAAGTGATTTAACTGAACCTTCAATGGGTCAGGAAGAAGATCATAACATACTTGGTTGGGATTAAGCCTTCTTGTATACAGTTTAAATCTGCACCTGTATCAACCAGAGCAGAAAGTCGTATGGAGAAGCTTTTATCAACAACCAGGTTAATCGAGACATACCATTTTTGAATGGTAATATCTTTGATTCTTTTAAGTGTAAGCCCTTGTATAACTTGATCTGATTCAACTTTAACTCCAGATGATTCTGGTTCATCAGGATTTTCATCACTAGATGTGGAATCATTAATCTGAAGATCTGACTTTTTATCATCAAAATCTTTTCTGAAATCGGAAACTTCTAGTTTTAAATTAGCAATATCCTTTTTAAGTTTATTAACTTCTAGATTTAATCCTGGGAGAGTGACTTCTTTAACAGGAGTTTTAAATCTTTCCAATGTTTTATTGAGGCTAAAAATTGGTTTTTCTTTAGCTTTAATAAATCTGTCATTACTATTATCTTTGTTTAATAAATCTTTTAATTGTTTAGTATACTGAGCTTTTAGTTTAGGATCAGTAATTTTACTGATTAGTTCAATTACCAAAGAGCTTTCTTCATCATCTTTGTTAAGTACATTAACTTTTTTAGTGCAAAGAATTCTCATTGCAATTATCGTAATAAATAGTGACTTCTTCTGTGTCACTGCTTGATAATATATCTGTTTTAGAAGAATTAGAGATTGAAGAACCTTCATCATTACTAACGTCGTTCTCAATTCTCATAAGTTCTAATATGTGTTCAGTATCTTCACTAGAGATATTTAGCTGATTTAGTTTTTGTTTTATTTTACATTCACTTTTATAATGACCCTTTTGCATTGATTGTGTGTATATATATATATATATATATATATATATATATATATATATATATATATATATATATATCATCCCACACTTACCATACACTTAATACACCTCTTTTCCCTAAAGAAACTTACACCTCCCACCATACTCATTCACATGTACACCACATTACACACACATCACATATAATATATATACATATATTACCCACACCACATAATATATATATATATATATATATATATATATATATATATATATATATATATATATATATAATACACTCCACCTTTTCCACCATCCTCCACTAATATTACAAACACACATCACTATCACCACTTTCATCTTACACACACAATGCCCTTCCTCCAAGGCATCTTCCCCACCCCTTTTCTTTTCTTCCCACACACACACATTCATATATATATATATATATATATATATATATATATACTTCACCATTTCCACCATTCTATTATTCAATCACTACATCATTTCGTCCTTCCATCATTCCATCCGTGAATATCATCCTCCCCATTTTTATCCAACATGTGGGCCCCACCTTTATAATATTGAATAAATTTCTACCGATTATTTTGAAAAATGGGTAAATGGGGGTCCATAAAATAAGCAAAATTTACACAAATACTTCATAAAAATCCCCTCAATATTTTTAACAACATTTATCATCATTATTATAATTCGCAATATTTAACAACTTGGTCGTTCCCAGGAAAGAGGGCTTTCCAATAAGGATTTCTCCTTATTGGCGCGCAATTAGGTGACCAACCCTCTCCTTGACAGAACTTCTAGACATCATCAATATTGCAAATAATAATATGAATAAATTGTCATCTCAATTATTGATTTAATAATATATAAAGTATAATAATAATTGAATCAAATAATCGTGAGATACTATACGAGAGATTAGTGTAGCAATAATTGAACAAAATTGAGTAACTTATCACGTAAGCATCAATAATCAATACCGTAGTGCTACTATGCAACCACTGCAGACATCGCATTTTTTACTACTGGGTAGTTCAACAGTTTAACGGTAAAACTTCCGCCGTTATTTTTATAAAAGGGTATTTATGTCGTTTTCTCATTTCGACAATAATTCCATTGTGGGGTCCACCAATGATTGTGTCGTCGTATGGATATTCCCCGATAAAAAGAATATTCCCCGACCAATCGAATATTTTATAATCACTTGCTTACTTTTCAAAATTTATAAATATTACCCACAACTATAACATTATCTCAAATCCACACCATAATATAAAAAAAAATATTTCGAGAAAATTAAATCTTTATTCATAAAACTTGGGGTCTTACAATCCCCCTCCTTATGAATTTTTGCCCTCGAAATTTACGTGACGTACTGATATGTTTAAGAAATGGATACACTTCATTTCGATTCTAACTCTTGAGGTATAACCTTTGAGCGTTGAATATATTCCTTCTTATCCAAGATTTTAACACGTGCTTCCCCATACGCTAAATCTTCTCGCTATCTCGCTTAGTTATAAATCAATAATGTGGTTCGGTCATCCACATATTTACATAACATTGACCCAACCGCTCCGGTAACACAAACCGAACGCTATGTCAAACCCAATCCCCAACACACACCGAATGTCATTTCCAATCTCGAGATAACCCCAGATATGCAGATCAAAAGACCCCAAGAACAACACCGAGAGGATAGTTCGTCTCTACGATAACACCGCGACGCTCGCCCCAAATCCCAGAGACAACATCGAGTAGCAACACCATCCTTGGTGATAGCCCCAAGGATGCCATTGCGCTCTCGACGATAACCCCGTAAATGCTTGTGTCAAACATGCGATCACTTCAATCCAGATGACAAGGAGGCATACAAACAAGTAGCCCAATCTCGTATGTAACCCCGAGCAACGCCTCTTTCGCTTAAACCGACGATAACCCCTGGAGAGGAGTCACAACGCCATCTTACCACGCCAACAAGATGATATCGCAAGATACCAACAAGTAGTCCAATCTCACCAGTAACCCCGAGCAACGCTCTACTTTCAACTCAAACCGACGATAACCCCACGAGGAGTCAAACGTCATCTTGTTCCTTCGACAAATGGCACGCCGTCTCAACACTTCATACATACATATACATCCAACAATGTCCCACAAGAACCGAGGAGTGACAATCCCGAGTGACTATTACGTGGGGCAAGATTTTGATAGAATTTGAAGCTTGAAGACCATGGGCATAGACCCTCTTCCCGACTTCGCATAACCTCTAATCCATGTCATTACAGTAATCCTCGACACCAAGCCAAGGGTCCAAGAAGGTCGATATACCTCGCTCGCTCGATGCTCGGATTGAAGTTCGCAAGTTCGAAAGACATTATTACAAAGGTATGAGTGCACGTATTACGAGAGACGACGGACTCATGAGGCTCGGATCCACCACGACCAAACCGCAGTAGTACAATCATGGGCCGCCGTAGTGTACCGCTGGCCATCCGCCTATATATACAAGGCTTGGGGTCACCATTTGAGAGAGAGAGAGAGAAGAAAAAGGCGAGGAAGCCCCATTCCATTTTACTCGTGATACACACATCTTTTGAGTGTTTCTCTTCTTTAAACACTAGTTAGCTCACATATAGCTATCTTTTATCCTATGGAGCCGAGTGTTTATCCATTTAAAGTCATAGAAGTCTACTTTGGCAAATTTCACCGTAAGCCTTCTTACATTTTATAAAGCCTTCTTCTCATATAACACACACATCGTTATACACATCGAGAGTCGTGGTTGTTGCGCGCTTCGCCTTACTTCTATCCGTGGTTTTCATTTCATCTATATATATATATATATAATATATGTATATATTTCATATATATGGACTAACATTATCGAAGTTATGCCTCGATTGAGCCTGCACTTTGGCCTCGAGCGCGCGCTTGCTTATATATATATATATATATATATATATATATATATATATATATATATATATATCCATATTTATATATATATATATATATATATATATATATAAATATATATCGATATCATCCGATGAGCCCGGATTTTACATCCTATTTACAATCGCTTATATATATATATATATATATATATATATATATATATATATATATATATATATATATATATATATATATATATATATATATATATATATATATATATATATATATATATATATATATTGATATATATATATGAGCCCGGATTTACATCCATATATATATTATATTTTATATATATATATATATATATATATATATATATATATATATATATATATATATTCCTATATTATCCTATCGGAGTTTACTTCATGGCCTTTTACAAATTTTATTTACATTTTGTCCTCGCCTTTTACTTCGTGGCAATGATTTTTACAACTTTATTTACATTTTTGTTTACTTTCGGCGCTTCATGCGCTTGATCGCTTTTACATGCTTTTATTTACATTTCGTCCATATATATATATATATATATATATATATATATATATATATATATATATATATATATATATATATTTACCGCTTTTATATATTTACATTTCCGATCCCCATGGAGTTGCTTCTCAGGTGGTTGATCATGTCTCAGATATATATATTTTACAACTTTTATATATATAAATCGCTATCGCTTTCCATACAAATTGCAGTATTATGTGAGCCTAGGAATCATGTGATCACAAGTGTTCAGCCATCAATCTAGATTCGGTTCCCATGATGGACATTTTTCAAATTGTAAGTTAATTAGTACATTATTTTACAAAGGTCTCAATTTCCTTGATGGTCATTATGCCCATGAGGAGTTCTAAGATCATCAGATATTATTTTCTCGAGAATGCTTCAGATCTCAAAAATAAAAGCAAACAAGCTTTTACATTTAATAATAAAATGGAAGTATCAAAGGCCTCAATTACTATTGAGCATGTGGTTTGAAAAACCTCTTTACAAAACGTCATTGCTATATCTTGTTTAAAAACCAATTTTTCTATAAATTCAAACCCTATGTATATAGGTGCTAAACGAGGTATCATGACTACTTTCCAAATAATTGCACATCGATCCACACACACACACACACACACACATTCATATAAATAATTTCTTTGAAAAGTGGCGGCCACCGTGGTAACACGGATGTCAAGGGGTGCCTAACACCTTCCCTCCGCATAATCAAGCCCCCACCCAAAATGAATCTCTTGCTTTCACGCACTCGCTTAGCAAAGTCAAAATCACCGGGTCAATGTGCAAGCCTTTTCTTTTTATATTGGTGCAACCAAGCTAAATACACCAACCGCTTACTTTTAAAGTCCAATCGTCGACATTATACATGTCGACCTTTTTCACTTGTTTTTTCAAACAAATCTCACATTAACATGAGAACACCAAAGAACAAGTAACGAAAAAGGACACTCAAAAATCCCGACGCCGATGTGTGTGGCGACTCATCATGGGACTCCAAAGAAGAGGGCTTAAGCCGCTATTACAAGCTTTTCAAAATTGTTATATGCTTGTGTGTGAATGTTGCATTTACATTTCGATGAATGTGTACGAATGCATTTTAATTATCGCACCGCTAAATATCTATCTCAGTGATATTAGTGCTTCAGACATGTCATCATTTTGCATAAACGGTGAGACACGCTGTATGTGAATGTATGTTGTGTGTGGTCCTCCACCAGAGGCTATCCTGCTTGTTTTGATTATCGGACTCGTGGGAAGAATGATTCCCGGGCTCGTGAAAGGCACCACTCAGATTCGCCCAAAATTGAACGACCGATTAACTTCCCGCCAAGTAGATTATGATGATCCGGGAACCTTCATGCCGAAAAAGCCATGAGAGAAACCCTAGATAGGTCAACCTCCTCGATAAACCAAACGCGAGGAAAGTTTCTTCATGCTTTCCATTTTCAATTACTTGTAAAAGCATTTACTTGTAATTTTATTCCATGTTCATCCATATGTAATGGAAAATATGAAGAATATCTCAGTATGCATGACATGTTATCAATTAACAACCGGCTTTTGCAGACAAATTCCTAAAACGGACATGTTATGATAACATTTATATTACCCTAAGACTAAACTACGTAAGTCTTTTGTAGGGAAGCAATCGGGCCTCATTATCCGGCCAAAATCCAAAAGGTCATGAGCCTACAACCAATCATGTCCTCTTCCTAATAGCCTAACTCGCTTCCCAAGAAGAATTTGACTGATTGAGTAAACAAATCACGCATCTGGCCGTTCTACTAAAAAGAATTACACCACCACTACTGTGGTACGTAAGATACCTACACATACAATCCTCTACACAAGGGGAGTTCAAGGTCCGAAAAAACAATTCCGTAACATCACTGATACAACCAACAAAGACCCTCAAGGCACCCATCTCAAAGGAGATCCAGACAATCGGTGACATCAGAAGAAGGTCCTTCAAATGGAGGAAACCATTCATGCTTCTCAAAGGGATTGGAACACACGGCAAAGTTTTTCATATGCAGCACTTTTGCATATTTCCGTGTGTGCATATCCAGAGAAATTTAAGACCCCGATTTTGAAAAGTATGACGGATTAGGGGATCCTTACACACATTTAAAGGTGTTCATTGAGAACTCGGTCTTACGCGAGAAAATGAAAAGCTCGTAATGCAAATTGCTTCAAAAAGTCCGACCGAGAAGCCTGCTCATGGTATACCGATTAGAGACAACTCTAAGATCCATAGTCAAAAGAGTCGGCTCACGCCTTCCTCACTCAATACAGCTTTTCAATCTCGATGGCTCCCGACCGCACTCAAATCACCAAGGTCAAGAAACAAATTAATGAGTCATTTAGAGAGTACGCTCAAAGGTGGAGGCGCCTCACGCTTCAAGTTATTCCTTCCATGACAGTAATCGTAAATGGTCATGACTTTCATAGATGTACAGAAGCCCTTTCTATGAGAGAGAGTTCTAGCCGGTATTGGCAAACCATTTTCTAAAATGATCAAACACTACGAGATGGTCAAATGGGATTGAAGTCCCAGAAAATTCAAGACCTAGCCGCCTTTTAAAGTCAAGTATTTGAAGCACATCCAATCCGGATCTTATGGAAACAACTTCTGAGAGAGGGTCCATAAAAAGAAAGAGGAGGATGTTTCCTCGATACTACAAGGACAAAAAGGCAATCCAAGCATGCCTATGCAGAGAGAGAAACTACTCCCTTTTTCCAAAGACAATCTTCAAACCTCCATTGCCTAAAAGTGGAGAAGTAAAGTTTACCTCAAACGCTCACACCCTTAGGGGATTCGCCGAGAACATTCTTGCTCTTCCGACCGCTCGTAAGAAAATTACACATCTTCTTCCACCAGCCAACCCTAATGGCAGGGGTTTTAATGCTACTCGGAAGTGTGCTTATCATGCCGGGGCACCCGGACATGATACTCAAGATTGTTGGGCCTTGAAACATAAGATTCAGGATCTGATAGACAACGGTGAGATTGTAGTCACCAAACCAGATCAACCTCATGTGCAAGACAACCCTCTTCCTCAACACAAAGAAGAAGAGGTCAACATGATCAGTTGGAGCACTGTACAAGGTTCCAATGGCGAATCATCCCAACCCATCAAAGACTTGGTGTTGATAAATGGGATTATGCAAAGTTCCAGCTTACTATGGAACGAAAAGATGAAAGCTTTTTGCAAACAAATCGAGTAATCGCGCGTAACTGGTGACCCACCAAAGATCAAGTCACACGCCAATTAATTAGGCAGAGAGCATGCCTATCTCCTTCCATTTGTTATAAATGCTCCATCAACACCTTCGTAAAGCGAAGCTATGGAGGATAAGGTCAGCAAAGCGAGCAAGTGCTAAAGCCCGCTTCGATTTTTGCCAATCAAAGGGAATTCACCTATCCGGGCCAATCTATGGAGGAGATATTTCAAATGTTGATCAATGAAGGAAGAATCACATTCCTTCTCCTCCAATCAATCCTCGCCAGTATGGTTCAACTCCTCGATGAAATGTGTCAATATCATTCACATTCTCGCCACACACAAAGACGTAAGAATGTCAAGCACTCCGCCATCTTATTCGTAATCTTATCGATAGCGGTGTCCCGCAAATAGCAGATGATTACACCGCGGCAACTCAAGGGTGGGAATGCATGCCCTACCCAATGGAAGGATCAATTGCGCTTATCTCCGGTGGATGATGAAACTATCAAAGTATTTCCCATACAACCAATTCAACTCAAAGGAGCCGACAATCCTTTGAAAGTGGCCGCACTGAGCCAATTCCTTTACCTTGCGCACTACAACATCCTCGTTGTCACTTTGCACAAAGTTCCATGGAATTATGGAGAAGTCAAGGATCCACGCCTCATACTACCGCTATAAAGGTCGAAAGAAAATCCACCGTACCTTCCTCAACGGGTTATCAAACCTACTTCATGGCTAAAGGGGAAATTGCCCATGGAGAAGATTGAAAATTCCTCCGCACTATGGGTCATAATGAAGCCAAAGTGGTTTTAAGCTTCATGAGAGAAGCTCCACACCGCATTTCAATATCGATTTGGTTTTCTTCCGAGGATCATCTAAGATCTTGTTGAAGGTTTTAGAAGAAGCCTACTTGCCAAAATCAAAGGATGTGGAAAATTTTCAACATTTGGTTGATCACATTTTCAACAACAATGTGATATCCTTCATCGATGATTTATATACCTCCCAAGGGACCGGGCCATCGCAAGCCATCAGACATCGCAAAGGTTATCTTCTTCCGGTACATGCTAGCAGAGTATTGATAGATGGAGGCTCATCTCTAAATATCCGTCCTTATGCCACCTTGTAAAAATGAATATCAATCTCAAGCGATCCAAAGCAAACATATACTGGCCATCCGAGCTTTTGATGGATCCCGACGAAATGCCGCTTGAAAGATTGAATTGCCAATTGAGATTGGTCCAAATACATTCAATGTATCCTTCCACGCCCTCAAGATAGATTCAGATACAACCTCGCTATCGGGGAGACCATGGATACACATGGTCGAGCTGCTCCATCCACATTACATCAACAACTCAAATACATCATCAACAATAAAGTCTAGTTATCACAACGCCGAGCCGATTGTCCCAAACAAGGAATTCTACCAATTATCGCCTTCAATTCGTGTTGAACCTACCAGCTTCCATACTTTGAAGTGAGTAACACGAAATACCATTCTATTGGGGCGCCACTTCCCGCACTCCAAGATTTCTGCCGAGGTTATGCTCTACCACTCAAGAAATGATGTTATCGGGTCATCAACCTCGACAAGGGCTTGGTAAGGATCAATAGTGGTATTAAGCACCCTATCCAAATGTCCAATCAAATTGGAACAAATGGCTAGGCTATTCTTCTAGTTCCGCATATGTGAATCCTCATAAGCACGAAAGAAGTTTCCTCAAGCTTCCGCCAAGACGACGATTTTTCTATACCTTTACCTCACGAGTTAATGCAATCTCCAAAGAAGGTGCCACCCATGTCATGGCTATGCTATTTCCAAAACCAAAGGCAATCAAAGCTAAAGAGGTGTCGATTCCTAATCCCAAAGTGGAAGAAAAGGAACTAAAACGTAAATACGACCTTGCTTTGATGATGGCAGTATCCGCGCCATTGTTCATGATGAATATACAAACAGATACACCCCTGCATTTATGATTGCCCAGATGTCATGGTTATCATTCGGGAGAAGGAAGACACCGACGATCCTTCCATCATCGCAATTCTTCAGACTTTGCCTCGATAATTGGAGCAAAGACTCCATGCATCGGTCGACGAGGGTAAAATGGGCGTAAAATCCTCTCGCCTCAGATAACTTTAATTGCTTGCTTTCCTTTACAAAGACTAGCAGCTATTTTATCACGCATATGCTAACACTTTTGTATGATCGAATACAACTGCATATATTAAGTGAAAGCATCTTTTGTTTCAGACTCAATTTAGATGTACCAGATTTGCCGATGAGGTGCCTTCTCTCCACAAGGGTCAGAATTTTGATGCAAAGTTAGACTCGCACTGATGGACATCCAAGAGGACATTGAGACACCTCAAGAGATTAAGGAATGGGTCGCAGAAAACCCAAACCCAATCTTGATCAAACCACTTTTTCAATCTTGGAACCTTAGACAACCCTAAGCTAATCCAGATTGGTTCGCACCTTACCACAACTCAAATGGAATGACATGGTCAGACCGTTAACCCAATTCCGTGATGTGTTTGCATGGTCTCATGAAGACATGGTGGGTTTGTCCAATCGACATTGTTCTTCATCGCCTTCCCATTAAAGAAGGATTCAAGCCAAGAGGCAAAAGCTCAAAGCGATTGAAACCTCGAGTGGAGTTTAAAGGTTAAAGAAGAAATTGTGAAACAATTTCAAGTCGGCATCATCATGGTGTCTACATATCCTGAGTGGATATCCAACATTGTTCCCGCGCCTAAACCAGGGGAAAGGTGCGAAGTCTCATGGGATTATCTGGATTTGAACAAAGCTTGCCTTAAAGATAGCTTTCCTGCGTCTTTTTATCCACATTCTTATCGACAATACCGCTCAATACGACATGTACTCCTTTTGTCGATTGCTTTATGGGTACCATCAAATTATGGTCACCGAGGAAGATCGTGAGAAAATAGCTTTCATCACGCCTGGGGAAACTTTTTACACAGACGGCCATTGTCATTCTACTCATCAACGCCGGGCAACCTATCAAATGAGCTATGATGGCTCTTTTCCACGATTTAATGCACAAGGAGATAGAGATCTATGTGGATGACATCATTGTCAAATCCCTAAGGAGGATGACCATTTAGACCATCTCAAAAAGCTTTTCAACAAAGTCATGTAAGTACAACTTAAAGTTGAATCCCGCCAAGTGCGCCTTTTTGGTGTTAAGTCGTGCAAGTTGCTAGGCTTTCCTAGTCACCACAAAGGATTGAATCGATCCTACCAAAATCCAGTGCCATCAAGGAAATGCCCATTCCTCGCATGCAGAGAAGGAAATACGGGGATTTTTGGGAAGGATCAACTTCATTAGCAGATTCATTTCTCAACTCACAGCAACCTGTGAGCCTATCTTCAAATTGTTAAGGAAGAACTCATCCATGAAATGGAACGATGAGTGTCGAAAAGCCTTCCTCACAATCAAAGAGCAAAATTGATTAACGCCCTGCTTTTTTGTACCTCCTGTGGATGATGTTCCTCTGCTCATGTACCTGCCCATAAATGACAATGCTATGGGCATGCATCAGGGCAAAAGACAAATAGAGGCCAAGAACGAGCTATCTATTACCTCAAAGAAAAGATTCAAAGATCAAAGAACACAAGTACACTCGATCGAGAAGACTTGTTGTGCTTTAGCATGGGCTTCCATGAGGTTACAAAGATTACCTCCATGGTCACACAACCCATCTCATATCCCGCGTGGATCCTCTCAAGTATGTGTTCAAGAAACCCATATCAATTGTCGATCGTCCAGATGGCAGCTGATCCTACAAAGAATTTGACATCGCTCACGTGACGCAAAAAGTCTATCAAAAGGTCAAGGAATTGCGGATCAACTCGCCACCGCACCGCAGGGGATTACAAACCCTTAGAAACGCATTTTCCCGATGAAGGGGTAATGACAGCTTCAGCTACAACATCATCAAGACGATATATGCCGTGAGTGGAAAATGTATTTTGATGGAGTCATTAATCTGAAGGCTCCGAGCCGAGCAGCCCTAATATCCGCAGACGGGGGAGCAGATCCCCGTCGCCATCAAATTGCAAATTTGTCAAGACCAACAACACAAATTGAGTATGAAGGTCAGATTATGGGCTAAAACTTGCCCGCTCAATGGGCATCAAAGCGTTAATCGCCTTTGGGGATTCCAAATTGGTAATCAAGCAATCCACAGAATCTATCAAACCAAAGAATTGCATTTGTCGCCTTTACCATCGGCAAAAGTTTTACAGATGGCTTTGAGTTCAAGAAATCTCCTTTCTACACATTCCTCGTAATAGAATGATTTTGCAGACGATTAGCAACGCTGGCCTCCTCGGTTTACATATACCGACAAGGAAAACATGCCAAGCATCACGCTTGCTCCGCAAAAAGCCCCAATCTATGGGAATTACATCGAGAAGTATCGATGAGCTACCTCCCATCCACAACCCTTGGTACCAACACATCAAGGAGTATCTCATGAATGGATCTCTACACCACCGAGGCGAGCCTAATCGAGAAGAGGCGATTCATCGACTTGCTATGAAATTCTACCGAAAGCGAGATGCACTCTACAAAAGAGATGCAGGATTAGGTCTCCTCGATGTCCGGACAAAGACCAAGCTCAACCGACTCATGGATGAGATCCATGGTGGAGTATGCGGCCCTCACATGAGCGGACCCCTATTTGTCAAGAAAATTCTCAGAATAGGACATTATTGGCTCACACTCAAAGCTGACTGTGATGATCACGTCAAGAGATGCTATCAATGCCGATTCATGGGAATGCTATCCACGCCTCCAAGGGAACTCCACAATATGAGTTCTCCATGGCCCTTCTCAATGTGGGGAATGGACGTAATCGGGCCCATCGAGCCCAAAGCCAGTAATGGACATCGGTTCATATTCACCATGATCGACTACTTCACCAAATGGGTAGAAGCAGCTTCCTTCCCCAAGGTTACTAAAGAAGTTATCATTGCTTTCATCATCGTAAAACAATGTCATCTCGTCGATATGGACAACCAGAGGTCATCAGGTCGATAATGCTAAGAACCTCAACAACAAAATGATGGAGGATTTATGCAAAAATTCCACATCAAACACCTCAACTCCATCATCTACCAACCAAGATGAATGGTGTCATCGGCTGCTAATAAAAAAAACATCAAAAGATCATGCAGAAAATGTCCGCCAACCACAAAGGATGGCCTCGACTCTCTGCCTCGACTTTATTAGCCTACAAAACTTCCATGCGAACTTCCACCGGGCAACCCCCTCACTATTAGTCTATGGATGGAAGCAAAGGTTCTATAGAAGTGGAAATGGAATCCTCGTAGTATTGATGGATGCTCACTTGATGAGGACCTATGGGTACAAGATGTATCACCAATTGTCTCGATAGACGAAAAGGAAACCGCGCTATCTCTTCCATGGTCAAGATATCAACAAAGGATCGCATTTATCCTACAATGTAAAAGTCCCGACTACGGCAATTCAAACAATATGACTTGGTTTTGAAGAAGATCATTGACAACCAAGATCAATCTAAGGGAAAATTCGCCCTAACTCGGAAGGCCCATTTATTGTCAAGGAAGTATCGACAGAGGTGCTCTCAGATTGCAGGAAATGGATGGCGATGAATTTCCACAAATTATCAACTCGACACCGTGAAACTAAGACTATGTCCGGTTACCATCAAACAAACATCCCGGTTTTGATCATCAAATCACCACCATTCCGCTTTTGAACCCTTTCACCCTTTTTACATGCTCTTCTCGCCTCGTGGAAACATACACTTCAAGCCAAAGAACCTCGTTTTACTTCATTCCAAACCTTCCATAACCTTTGCTTATCCTCAAGACGGATTGAACCTTTCTCAATTTCGCTATCCTCAAGACGGATTGAACCTTTCACACCGCAGCTTATCCCTCAAGACGGATTAAACTTTTCACGCTTGCAGCTTGTCCTCAAGACGGATCGATTTTTTTTCACACTTGCGCTTTATCCCCATTATGGGATTAAACTTTCTTCTCCCCGCAAAGATAGCCTCGCATATGGGATTCACATTTTTTTTTCACCATGATTCGCCCCGAGGGGCGAACTACGCCGACCGATCTCCCCGACACCCGGGGTACGAGGCAACCATATGCTATATATGGCCCTTGGCCACAATAAAAAAAAAAAACAAAAAAACATTTCTACCTTTTCTTCACAAAAAACAACAAAAAAACAAAAATACTTCTACACCCTTCTCGCTTTTCACATTCAAATAACCTCCTACACTAGGTTCAATCTACGCAGACTTGATCTCCTCTTCAATAGAGTACGTAGGCAAACCATTCATGGTGCGCCTAACCCCTACCGTAACAAACATACTTGTCACACTAAGATCGGATCAACCTTCAATTTGCCCCATTTCATCTGGCTTTAGATCAAAGGGATGGAATTACCCAACTTCTTCTCACAAATATAGAAGATTCTATGACCATCTAAGTCATGCGATCGTGCCTCTCAAAGAGCAATGCCAATCCATAAGAGATGGAATTAACTAGGCTTCTCACAAATAGAAGTATCAAGCACCATCCGTGGAAAGCATTAATCTCAGAGAGGAAGAAACCACCTCCCTCTCCACTTTTCCATACAGATACCAAATTCCCAAGACACCAAAGATGGTAGGATTCACAGAAATCAATGATCCGCTCTCGAGAGACCTCATGACGCCTCAATGTCCATCTATCAAGGATAAGTTCGTAATGCATCAAGATCACAAGGCCCCGGAGAAAGAAATAGTAAAATATCAAGCAAGTATCAAGGCATAACTAAAAGGGAAGTGAATCAAAATATATTTCCCCGCCATACATAATACTGCTTGATATATACATCCGTGGTTGTATATGACAAAATGGCTGTTTAGTCTCAGGCAGAAAATACAAAGCTATCTACAGATCCGTGTGTATGCGACTATCGATCTAACATAAGCATCCCTCTCTCAAGACGGAGGAAGCACCGCAAGCTCCCCGCCCAAGGGTATCTACACGAGCTAGCAGATCGAGGCTAACCGCATGGTGGCATAATGCTCATCAATGTAAGCACTCATGCTCGCCCAGATCGACAAATATCCGGGATCTAATGGAAGTGCTATCTCAGAATGGCCACATCCCTAGCAGATAAGGCAAAGCATCCCGCCTCCAATCAATGCATCCCCGGGTCGATCTAGCCTCATCCTCTCCAACAGAGCCAGTGTCTCTCTCATCAAGAGTCACAACATCGCGCCCCTAGCCTCGATCTCTATCATAGGTCATCGATGTAAGCTCGCCCCAAATGTCAGTCCAATACTCGGTAACAAAGGCACTTTGGTGGTGGAGAATCCATCACAAATGCCGGCAAAATTTCAAAGAAGCCAAATCATCGGTGGAATAATAAATTTCCTCTATAGGCTCCTCATCGCCGTAATCAATCCCTCGCAGACTGGGATACCGCCACAAATGATGCGCTCTCTATCTCCATCCATGCGAATACTCGCAGAACAACCCGATGATCGATGAAAACTCACCAACCAACTCGCCGATCCCAACAGCATACAACCCGGATCTGCCCTCCACGACAAATCGGCAGACGCTAAAGCGCCGACTCATCGCCTCTCATACGGATGGAAATCCTAAACCGGTCAAACCGACACATCACGCACCAAAGGTGGTAAGTGATCATGCCCCTCAATCCAAATGAGGGAGATAATCCATGCCCGAGCATGAGTAATGAAGTCAGAGGGTGAACTCGAGCCCCAACACACAAATATATCAAATGGATCTCTAATCCCCGCCAGAAAGTCGACCAAGATGCAAAGATCTAGACACTCCGCAGTCGAAGGAATACGCCATGGCTATGTCATGGGTGAAACAAAATCCATGATGTCTAAATGTGCCAATCGGGCCTCAAGTGTGACATAAAAACCACACATACAACACGACCGAAGCTACTCGTGAATACTCCCGCCGGATAAGTGCAAGAAGATGTAGTCGACCTCAAGGTCTCTCGCAATGATCATCGAATAATGGTATGACCTCCCCGAGAGCTCTCACCGCCATGACGACGCCGATATCTAGCTCATCCATGTACCACGACGTAGACGTATGACAATACGCATAGAAGCAAGACATCTACTCGGGCCGAACGCCAATGATCCTCCCGGCAGTGGTGAAATCCCTGAATGCCGCATATAGTCGCCCTCGAGCCAAACCACAAACAGAAACGCCGATATAACATGGCCGGATGTAATCTCATCCTCGCACCACTCATACTCAATCCTCGTGAGAGTCATGAACCGCCTACTCATGTCTCCCATCACCATATGCACGCAAGGTCTGCCCAGAGGCAAAGATCGCTAATCGTGCATACCTCCAAAGTAGAGTCAACTCACGGGTCCCAAATCGAAATACCATGTCCGTCTCTGCACCTAAAGTTTCTAGCATGCCCTCTACAAATCTCGGAGGAACCTCAAACATCAAGAGGGTCATAGTAGATGTCAAAAAGAAATCATCTACGATCACCATGTCTCGATGGTGATATATACTATCATACCATGATCGATACTACCTACCACCACAAATGGTGGGGTATGATCGATACTACTTAACTCGTCAAGAAGACATCTCAGACGGGTCGTGTCATAAGACCATCCAGGGTCAATGCCGAGTATCTCTCGACATATACATATATGCATAACATAATAATATGCATGATATAATAGATGGCAATATGATATAGGAATGGAAAATCTGTATATACATTCCTAAGTATATCATCATCTAATACATCTCTCAGACAAATAAAATACAGGAAAATGGGGCGGCTACCCAACATACAACAGAGGCCTATCAAAAGATATAGCGAGAATGGGGCGGTTACCCAGATGCTAACAGAGGCCTATCAAAAGAGATAACGAGAAATACATCGTAAAAAGTCAATAAGTATCGATGTTCACATCATCGATCCCGCCCACCGATGTAACTCCTCCCGAGTCACCGGATCTCTATCTACAGGATGTCAAAGCCGATACAAAGGAGGATCTCGCACCGCAAAAACCATATGGGTCACCCGAGGGACCAAAGGCCAGAGCCGAAGGATCAAAAGTATCTACCGCAGCAGATCTCTCGCCCAAATGCCGAATGAAAAGATGTGATCGGCCCAAATTACGAAGTCAATCATTAATCAGGTCACATGAGTCGATCTCTCGACACAAAGCTAGCCAATCCATCATCATCACGGATCCCGGAACCATATCCCCATAAACTGTGGCGGCGCGGTCCGAGCTCCAATCGCATTTAGGGATCCACCAATGCCGAACATCTCCCGAGAACAGGGGCCCTCTCGATAATGTAAAACCGCTAATCCCCATCAATGGATGTCAATGACGGTGATCGCGAAAAAGCCAATAACGCCTCGGCAGAGGCAAGATCGCAAGATACGGATCTCTCCTCAGAAGTGCTCCCTGATAAAGACGCTTCCTAAATAGAGCTCCCATCCTCCATCTCAGAAGAGAGGAATCATGGTGGAAATGACGACTTACTCCAAATGGGTACCCATCCTCAAATCCAACTCCCAAATGCTCTCCAGTAGTAGGAATCCATGTGATGACATCACCGTCAATAGCTCCAAATTAGGCGATAATGAGTGAAACCTCAAAGAATGTGGACCTCCGCCAAGATGGAATGATGCCATCTCCGCCCTCGTGGATAGGTGTCTAAACCCAACACGCCACAGACGCAAACAAGGAAGCCTCTCATAGCCCAAAATCGCCAACACAAAGGCAAACATCTCATCAATCACCAACACTCTTAACCTATATATGGAAAAGACAAGAGAAACACTCACCAAAGAGAAATGGGTAGAATCCTAACCACGCCTCTGGCCAAGCCCCACGATCGCATGCGCATTCCCCGAGGAAGTAGGCAAAGGTGTAGGAACCCCAATCATACTCTCCTATACTACCCACGGTCGAGTGGCGCTAATCAAAGCGAAGGACACCGTAGAGGAATTATCTCACTATGAAGCGCCCCTTTCTAATGATCATCAGAACAATCGCCAAGAATGCGATCCCCGACTCTCACATCATCGGTATAGGCTCACTCAATAGCCCGCTTATAGATCTACGCCAAAGGACCTCAGACGAATAGCCCCGCCTTTGAGCGCCCCTCCACCGAACTCCCAACAAGGATCTCGACGGCAGTAGGGGTGATATCCGCCGCAAGGCACCGCCCTCCAAACTCCATACCGTGATAAATCGCCAATCCATCGCCAAGGCCATCATCACCTCGCAATCCAACAAATGGAGTGATCGAAATCGTGGAACCACCGCCGATAATGCCCGAGGTAACCCTGTGACAACGACGGGTAGAATGGAGAAGAACCTCCCGAATCCCCAAATGGCATGACGATCGCTTCATAGTCATCATGCAAGGCCCGATACATAGAGTGGATGCTAAACCAGCCTCGAGGTCAGGTGGAAGCCGAACCTACATCAAATGCAGATCAACATCGTAATCCTCGACTCTCATCAATAGAAAATAAGGAAGATTAAAGATCTAACTTCATACCTCGCTTCAAGGCAGTATATCAAGGATGCCTACTCAAGTCACCTGTAAGATCCGGGTTCGCCACTTGAATACCTCGCAATTTCCTACACGGGAACACGATGCAAGAGAGCAGAACCTCGATCGGCAGCATCCTCCTCCTCGCCCTCGACATTCGCACCTCAACCCGAATAGACGATCACCGCCTCCGCCAAACGACGAGGTCGTCTCACGTAATCTGCTACCGAGGCTCTTCAAAAGCCCTCCTCCGTGACACCGTAAGTGGTCCTCATGAACTACTCTACCGATCCGGATCCATGTTATCCGGACAACAAGTCTCCAAATCACCTCGTAAAGGGTGGTAATTTCTTACCCTGAGTCTTTTCAAAATGCATTCTATGATTACATGCATGCATGCATTGCTTTTAACATACATCTACAAAGAGAGTTAAAATGCATGACTACCCAATACCTACATTTTGGGAAAATTTTTTCCATAGCCCCTTTGTAAATGGGACTATCCACATGCATTATAGGCATGACTAGTGGCCATTCAAGAGCACACCTATACACAAATACATATACATCCTCAGATGCATCAATACATCACAAAGAAAAAATCTGTAAGTGTAGTCTAATTACTGTGATTATTTTACTTGTCTACCTTTACTCATTTGTCCTCATATAGATAAGAAATGACAAGAAAAGGTGCCAATTTGACTGCTTTCAAAGTCAAATTTTTTTTCACATCATTATGTTCAAAGATGGTTTAATACTAACATTTGCTATGTTGAATATTTTTATCAAGTCATATCAAGATGCATATTCACTACTATGTGTCTAAATGCATTTCATGCGATAAGTCATTTTCCAACTGATGTAAATTGGAAAAAAATACATGCATGTGTTACCAGATGTTGAAGAACGCTTGTACTAAGGATGTAATATGCAGTAATTGTTGCTCAACTCAGCAGATCCAAGAAGAGCTCTCTGATTTCCTTCACACAAGAACTTGAAAATGACTTATGAAAGCAACCACCACCTATACATAGGCACGGCCGTCAGCAGCTAACTCCGCTGCCTCTCAGTAGTACACCCCACGCCCCCCATATGGGTCCCACACCTCCTCGCCCCAGCTTAGAGTTGCAAAGGAGGTCTCATGTCGAAAAGGCCAAATCAGAATAAAATGCTACGCGATCGAGCTGATTAGCCTCGAAATCCTCGGTTTCTTGCTTTCACGAGTTAAACTCCCGTCACCTCAATCTAGATTCACTCAATGCAGGGTATACTATACCAATGAGCTCACTTTTACAAACCATGCTCGAAATACCCCA
Organism: Panax ginseng; assembly: GCA_020205605.1. Lineage (NCBI taxonomy): Eukaryota > Viridiplantae > Streptophyta > Magnoliopsida > Apiales > Araliaceae > Panax > Panax ginseng. The sequence goes on along the minus strand of CM035128.1, from coordinate 89,987,788 downwards.
CAAAGGTCCGATGTCATCATTTGCGTGGTCACAACCCTAAACAATCCCCACGGGGTTACAACGCAAAAACCACGAAATATCAAACTCTCCCCAAATGGGGTTACAACGCCGGTTATCAAGATCTACGTATCCCCATGGGGGTCACAACGCCATCCTATCAAGATCTACGATCCCCCTACGGGGTCACAACGCACATCCTTCAAACTTCTACGTATCCCTACGGGGTCACAACGCAATGTAACCATTGATACACACATCAATGAAGGTCAAGCAAATTTCGACGTCATATCACCATGGCAAGTAAACCCATCGAAGCAACCTTACCCAAAGAAGGGCTACAACACAATGCTACCATCGACACATACATCAATGAAGGTCAAGCAAATTTTGACAATACACCCAAAGCAGGATCTATCCGGTGATACACACATCAACGAAGGTCAGCAACCTCGGCAAATGATAACACTATCATAAAATCTCTGACAAGATGAGGGAACATGTTATACACATCCTCAAATGCATAAAGCCTTATCCCCACAGATCTCTTCCACACAAGAGGTACCTCTATGGAGTATAAGCCAATGTCTAGGATTCAAGACTTTGTGGTAGTCCCAACGTCAACATCCTTGGAAACTTGGATCGCATGTCCAAGTCATCACCGATTGTCATCCCAAAGAGGATTACATGACAATCATGCATGCATCATACATTTGCATCATGTTGCCGCACATAACATCATGTTTATCTTGCTTTGCATTTCAAGTGTCTAGGATTCTTTATCCTATCCATGCCTTGCATTGCATGAATATGATAAAGAGGGGCATCTCAGAGACACTCAAAATTTTCTCGCACTCCTATTACTAACATCACAGGAGGGTAGATTCGCTTTTTGAGATAACCCCGAAAGACACTTACATCCATCCCTGATACCACCGAAGTTCGGGCCCAAACCCTAAACACAAACCGAACGCTATGTCAACCCGAACACACACCGAAGAATGTTATTTCCATCTCGAGATAACCCCAGATATGCAGATCAAAAGACCGCAACAACAACACCGAGAGATAGCTCTATCTCGAACGATAACACCGCGACGCTCAGCCCAGTCCCCAGAGACAACACTCGAGTAAGAACACCATCCTTGGTGATAGCCCCAAGGATGCCATTGCGCTTCAAATGATAACCCCTAAAAATGCTTGTGTTTCAAACATGCGATCACTTCAATCCAGATGATGTTGAGGCATACAAACAAGCAGCCCAATCTCGATGTAACCCCGAGCAACGCTCGCTTCCGCTTAAACCGGCGATAACCCCGGTGAGGAGTCACAACGCTATCTTACCACGCCAACAAGATGATATCGCAAAGATACCAACAAGTAGTCCAATCTCACCAGTAACCTCGAAAGCAACGCCTACTTTCAACTCAAACCGGCGATAACCCCTATGAGGAGTCAAACGTCATCTTGTTCTTCGACAAATGGCACGCCGTCTCAACACTTCATACATACATACATCCAACAATGTCCCACAAGAACCGAGGAGTGACAATCCCGAGTGACTATTACGTGCAAGCAAGATTTTGATAGAATTTGAAGCTTGAAGACCATGGGCATAGACCCTCTTCCCGACTTCAGATAACCTCTAATCCATGTCATTACAGAATCTCTCACACAAGCCATCCAAGAAGGTCGATATACCTCGCTCGGATGCTCGAATTGAAGTTCTCGCAAGTTCGAGTGACATTACAAAGGTATGAGTGCACGTGACACGAGACGACGGACCCATGAGGCTCGGATCCACTCACTTACCACAAATAGTAGTAATAATCATGGTACCGCAGTGCAGTACCGCCGCCATCATCCGCCTATATATACAAGGCTTGGGTCACCCATTTGAGAGAGAGAGAGAGAAGGAAAAGGCGAGGAAGCCCTCATCCATTTTACTCGTGATACACATCTTTTTGAGTGTTTCCTCTTCTTTAAACACTAGTTAGCTCACATATAGCTATCTTTTTATCCCATGAGAGCCGAGTGTTTATCCATTTAAAGTCATAGAAGTCTACTTTGGCAGCCCAATTGTAAGCCTTCTTACATTTTATAAAGCCTTCTTCTCATATAGCACACATCGTTATACACATCGAGAGTCGTGTTGTGTGTGCATTTGACTTTTCTTCATCCGTGGTTTTCATTTCTGCTCATATATATATATACTAATATATGTATATATTTCATATATATGGACTAACATTATCGAAGTTATGCCTCGATTGAGCCTAGACTTTGGCCCGAGCGTTTAATTGCTTATATATATATATATATATATATATATGGTATATATATGAGCCCGGATTTTACATCCTATATGCTTATCGCTTATATAGCCCGATTTTATATATCCTATATATATTTATATATATATATATATATATATATATATATATATATATATATATATATATATATATATATATATATATATATATATATAATTGCATGTTTATATATCCGATGAGCCCGATTTTACATCCTATATTTATATATATATATATATATATATATATATATATATATATATATATATATATATATATATATATATATATATATATATATATGGACAAATATATATATATTTACATATAATAATGGATGTAAATTATATATATATATATATTTATATATATATAATTTATATATATATATATATATATATATATATATATATATATATATATATATATTTACATCTGTCTGTGCTTGAGTTTACTTCGTGGCCTTTTACAGCTTTATTTACATTTTGTCCTGCCTGGAGTTTACGTCGTGGCAGTTGATCGCTTTTACAACTTTATTTACATTTCATCCCGCCTCGAGTTTACTTCATGTTGATCATGTCATATATATATATATATATATATATATATATATATATATATATATATATATATATATATATATATATATATACCGCTTTTATATATTTACATTTCCGATCCCCATGGAGTTGCTTTTCAGGGTGGTTGATCATGTCAGATATATATATTTATAACTTTTATATATATATAAATCGCCATCGCTTTCCATACAAATTGCAATTATCATGTGAGCCTAGGAATCATGTGATCACAAGTTCAGCTTTTATCAATCTAGATTCGATTCCCTATGATGGACATTTTTCACCGTGTAAGCAACTTTGTACATTATTTTACAAAGTCCTCAATTTCCTTGGATGGTCATTATGCCCATGAGGAGTTCTAAGATCACAGATATTATTTTCTCGAGAATGCTTCAGATCTCAAAATAAAAGCAAACAAGTTTTACATTTAATAATAAAATGGAAGTATCAAAGGCCTCAATTACTATTGAGCATGTGGTTTGAAAAACTCTTTACAAAACGTCATTGCTATATCTTGTTTAAAACCGAATTTTTCTATAAATTCAAACCCTATGTATATAGGTGCGAACGAGGTACAACACTACTTCCAAATAATTGCACATTGATCCACACACACACACACACACACACATTCATATAACAATTTCTTTGAAAAGTGGCTACCACCGTGGTAACACTTGATGCTCTGGGTGCCTAACACCTTCCCTCCGCATAAATCAAGCCCCCTGACCCAAAATGAATCTCTTGCTTTCACGCAATCTGCTTAGCAAAGGTCAAATCACTCGGGTCAATGTGCAAGCCTTTTTTATTGAGTTGGTGCAACCAGCTAAATACACCAACCGGCGAATTTAAAGTCCAATCGCCGACATTATACATGTCGGACCTTTTTCACTTGTTTTTTCAAACAAATCTCACATTAACATGAGAACACCAAAGAACAAGTAACGAAAAGGGACACTCAAAAATCCCTAGGTGACCTTCTCTTCCATAACCGAAACACGCTTTGGGTTCTTAAGTGCAGTTTGGATGGATGTGTCCCTCCTGTCCGCATTTGAAACATACGACCGATGGTCGTTCTTCTTCCTTTGAAACGGGTACTGGTGTTACTATCTTTCCATCATTATTGAACCTTCTCTTCTTGAAATTTCTATTATCTTGGCCATAATTACCACCGAAGTGGTTACCATTCTTGGCATGATAATTTCTCCCACGATGGTTATCATTGTTACGATGGTTGTTGCCACCGGTATGATTATTATCGTGTTATTGGTCGTTGCATTTTGGTTGTGCTGACTCATTATCGCGCTCCACTAACAGAGCCCTATTCACAACATCTGAATATAAATAAAGTTTGTGAGAAATGAGGTATTGACGTATATCGAGTTTCAAACCTCGCAGAAACATTCGCGTTATTCTCTCCTCATTATCAACCAAATGGGATGCAAATTAGGATAACTCCGCAAACTTAGCCTCATACTGCGACACAGTCATATTATTTTGCTCCAGCTTGATGAATTTCACTTCCTTCATGTGACGAATACTTTCGGGAAAGTACATGTCGTGGAATAATTCTTGGAACTTCTCCCAAGACATCTTGAGTGCGTCAGGCTGGGTACGTTTTATATATTCCCACCAATGATCTGCTTCTTCACGCAACATAAAGGTGGCAAATGGAACCTTTTACTCCTCTGAGCATTTCAAGACATCAAATATCTTGGTGATCTGCTTAATCCACGTCTCTGCCTTAAGTGGTTCTGGCTTTCCCAAAAACTCCGGTGGTCCCAGCTCCTTGAACTGCTTAGCGGTGACCAACCGTGGGTTGTCATTGTTTCCACCTGCATTATAAACAGGAGTCTCTCTCGTTTGCATGAATTCTAAAAAACTCCTAAACGTACCATCGTTCATGATTTGATCAGTGTTGTTGTTTACAGGAGGATTATTATTTTCCCGATGCACATTATCTTTGCTATTGATCAGCGGTGACTCAACGGTCTCATGTGCTCCGTTGCTCATCTCAATATTTTTAGATGCCATTCTCAAACACTATCACAAAACAAGGGTTAATTGACATGTCACATATTATCCCTATACTCTGACCGACCAATTAAATAACAAATAAACTTAGGTAGGTCATACTAGCGAAGGAATTAACCGACTCTCCCCTCCTAGTTCTAGTCTTAAATCTCAGCCAGGGATCATATCCCTAAGCTTTGATACTGACTGTGATGCCCCCAAAATAGGTATACATCACCCATTCTGAGTTGCCAAATACATGGTATAGAATACAAATACAAACTTAAATATACGACATGAGCTGTGAGTTTTAATACAAATATTATCTTCTAGACAGTATTCAAACTCAAAATAAGTCCTCAATACGTTTATTATTACATTATTTCACAGAATAGTGAGGACTACTAATGCAACCATCTGGACCGTCATTTCATTCCCCGACTAGTCCAAGCTATATTCTCATTTCCTGAAGAGAACATTGAAAGAAAGGGTGAGCTCAACTAGCCCAGTAAGAAATATTATGACTAAGATAATGCAGAATAAATTATCGTTAGCCTTCAACAATATAATAACTAATAGAATACAATAACAACAAGTTTTAGATCAACAACTGCAGCGGAATAAGCAATCCATTAGAAGAGTCAAGTAGAGCATAATATCTACCATCTTCTATGATTTAAAAAGTTTATCATCAATTTTATCGTTGAGACTCAGCTTAATAAATAATCCACATCATTGAATCATCCATGCACTACGGGCCAAGGATATTCTTTAGTATGACGACCACGAATTATCCATGCACTACGGACCAAAGATAATCGTGTTTTCATCAACGGCCATGATTATGCCATAAAACAATTCATCTTTACACCCTTGGCCGAAGAGAATCCATGGCCATAATCATACTAAAAACTTTCCATCAATACACTACGGGCCAATGAGGACTTTTACCACATCATTTGTAACATTATGGTCATGATTATACCGAATAATCCCTGGTCATAATCATACCAAGTCCATCTATGCACTACGGGCCAAAGATGACTTTCATAACAATATAAGCATGAGAATGATGATAATGACATAATAATTCAATAAAACAAGTTCAAGGATAAATTTTAAAGATTTATAATTTAATTTATCCAGAATTCAATAACGTTTAAATTGTCAACATGATACTGCTTTATGGAGTAAATTTCAAGAATAATATTGTACAAAAAATGATTTGGACCGAAAACGAATTAATTTTTATCATTAATAGTACCCCGGGTGAATAGTTCTCGAGTGAATAGTAACCCATGAATAGTACTTTATGAATAGTAACTCGTGAATAGTACTACGGCATAAAAAAGTTAAAACTTATCAAGAATGCTCACAATAATATTTTCATGAAAAGATACTTGATTAAGCGCAAATATCAAGAATATTCTACTAATTTCATGGAGTATAGAAGCCAAAACTTTAACCAAATGAGTATACAATTCGAAATCTGAAACGAAATAATATTACTTACATACTACAGAGTATGAAAGAAAATATTATTTCAAGCGAATTTGAACAAATATAATATTCCTTACGAATATTAAATGAAAATAATATTTCATGCGAATATTGAACGAAATAATATTCATACGATTACGAAAAATAATATCTCTTCAGAATATGAAATAAATAATACCCCTTACGAGTATTGAAAGAAAATAATTCTCTTCATGAATACGAAAGAAATAATACCACTTACCTCAAAAAGAAGAGTATTCCAACTGGTATAGCGGATATATTCTTGAAGAAAACTTTTACTATTTTCTACACTCAAAGCTTTCTAAAACTCAAAAGAAATACGCTCAATGTTATAGAAGAAGAATTCCCTGATTCTGGTGTGATTTTCAATTCTAACTAAGCATCCTATTTATAGGAGAATGGAAAGGATACTATTTGAATTTTGAAATCACGGACTGCACAGTAAAGATTCGAACGAATTCACGGGCGAATTCAGCCGGCAAAATTTTCTAAAAATTTAATTTTACTATTCATTAATGTGCAATAAAATATTCTAATAAAACAAAAATTTTAAATAAAATATAATATATTCTATTTATAATCTAATAAAACAAAACTTATAATATATATATATATATATATATATATATATATCATCCCACACTTACCATACACTTAATACACCATCTTTTCCCCGGCAACTTACACCTCCCACCATACTCATTCACATGCACACCACATTACACACACACATCACATATAATATATATACATATATTACCTACACCAAATATAATATATATGTATACACTCCACCCACTCCACCTTTTTCACCGTCCTCCACTAATATTACAAACACACACATCACTATCACCACTTTTATCTTACACACACAATGACCTTCCTTCCAAGGCATCTTCCCCCACCCCCTTTTCTTTTCTTCCCACCACACACACACATTCATATATATATATACTTCACCATTTCTACCTTTCTATTATTCCATCACTACATCATTTCATCCGTGAATATCATCCTCCCCAATTTTAATCCAACATGTGGGCCCCACATGTGGCCCCCACCTTTATAATATTGAATAACTTTCTACCGATTATTTTGAAAAATGGGTAAATGGGGGTCCATAAAATAAGCAAAATTTACACAAATACTTCATAAAAATCCCCTCAATATTTTTAACAACATTTATCATCATTATTATAATTCGCAATATTTAATAATCAGGTCGTTCCCAGGAAAGATGGGGCTTTCCAATAAGGATTTCTCCCTATTGGCGCGCAATTAGGTGACCAAACCTCTCCTTGACAGAACTTCTAGACATCGTCAATATTGCAAATAATAATATGAATAACTTGTCATCTCAATTATTGATTTAATCATGAGATACTATGCAACAATTACTGTACTTTTACTACCGGATAGTTCAACAGTTTAACGGTAAAACTTCCGCTGTTATTTTCATAAAAAGTTATTTGTGTCATTTTCTCATTCCAAAAATAATTCCATTGTGGGGTCCACCAATGATTGTGCCGTCGTACGGATATTCCCCGACAAAAAGAATATTCCCCGACCAATCAAATATTTTATAACCACTTGCTTACTTTTTAAAATTTATAAATATTACCCATAACTATAACATTATCTCAAATCCACACCATAATATAAAAAAAAATTATTTTGAGAAAATTAAATCTTTATTCATAAAACTTGGGGTCTTACAAATCGGGCGTGTGACGAATGAACGTCGAAACGTTGTAACAAATGTTAATGAATGTAAAGAGTATTTTAAGTCAAATGAAATGAAAATTATAAGATATGAAATGGGTTTAATATAAAACCAATAATGATTCGTAAAAATACTTAAACACTTGAGTGAACTTCGAGTCTGAAATATAGTGAGATATAAGTCGAAAGTTAACACAATCAAATTGAACATTGTATATTGATTAATAAGAAGGGTTATGGGAGGTAGAGTAAAATTTACATTACAACTATTATGCGTTGCTATGTGACTAATAATTGATGCGAACGATTATATAATCAGGGCACATGAATTGCATATATTTGTAAGTTGTTAAACTGTTATTGGTAAACAACGATCAAGGCAAGTTTTTTAGTTCCTATTTGCTATGTTAACTTGATGATGAACTGTTTTAAATCTTTATTGCAAATAGCATAATGTTTTATATATATGTTGAAAGTATGAAATGTTAAAGTCAATTTATGACTACATTCATTGAGTAATGAATGCTGATTGAGTAAGGAACTCAATCTTTATACTTTTTATATGAAATGTAGCTTGTATGTTATGTTAGTTCAATTTTTACGAGATATATGTTGAGCATGTTATTATGTGTTACATAATGCATGAAAATTGTTAGATTTTGCTGGGCTGTCGAGCTCAACCTTTCAAATAACCACTTTTGCAAGTTAAAGATTCAAGGTAAAGTTATGTGCTACTTGAAAGACATGAATCAGATGTGATACTTGAAGATTTATACACTTTGGCTGAGTTATTATTATTTGAACTATGTTTAAGGTTCCGAATAATGTATTAATGTTGAACTGTAATATTGTTTTGCGATATAAACACTTGTAGTATTAAAATAATTCTGAGATACTTAGATGTAAAGGTTAAAAGTTTTAGGAACGAGAATAGTTTGTAATAAAAAATTTTAATTATTCCGCAAATTTCAATGGTTGTATTATCGTTTAATGATGTAAAATTAGAGGTTGAATGTATTGTTAACGACCGATGTTGAGAATTAAATTATTTAAATTTTGGGGTCGTTACATCCCTATTCTAGAATAAATATTATTTATTTAAATAAATTAATAGTTTAATTTATTTATTTTAAATAAGATTAAAATTATTCTAATTGATTTATTCATAAATGGTTTAATATGGAGAACCTAAAGGGTCACACCATAAAAGGAAAAATAATTATTTAAGAAGCAAATGACATAATCATAATAAGTTAAGTATATTTAATTTAATCTATAGTGATAGAATAAATTAAATAGCTTAATATTTATTATTTAATAGTTTGAAAATATTAAATATAAATTAATAAGAGGAGTCTTATTATTATTATTATTATTATTATTATTATTATTATTATTATTATTATTATTATTTAATTCCTAAAGGAGGCTAATTAATTAAAAGAGTTTAATTAATTATTCCTTATAAGATTGGGAGCCTAATTAATTAAAATAAAACCTAATTCCTTAATTGTTAAGGAGGGTTGCATACATCTATAAATAAGAGAAGTCTTATTATGTGTGAGGGTTGTTGTTAACTTTTTCACAACAGACGTAATTCCAATAGTTGGGAGAGTATACCCTTTTCTATGAGAGATAGAAAAACTAAGATTTTGCCAAATACCCTTCTTCTTGAATATTTCTTCTTCCTTGGTGGATCACCTCTAGAGGCCAAACATTTGGGTGGCTAACATTGTCAAAGGAAGGAACCAAACCTGATGGATTCAAGTTGAATGCGAAAAGGATTGGAGGTGAACTTGTACCTAAGGATGCTCGAATCTTCAATGGTATAATTCTTGTTCTTTATCTTTTCATTTAATTACTAATTGTGCATAAAGGATGATCTGGGTATAAGGTTAGTAAAATTTTTAAACTCTAATTTTCCATGCTTTCGCTTATTTTGTGCAATTTGATTGCGTTCATGAATATTACAAACCTAACAATGGCATCAGAGCCAAACCTTTATGCGAATTATTAATTGTTCAGATTCGATATGTGTTTAGAACATTTTTTTTGGGCATAATTATTGGTATAGAATCATGTTTTTAGGGAAAACTGCATAATTCGCGAACTGAAAAAATAGATTTTGGAGATTAGCGCCATTCTCCAAAAATAAATAAATAAATAAATAAATATATAATCTCCAAAATCTATATATATATATATATATAATTTTGATTTTTATTAAGATAAAAGGTTTATTTTAATTAAAATTAAATTAAATATTTTTTTCATTAATTCTAAATTAAAAATAAAGGAGTTTATTTTGATTTGGAATTGAATTAAAATAAAGTTTTTTTTATTTTAATTGCAATTGGATTCTACGTTTGTTTGAATAAAAGAGTTTATTCAAAAATTTTATATTAATTGGGATTAGATTCCACGTTTGTTTGAATAAAAGATTTATTCAAAAAGGTTTTATATTAACATATAGAATTGGATTCTATATTTTCTTAAATAAAGGAGTTTATTTAGATATGGAATAAGATTTCATATTATTCAAAATAAAGGAGTTTATTTGTGAATAGGAAACAGAATTCATATTTCCTTAAATAAAGAAGTTTATTTAGATATGGAATAGGATTTCATATTATTTAAAATAAAGGAGTTTATTTGTGAATACAAAATGGAATCTGTGTTTTCTTAAATAAAGGAGTTTATTTAGATATGAAATAAGATTTCATATTATCCAAAATGAAGGAGTTTATTTTGACAAGGAATTAGATTCCATAATTAATTAAAATAAATCGGTTTATTTTGATTAAAGAATTTGATTAAAATAAAATAGTTTATTTTATTCAAAATTGGATAAATTAAAATAAAAAGAAGTTTATTTTTATTTATATTTGAATTAAAATAAAGGAGTTTATTTTGATTCAAAATTAGATTTATGCTAACTATATTTGCCCATTAAATGATATCAATATATATATATATATATATATATATATATATATATATATTGAATGTTTATTATTCATGAGATGAATGTTATTTATTGATGCATATGGTGATATGTATGATAATAAATAGGATTGACTATGGACTATTGACCAATGTGATTGAATTTTATTTTAGTTGAATGCATGAATGTATGGGTTTTATTAAAGGGTCTGCGTACCTCGTCTTCTCTAATTTTTTCTTGATGTAAATTCTATCCTCCTCTTATGTACTTCCCCTTGACTGTTGATCAAGGTTTCTATTTATTTTAAATAGTTTTGTAATAGGAATAGTTAGAATTAATTTTGAAAAAATTGGAGATCAAGGAGCAAGGAGCGCTTGAAGACCTGTTTGTAATTGACCCTGGGATTTAAATGTAATAGTTATATTTAAATTTAATTCTTTCACCCTATGTTTGACCTTTTGGTTCACTTGGTGGCTCTAGTGAACAAAACTAGAATAAAGTCCATAATCAATTCGGGGAGAATATATTATTCTATATGTGCTTATTATATATATATATATATATATATATATATATATATATATATATATATTATAAGACCCCAACTTTTGTGAATAAAAATTAATTTTTCTCAAAATATATTTTTGAATATTATGGTGTGGATTTGATATAATGTTATAGTTGTGGGTAATATTTATAAATTTTGCAAAGTAAGCACGTTGTTATAAAATATTGGATTGGTCGGGGAATATTCATTTTAACATGGAGTATTCGTACGATGGTAAAATCATTGGTGACCCCAAAACGAAAGTATTGTCGGAGTTAGAAAACGACAGAAATGTCTTTTTATAAAAATAACGGTGAAAGTTTTACTGTTAAACTGTTTAAATACCCAGTGGTAAAAGTATAGTAATACGCGTGGTTGCATAGTAGCACACTGTATTGATTATTGATGCTTACATTAACAGACACTAAGTTATACTCAATTATTGCTACAGTAATTGCTACATAATATCTCTCATATTATTGATGTATTATTGTCGCAGTATCATCTGCATAGTATTTTATATTTTTAAATCAATAATTGAGACGACAAAGTTATTCATATTATTATTTGCAATATTGACGATGTTTAGAAAGTTCTTTCGAGGAAAGGGGTTTGGTTACCTAATTGCACGCCAATAGGGAGAAATCCTTATTGGAAAGCCACATCTTTCCTGGGAATGATCTGGTTGTTAAATACTGTGAGTTATAATATTAATGATGAATAAGTTCGTGTTGATTAAAGATGAAATTGATATTTCCATTGTGTTGGGATTATTAGTATTAGTGGAAATCGACATTTATTTCGATAATAATTAATTTTTGGAGGTTAAATTGACCAATCAGGTAATTAATCGAATAAACGAACAATTAATTGCTATTAGTTCACATGCATATAAATATTTGTTCATATAAATGGAACTATTAATTCACATGCATGTACTATTGATTCACATGCATGTACTATTAGGGGAGGTGGTGCAAGTTTGATAATACTTGTAGGACTAAATTAAAAATGAAGTAAAAGATGAAGGTACTATACTGTAATAATTCGAGCTCCAAAACGTGCAATTATCGAAAATATATTTTCCTATAAATAGAAGCTCATGCTTCTTTCATTCTCACAAATTTACTAAGACTCACAAGAGCAGTTATAGAGAGAAAAGATATAGAGAGAAAGAAGAAGAGTATTCTACTACTTCACTATTCCAATATATAATCTTCTTCTAAGGTAAGGGATATTATTTTTTTTCAGTATTCGTAAGAAATAATATTTTCTTCCATACTCTGTAGTATGTGAGTAATATTATTTTGGTTCGTATTCCTAATTCTACACTCATTCTGTTAAAGTATTACTTCTATACTCCGTGAAATTAGTAGAATATCCTTGAAATTTGCGCTTCATCTAGTATCATTTTACAAGGATATTTTTCTAAACATTCTTATTAAATTTTAAGCTTTTCATGCTGGAATACTGTTCACAAAATACTATTCACGGGGTACTCTTCATGGGGTACTATTCATAAAGTACTATTCACAGGGTACTATTCACAGAGTACTATTCCTGAAGTACTATTAACGAAGTAATATTCACGGGGTACTATTCACTTGGGTACTATTCACCCGGGGTATTATTCATGACAAAAATTGATTTCATTTCTGTCCAAATCATTTTTGATACAATATTATTCTTGAATTTTACTCCACAAAGCAGTATCATGTTGACAATTTGGACATTTTTAAATTCTGGATAAATTAAATTATAAATCTTTAAAAATTTATCCTTTACTTTCTTTTAATTGAATTCTTATATCAATCTCATCATCCCCATGCTTATATTGCGATGAAAGTCATCTTTGGCTTGCGTGCATAGATGGACTGGTGATTTATATGATTTTGACCAGGGATCATTCGGTATAATTATGACCTATAATGTTACAAAAGATAAAAGTCATCATTGGCCCGTAGTGCATTGATGGACAGTTGTTGGTATGATCATGACCATTGATGATTACATGAATATCCTTGGCCCATAGTGCATGGATAATTCGTGGACGTGATACCAATGAATATCCTTGGCCCGTAGTGCAGGGATGAGTCGATGATGTGGTTTTTTTATTAAGCTGAGTCTCAGCAATAAAATTGCTGATAAACTTTTTAAATCATAGAAGATAGTAGATATCATGCTCTACTTGACTCTTCTAATGGATTGCTAGTTCCGCTGCAGTTAAACTTGTTGTTTATTGTATTTTATCAGTTTAACACTGTTAAAGGCTAACGATAATTTATTCTGCATTATCTTTGTCATAATATTTCTTACTGGGCTAGTTGAGCTCACCCTTTTGCTTTCATTGTTCTCTTCAAGAAATGAGAACGTAGCCGGGACTAGTCGGGGAACGGAGTGATGGTCCAAGATAGTTGATTTAGTAGTCCCCACTATTTAGTGTGATAATAAATGTAATGACGATTGAATTTGAGTTTGGATATTGTCTATGAGACAATATTCGTGTAAAAACACAGCTATGTTTGGTCATATTTTACACGACAATTGTATTAATTAAGTTTGTATTTGAATTCTGTACTATGTATTTGGCGACTCAAGATTGGTGATATATACCTATTTTGGGGGCGTTATAGTCTGTATCAAAGCTTAGGGATATGATCCCTAGTTGAGATGTAAGGTTAGAACTAGGGGGGAGAGACGGGAAAATCCTTCGCTATTATGACCTACCTAAGTTATTTGTTATTTAATTGGTCGGTCAGAATATAGGGTTATTATGTGGGATGTCAATTAACCCTTGTTTTGTGGCAGTATTTGAAAATGGCATCTTAAAATGTTGAGATAAGCAATGGAACATAGGAGACCGTTGAGTCATCGTAGATCAATAACCAGGATAATGTGCATTAGGAAGGCAATAATCCTCAGGTGAACAACAACACCAACCAAATGATGAATGATAGAATGTTTAGGAGCTTTTTCTGCAATTCATGCAACATCAGGCAAGAGAGACCCCTGTAAAAAAAACTGGTGGAAACACTAGCAACTCACGGATTGTCACCGCTAAGCAGTTCAAGGAGCTGGGACCACAAGAGTTTTTGGGAAAGCCAGAACCAATTAAGGCGGAGGCGTGGATAAATCAGATCACCAAGATATTTGATATCTTGGGATGCTCCAAAGAGAAAAAGGTTCCCTTTGCCACCTTCATCTTGCGAGGAGAGGTAGATTACTGGTGGGAATCGGTAAAGTGTACTCAACCTTCCACACTCAAGATGTCTTGGGAGAAATTCTAAGAATTGTTCAACGACAAGTACTTTCCCGAAAGTAATTATCACATGAAGGAGGTAGAGTTCATCAAGCTGGAACAAAACAATATGACCAAGTCGCAGTACGAAGCTAAGTTTGCCGAGTTATTTTGGTTTGCATCCCATTTGGTTGATAATGAGGAGAGAATGACGCAAATATTTATGCGAGGTTTGAAACCTGAAATATGTCAATACCTCATTTCTCACAAACTGTGTTTGTATTCAGATGTTGTAAATAGGGCTCAATTATTGGAGCGCGATAATAAGTCAACCCAACCAAGAGAGAGTAACTGGCAAATCGATAATACCAGTGGTAGCAGTCATCAAAGCAGTGACAACAAACGTGGAGGGAATCAACATGCCAGAAATTGTAACCACTTCAGTGGTAATCATGGCCAAGACAATAGGAGTTTAAATTTCAAGAAGAGGAGATTCAATAATGATGGAAAGACGTCAGCACAAGCACCGATTGTTAAGAAAGGAGAACGACCGCCGATCTTATGTTACAAATTCGGAGGGGAGGGACATCGATTCAAATCAGACACGATGCGTATCCAAAACATGTTATAATTGCGGAAGAGAAGGTCACCTATCCCGATTTTGTCATGTAGTGAAGTTAAGTCCAGCTGGGATGGAGGCACCAAAGGCCGTCCCCAAGAAGTCCAAACCAGTAGTTCAAGGGAGAGCATTTGTCGTGACCTCCCAAAAAGCGAGAAACCCGAACGAAGTTATCACGGGTAAGCTAATCATAAACTCTAGGGAAGTCTATACCTTATTTGATACCGTTTCTACCCGTTCTTTTATTTCTCCTACTTGCGCTCAACGTTTAAATTTAACTCTAGAGAAATTAGACTTTGCCTTATCTATTGAAACTCCATTGGGAGAAACCTTCGTTACATCCACTGTTTATAAGTCTTGTTTGATTCAAATCGGCACCTGCAAATTACCTGCCGATCCTATCTCTTTGAAAATACTTGCATTTGATGTGATTTTAGGGATTGATTGGTTAACTAATCATCATGCTAAAATTGATTATTTTTGTAAGGTTGTTAGCTTTCATATTCCTAACCAACCTATTATGCGAATTTAAGCAACCAAACCACTAAAGTCGATCACTGTCATATCCAGCCATAAAGCTATTCATTTATTGAAAAATGGATGTCAAGCTTTCTTAGCCCATGTCACGGATTTAAACAAAAATACGTCAGATTTGAATGATATTTCTATTGTTAATAAATTTCCTGACGTATTCCCTGAAGAACTTCCTGGCCTACCCCCAGAGCATGAAATCGAATTTTGTATCTACTTTGAACTCGGTATAAAACCCATTTCCAAAGCACCATATTGAATTGCTCCTATTGAACTTCAAGAGTTAAAGACCCAACTGCAAGAATTGTTAGACATCGGTTTCATTCGTCCTAGTACGTCTCTTTGGGGTGCTCCTGTTCTATTCGTAAAGAAGAAAGATGGGAGTATGCGACTTTGTATTGATTATCGGGAGTTGAATCATGTCACCATCAAAAATAGGTACCTGTTGCCATGCATTGATGACCTGTTTGACCAGTTGCAAGGTGCCAAATTCTTTTCAAAGATCGATTTTCATTCTAGATATCTTCAGTTAAAGATTAAAACCGATGACATTCCAAAGACTGCTTTCAGAACTCGATACGAGCATTATGAATTCCTAGTCATGTCTTTTGGATTGACTAATGCTCCTGCTGCCTTCATGGATATGATGAACTGAGTATTCAAGGAATATTTGGATTACTTTGTGGTCGTCTTTATTAATGACATCCTCATTTATTCCAAAAATTGTGAAGATCATGAGTAACACCTGAGGCTAATACTCTAAAAGCTTCGAGAAAACACGATTTATGCCAAGTTGAAGAAGTGCGAGTTATGGCATGAGGAAGTAACATTCCTTGGGCACGTGATATCAAATCACAGATTATCTATTGACCCAGCGAAGATTAAAGCAATACAAAGCTGGGAGCAACCTAAGTAAGTGACCAAAGTACGTAGCTTTCTGGGCTTAGCTAGTTATTATCGAAGATTCGTGGAAGGATTTTCTTGAATCGCTACTCCATTAACTCAGTTGACTTGAAAAGATACAAAATTCGGTTGGAGCAAAGAATGTGAGAAGAGTTTTCAAGAATTCAAGAGGAGACTCATTTCAGCACCTGTTCTGATAATACAATCTGGTTCGGAGGGATTTGTCATCTACATTGATGCTTCAGGTAGAGGGTTAGGATGTGTTCTCATGAAACATGGAAAAGTCATAGCCTATACCTCACGACAGCTCAAAGAATATGAGAGAAATTATCTTACTCATGATCTAGAGTTGGCAGTTGTCGTTTTCGCACTTAAAATCTGGAGGCATTACCTGTATGGGGTGAAGGTGGAGATCTATACAGATCATAAAAGCCTCAAATATTTCTTCACCAAAAAGGAACTCAACATGAGACAACAACGTTGGGTCAAACTATTGAAATATTATGATCATACCATTCAATACCATCCTGGAAAAGCGAACGTAGTAGCTAACGCATTGAGTAGAAGATCATATGCGGGTACGAGTGCGATATTATCAATGAAAATGCCCATTTTGTATGACTTTCAAAGGATGGAGATAGAGTTAAAGACTCCAGGGACCCACGTGAAGATGGCAAATATACGAGTAGAACCGACTTTAATCGATAAAGTTAAAGTTGCTCAAGCTACGGACCCGGAGCTAATGCGTATGAGGAAGAAAGTGCAAGAAGGTGCTATGCCGAAAGTAAGAATCGATGAAGAAGGAATACTTCGAGTCAACTCCAGACTTTGTGTTCCTAACGTTTCTAATTTAAAGTATAAGATCACGATGGAGGCACACAACACACCATTTGCAATCCATCTTGGGAGTACCAAAATGTATCATGATATTTGACATACATTTTGGTGGAGCAATATGAAAAGAGAGATCACAGAGTTTATCTCAAGGTATCTAACTTGTCAACGATTTAAGGCGGAGCATCACGTGCCAAAAGGTCCATTGTAACCACTTGAAATTCCAGAATGGAAGTGGGAGTACATTACCATGGACTTCGTTACTGGTCTTCCCAAAGTTTCGCAAGGCATAGATGCAATTTGGGTCATTGTTGATAGATTAACCAAGTATACTCATTTCTTACCTATATGAGAAACTTATTCACTTGAATGTCTTTCTCGTATTTACATAAATGAGATTATAAGACTGCATAGTATGTCAGTATCCATAGTTTCTGATTGAGACACAAGATTCACTTCACGATTTTGGGTTAGTTTGTAAAATGCTATGGGCACGAATTTGCGATTTAGTTCGGCATATCATCCTTAAACGGACGGGCAGTCAGAGAGGACTATTCAAACTCTTGAAGATTTATTAAGACTCTGTGTCCTTGACTTCAAAGGAAGTTGGGACAAGTTCTTACCATTGGTGGAATTCTCCTATAACAACAGTTATCAAGCAAGTATTGGCATGGCTCCATTCGAGGCGTTGTATGGACGCAAGTGGGTGAAGCAAGTATGCTAGGATGAGGTGGGTGAAGCAATGTTGTTGGGACCAGAATTGGTACGTATGACTACGGAGAAGATTCAAATGATTCAACAACGTATAAAAACCTCACAAGATCGACAAAAGAGTTATGCCGATCTTCATTGAAAGGACGTAGAATTTAATGTTGGAGAGCATGTGTTGTTACGTGTTGCTCCATGGAAAGGAGTTACAAGATTTGAAAAGAGAGGAAAGCTCAATCCTTGATTCATTGGCCCATTCAAAATCCTTGATCGAGTAGGAACTGTGGCCTATAGACTCGCCTTACCGCCAAGTATGTCTTGTGTTCATAATATTTTTCACATATCTATGTTACGTAAATATGTGAAAGACCCGAACCACATTATTGAATTAGAACCGGATGAGATAGCGGAAGATTTAACGTATGAAGAGGTACCTATTAAAATCTTGGATAAGAAGGATCACATTCTACACTCCAAGGTTATACCTCAAGTCAAAGTTTTGTGGAGAAACCAAAATATTGAGGAAATGACCTGGGAGTTAGAATCTGAAATGAAATCAAGGTATCCTCACCTCTTCGACATACCAGGTACGTACCCTAATTTCGAGGATGAAATTTCATAAGAAGGGGAGGTTGTAAGACCCCAAATTTTATGAATAAAGATTAATTTTTCTTGAAATATATTTTTGAATATTATGGTGTGGATTTGATATAATGTTATAGTTGTGGGTAATATTTACAAATTTTTCAAAGAAAGCAAGTTGTTATAAAATATTCGATTGGTCGGGGAATATTCGTTTTAACAGAGAATATTCGTACGATGGCAAAATCATTGGTGGACCCCACAGCGAAAGTATTGTCGGTGTTAGAAAATGAAAGAAATGTCTTTTTATAAAAATAACGGCGAAAGTTTTACTGTTAAACTGTTTAAATACCCGGTGGTAAAAGTATAGTAATACGCGTGGTTGCATAGTAGAACACAGTATTGATTATTGATGCTTACGTGAGAAGTCACTCGCTTATACTCAATTATTGCTACAAAGATAATTCTTTAAATACCTCTCATATTATTGATTCAATTATTGTCACAGTATCATCTGCATAATATTTTATATTTTTAAATCAATAATTGAGACGACAAAGTTATTCATATTATTATTTGCTATATTAACGATGTATAGAAAGTTTTGAAGAGGAAAGGGGTTTGGTCACCTAATTGCGCGCTAATAGGGAGAAATCCTTATTGGAAAGCCACATCTTTCTTGGGAATGATCTGGTTACTGTGAGTTATAATATTAATGATGAATAAGTTCATGTTGATTAAAGATGAAATTGATATTTCCATTGTGTTAGGATTATTAGTATTATTGAAAATCGACATTTATTTCGATAATAATTGATTTCTGGAGGTTAAATTGACCAATCAGATAATTAATCGGATAAATGAGTAATTAATTGCTATTAATTAACATGCATATAATTATTTGTTCACATGAATGGAACTATTGATTCACATGCACGTACTATTAGGGGAGGTGGTGCAAGTTTGATAATACTTGTAGGACTAAATTAAAAATAGAGGAAAAGATGAAGGTACTATACTGTAATAATTCGAGCCCAAAAATGTGCAATTATCGAAACTATGTTTTCCTATAAATAGAAGCTCATTCTTCTTTCATTCTCACCAATTCACTAAGGCTCACAAGAGCAGTTATAGAGAGAGAAGCTATAGAGAGAAAGAAGAAGAGTATTCTGCTACTTTACTATTCCAGTATTCAGTCTTCTTCTAAGGTAAGGGATATTATTTTTTTTAGCATTCATAAGAAATAATATTTTCTTTCATACCCTGTAGTATGTGAGTAATATTATTTCATTTCGTATTCCTAATTCTACACTCATTCTGTTAAAGTATTGTTTTATACTCCGTAAAATTAGTAGAATATCCTTGAAATTATTTCATCTAGTATCGTTTCACAAGGATATTTTTCTGAACATTTTTGTTAAATTTTAAGCTTTTCATGCCGGAGTAATGTTCACAAAATACTATTCACAAAGTACTATTCACGGGATACTATTTACAAAGTACTATTAATGTGGTACTATTCATGGGGTACTATTCACAGAGTACTATTCCCGAAGTACTATTCATGAAGTACTATTCACAGAGTACTATTCACTCGAGTACTATTCATCCGGGGTACTATTCATAACAAAAATTGATTTCCTTTCTGTCCAAATCATTTTTGATACAATATTATTCTTGAATTTTACTCCACAAAACAGTATCATGTTGATAATTTGGACATTATTGAATTATGGATAAATTAAATTATAAATCTCTAAAAGTTTATCATTTGCTTTCTTTTAACTGAATTCTTATATCATTATCATCATCCTCATGCTTATATTATGATGAAAGTCATCTTTGGCTTACGTACATAGATGGACTGGTGATTGGTATGATTATGACCAGGGATCATTCGGTATAATCATGACCTGTAATGTTACAAATGATAAAAGTCTTCATTGGCCCATAGTGCATTGATGGACAGTTGTTGGTATGATCATGGCCATTGATGATTACACGAATATCCTTGGCCCGTAGTGCATGGATAATTCGTGGACATGATACTAATGAATATCCTTGGCCCATAGTGCAGGGATGATTCGATGATGTTGTTTATTTATTAAGCTGAGTCTCAGCGATAAAATTGATGATAAGCTTTTTAAATCATAGAAGATAGTAGATATCATGCTCTACTCGACTCTTCTAATGGATTACTTGTTCCGCTGTAGTTAAACTTGATATTTATTGTATTTTATCAGTGTAACACTGTTGAACGCTAACGATAATTTATTTTGTATTATCTTAGTCATAATATTTCTTACTGGGCTAATTGAGCTCACCCTTTTGCTTTCATTGTTCTCTTCAGGAAATGAGAACGTAGCCAGGACTAGTCGAGGAATGGAGTGATGGTTCGAGATAGTTGTTTTAGTAGTCCTCACTATTTAGTGTGATAATAAATGTAGGGAACTGTTAAATCCACAACAAAAAATGTTATTTCCACAAGAAAAGTGTCGCTATAGATCCTATAGCTACAGTTTTCACCGTCGCTATACATCTACAACGACACTTTTGTTGTGAAAATAACAAAAAGTGTTATGGATTTAACAATTCCCTAAATGTTATGAGGATTGAATTTGAGTTTGGATATTGTCTAAGAGACAATATTCGTGTAAAAATTCAGCTATATTTTGTCGTATTTTACACGACTGTTGTATTAATTATGTTTGTATTTGAATTTGTACAATGTAATTGATGACTAAAGATGGGTGATATATACCTATTTTGGGGGCATCACATATATATTATATATTATGCAAACATGCTTCGCATGTTAATTAATATGACGTGTTTTTTTTATATATATATGTGCATGCGCGCTAAACAAGATGAGACAAATTAATAACAAACCCCTCATAAATTTTATATTAAGTCTAAGCGTTCAAAGATATTTGGAATATCGAACGTCGCCTTCTAGCATGATAAAAAATAATAGAGTATCAATTAATTATTATAAGTTTGTTAAGTCAATACAAGGCTTATCTTAATTTTTTGAGATGTTAATTTTATCACATTTGACGCTTATAAAGAAAATTGGACAATGTTGTTTTGTTGTGTCACCACAAGGACAATGTTTTTCTTTTTTGAATATATGGAAGTGCTAGGTTAGACTTAACTTAGGTAATTTTGATTCGGATGTGCCACCACTTGATCAAAATAATCTAAGAGGCAAAAATAAAAGGAGTTACGTGATGATTTAATTGACAAGAGTTGTCTACCTATTTATTTATATATAGTTTATTGTGTCACCACAAGACTATATACATTTGAAATGGGATCCTTATTCTCACTAGCAAATCTTTAATTAGATTTTACAGAACTATATAAGTGAGGGTAATATAGTTTGATGAAAATAATAGGAGATACCAATTTAAAATAAGACCTAAATTATTTTGGTAATTAATAAAAGAATGTATGCTAAAATGTTGTTAATTACAAATTCATTTACAGAATTTTATAATGTCTAAAAGTACTATCACTGCGTAGCATATTAGATGCTAAATTAACCGGACAGTATTAAACGAATTAGTTAAGGAATTTAAGAATAGTTCTCACGACTGAAAAGCTATCTTATATCCTTAATACGCCTATCCCTGCAATGGTTGCAGATAATGCCTCTGAGGAAGACATTGCTACTTTTAGAAAGTGGCAAGATGATGCAAGGTTGGCTCAATGCATCATGCTCGCATCCATGAGTAACGAGCTTCAGCATCAACATGAAACTATAGATGCTCTTACTATACTCCTGCACATCAAGTAGTTAATGGTGAGGAAAGTAGGACTGATAGACATCATATATCTAATGAGCTCTTCCGATCTACAATTACTGATGACACTATAGTACAGACAAAAGTCCTTAACATAATTAATTTAATTGAACAATTAGGACAACATGTTTTGTCATGGACGGTGAGTTGAGCCAAGATTTGATCTTGCTATTAATCCCGGACTCCTTCTCACAATTATTATGAATTTTTCATATGAACAAGCTAGATATCAGCCTCGCTGATTTGCTTAACATGTTGAAAAATGTTGAGAATCACTTTCCAACCAAGAAAGACCATGTCTTACTAGTAGGGCCAAAGGATCTTCTGAAAAGAAGAACGATTCTAAGAAGGTAAATAGAAAGGGCAAAATAATTGATAATAAGAACAAAACTAATACGGATAGCAAAGGAGTTTGCTTCTACTGCAATAAGCCTGGACAATGGAAAGGAAACTGCTAGAAGCATCTTGCAGAGCTAACCAGAAGAAGCTTAGTGAAGCTTCGGTTACAAATATATTTTTTGTTCATGATTGAAATAAATTTGTCTTTAAGTCAGAGTTCTACTTGGGTATTGGATACCGGCTTTGGTTCTCATAAATATAAATTTATGATGGGACCAAGCAGAAGTAGAAAGCTAAACAAAGATAAGTAATCTTATGTGTGAGAAATGAAGCAAATGTTGTTGAATTAGCCATAAGAACTTATATTTTAGCGTTGCCTACGTGCAAGTCTATTAAGTCAATAAGTTGTTATTGTATTCTAGTTCTCGTTAGAAACATTATTTTCATTTTGTTGTTGGACAATGAAACCTTTGGTATTATATTTAAGAACAATTGTTGTTTTATTTATAATAATAATGTTTTTATAGAACTTGAATATTACTTAATGGACATTGTGTACTTAACTTACATAAAAAAAATTATTTTGCAAATTGAACAAACTAGTATAAGAAAAGGAGATGATTATTCAAAGAGTTGAATGTGTGTATTTGCTGAAAAATAAGTGTGAATTATTTGAAAGGTTCAAAGAATTTAGAAGTGAAACAAATTGGCAAAGTATTAGGATTCTTTGATTAGATCGAGGAAGGAATACTTGTGCAATAAGTTTCTAGATCATCTCAAATGGTTTTCTCAAAATGGACGTCTACTGATACACAATAATTAAATGATGTATCTTAAAGGAAAAATTGTACCTTGTTGGACATGGTGCGGTCCATAATGATTTTACCGACATTCCAGTATCCTTATGGGGTCATGCCCTAGAAAAGGTTGCATATGTACAAAAAGGTAACTTAAAAATTCCGCCCCAAGGCTCCATAAAAGTTATGGACAGGAGGATTCTAATCATAAGTATGTTAAGATAAGGGGTTATTCAACTTATGTGAAAAAAGGTTTCAAAGGATAAGCTTGGGACAAGATTTGACAAGTATAGATTTGTGGGACATCCCAAAGTAAGTTTAGGGTATATGTTCTATAATCATACTTAGCACAAGGTGTTTGCTGCGAAACACGATACCTTCTAAGATAAATGTGTTTATCATTGAAGGGGCTAGTGGGAGATAATAGATCTTGAAGAGTTTTTGTGACAACCTGAATTTTTATAAGTTATTAAAATAAGAATTTAATAATTAAAATTCTTATTATGAAATGTATATATTTTGAATTATGTGTTTTGAGTGTGGGTAAGTATATATATTTGCAATTTATCTTGAAATATGTGATTTGGTGTGAAGAGATTAAGTGTGAATATAAAAGAGATGTATATGTTTGGAAAATAAGGCTTGAATATGATATACTACCCTAAACTATAGGTCATATTCTACTTCGGTAATTCACCTTTTGTAATAACCCCTGATTTCGAATAATCCAAAATTTACGAATATTTTTTTTTAATATTAACTGTTAATATTGTACTGTGTATCTGTGATACGAGTCTTTAGAATTAGTCAATATGTGTATTGATTGAGAAATTAGAGTAGAGTTATGCTTAATAGCTTTAGAAACCCTAACCCTAATTTCTGGATAGGGATTCGACAGAAATTGCAGTTATAATGTCAGTAATTGTGAGTATGTGTTTGTCTGTATAAAATTAATGACTAATAATTGACTAGATAGGGTTTTATATTGTAAACCCTAATAAGGGATTAGAAACCTTAATCTCAGATTTAGAAAACCAAATGTATAGTTAAAAACCCTAATTGTACGTCAGGAAACCCTAATTTAAAATTCAGGATTTCCTAAACCCTAATTAGGCAACTCTAATTCTAATTAGCATGCCTAAAGTGTTTGTTAAACTTAAATATGATTAGAAAACCCTAATTATATTTTAGTTATCTTAATTTCTATTTTACAAACCCTAATTATAATTTAGAAATTTAATTTTTCTAATTAAAACCCTAATTGAAAATTTTAGAAGTTAGTGTTTTAAAACCTAAGGGTTTGTGTAAATTGTCAAGTATGCCATTAAATTTAGAATGCAAATGACAAAAATACCCTTTTTACAATTTTTAATGAGCTAACTTGTAAAATTGGTAATATCTTTAGTTGGTGACCTAATTGCTTGACCAATGTCCCAAACACTGATCCAAATCGCCACCTAGTATGTGCATTCATTAAATTAATTACTTAAGTGATAAAGAGAGAGAAAGTCTCAAAATTTGCTCATATTGCTATCTTGCTCTCACTTACTCTCTCTCTCACCAAGACCTCCGAAAATTTCAAGTGTTTCAGTCAAAAAACACCTCTCTTAAACACATAGATCAGATTTGGGGAGCTAAGTTCAAAGATTTGGCTAGAAGGTATAAAACCTAAAACCTATTTTGATCATACATGCTTAGAAAATTTTTATGTTTATGTGTTTATATTTGTGTTAGAAGTTGTTTTTAGTTGATCTATGATGATCCATGATGGATTCATAATATCAAATGGCTTTAAAATAATGTTTTTCAAAACTGTTCTTGAGCTTGAAATGTGGTCTGACAACCAAATGTCAGTGGCCACAAATCCTTGCTCGTTTATGATATTTGTTGTTTTAAAGTTGTTATTGGTAGCTTGTTATGTTGTCTTCAATCTGGAAGTGGAATCACAGTGATTGAATGGCTAGATTTCATTTTATTAATCTGGCCAAACCCCGTTGTGGGCGTTATTGGTCAAAATCTGGGCAACCCAGAATTACATGAACAGCGTCTGACAATACTTTCCAAGGACCAGATTTGTCAGTTGTTATGTTCTTTGTTGTTGTTGTAATCAATGTGTAGCCGGTTGTCTGGACTATAGTTACATGGCTTTAGATTCCACAAATAAGCAGTAGATTAAGCATAGCAGTTGGTCAAAGTAGTCATTTCGATCATGATTACAGTTTCTAGAAAACCCATAAACTGGTTGAGGAATGATTCTGATATGGTTTGACCAGGTTGTATCTTGTGATTTCGTTATAGTTGGACTGGTCTATTGATGTATAATTGTTTTATGTCATGAGTACTGCATGTATGAACCAAGAAACCACCTATCTAATGACCATAACCTAACTTAAAATGGGCATGAAAGTGACCAGACAAAGTTCTGGGTTTCTGGGGAAACCCAGGTAATGTCTGACAAGATTTTTCACAGCTCAGATTTCGTTATTGTGTTGATGTATGACCTATATATTGGTTGATAATTGTAGTGGTGTATACATAATACAAGATCAACGTTTAAACATGACCCAGTAACATTTCGAGATGAGATTAAAATTCGGTCAAACAGAGCACCTTGAACACTGACTTTGTCAGTGTTCTTGAGCCAAGAACACCAAAGGCAATAGAAAAGTGTCACTAAAGGCCTATAGCGACAATTTAATTAATTTTATTTTCCTAATTTCTGGAAAATGATTTAAAATAGAAAATAAATTATAAAAATTACCAAAAATGGTTTTAAAAATAATTTTAAATTATGAAAAATAATTTTTGAGTATTTGGGATATTTTTCATTAATATTTATATTTATTTGAATATTAATGATATTTAATTTATTTAATTAGTGTATTAAATAAATTAGAAAAAAATGATTTTAATATATTAAAATCATTTTAAATAAGAATAAAGTGTTTAAAAATATTTTGAGTTATAAAATGTAACTTTTAATATTTTTGGAGAATTTTCATTAATAATTTAATATTAATGATATAATATTTATTTAATTATTAAATTAAATAAATAATTTTAAAATAGTTTTATTGAATTAAAAATTATTTTAAATGCGAATAAAGTGTTAGAAAATATTTTGAATTATAAAATATAATTTTGGAGAATTCTCATTAATAATTTATTATTAATTGTTTAATTATTAATTATTAAATTAAATAAATGATGATAAAATGATTTTATTGATTTAAAAATGAGAAAAGTGATATAAAAATATTTTAAGTTATAATTAATGACTTTTAATATTTTGATGATAATTTATTAATATTTAAATATTAATGGTGATGATTTAAAAATGATTTTAATTACTTTAAAAATCATTTAAGTAGAATATTGGTGATTTAAAATATTTTAGGTTATTATAAATAACCTTAATATTTTGACAAGTATGTCATTAATATTTTAATATTATTAAATATTAATGATGATGGATTTATTTGATATTTAAATCATTCAAAAATGATTTCAGTGTTTGACAAATTATTATAAAATATAATAATTGTTATAAAATTATTAAAAGCTTCCGAAAAATGTTATAAATGATATTTGATTTATCTAAAATAATATTGAAGCTTAGAGGCTAAGTTTAATTGACAATGCAAGTGTTAATTGTCGAATAGGGTGATCCGAATACCGATAATGGACCGAAGTCCAATCAGACCGAACTAGTTAGAGTTGAGAAGTGTTTATATAGGTTATAAACACTAATGTGACTATGTGCTAATGTGCCTTGGAGAAAAAATTGACGTTGTATTACAGTGTTATGTGTTGTGACATATTATGCTAATTGTAAGACCAATATTGTGAATATAGGTCTTGTGATCGCAGATAAGTTTATTGTGTAGCTGTAATCAGCGAAAGAGGCAAGTTTCCTAACTCAACCTTCAGTTATATTCATTCAATTATTATGGTGGTTAATTATTGCTAATTATACCACGTCCAGGGATTTATTGTTGATTATTCGCAATTAGTGCATGTTTAATAATTCAAATTGAATTACTGATTCAGAAAATATACATTTGTAGAATAACTATTGTTGGATATTCATATCCGTAGAAGCTAGAATTGACAGTACAAATAATTCCTGTTTATTGTCAAATTATGTTGAGAAATGTCTTAGCTAATTATTTTGGCTAGACGAACATTTGTTAGAATTTGATAGATTCAAAAAGAGAAATCAATTATTATTAACAGATCGATGCCAATTATTTCGGCTAGACCGAGAAGTAATTAGAATTTGAAATCACAGTATTTCGTTGTTAAATCAAAATCTTGATTTTGAGACTGAGAATAACAACCTTTTATATAAAGGGATCATTTTATTAGTCGTAAATTCGACTACTGCGCGCTATATTTAAGTATTATGCATAATATAGGGTATAATAAAGCTTATCACTTGTCATACTTGCAGAGGGGTATGATTTAATCTTTATGGTTATCTGATACACCTGAGTATATATCAAAGTAAATCTTTGATATCTACCCGAGAAGATAAGTTCAAGGTCTTGTGTGACCACTCAGCATAAATCTGGAAAACATTCCACTTTTCTATTGCGTAGAATTGATTCTTGATTATTCATTAGAATATCGTAGAAACTTTGAAAGCATTGTATACTTTCGTTAATTTGTTGCATAGGTTGCGAGAAGATTATTTAGAGAAGAACAAATTGTTCATCTATTTCAAAGTTCCCCGAACTTTGTAGTCATTCTATCGAATTAGATAGTTTGTTGTCTTGATTCTGATACATTTATTGTATATCTTAACTTGCGGGGCAAATTTGTTGCTCACCTTTGCTAAATAAAACATTTCAGCTAGGGACGAAGAAGCTAGAGAAGCTGTGAAGACCAAAGACAAAGGTGTTACGCTGTAATAGCTATGCTTAACATTATTATAATGTTGTATTTGTAAACTCTTTTTGTATATCTAAAAGGGTATGTTTATAATATAAAGGTTAGATAACCTGGGACGAATGTATTAACTATATCAGTTAATGTGGTTTATATGTCTATTCATAATTAAATGTGTAGTTAGATGTTACTTATATTGTGGATCGTAAGCACCAAACTCGGGAGTCAGGTAACCTGGATTTGGGGGCGTCACACCTTTCACTTTTGTCAATTAGATGATTGAACTAATAATTTTTTTCAATTTCATTCAATTGGGCCTGCCACATCAAAAATTGCTGACGTGACATCTTAATAGGCTAAATGAGTGCTTATGTGTAAAAAGAATATATATTTTTAATGAGATCAAAATACAAAAAAGGTAAAATAACAAATAAAACAACTAAAAATTACACAAATGAGATCAAAGGACAAAAAGCTTATGACTTTTTTCTTTGCTTTTCCTTCTCATCCTCATAATCATAATCATCATCATCAGTATTTTGGATTTAATCATGGAAGGGTTAATAGGTGGCCTAATTTGAATAACCCTTTTGGGATTTGAGGGAATTTTTGGGTCTGGGTTTTGGGTGTAGTAACCTTTGTCATTTCGGCCACTTTCTTTGGCTTCTTCTCCACCACCGACTTCGCCTTCGGCTTTGCGACAAGCTTCTTCGTCTTCACCGGAGTACCAGCAATGGCCTTCTTAGGCTTAGCAACAACTTTTTCTTCTTAAAAGCTTTCTTCTCCGGCACTGCCTTCTTCTCCATGGCAGGGGCAGCTGGCGCCTTCACTGGACCAGAAAGCTTGAACGAATTCTTAACCTTAATGAGCTTTCCGGAAGCCACAAGCTTCTTCAATTGAACGAGCAAAAGCTTCTTAAAGTTTGGTGGCAAATCTTTCTATTTTTCTTCGATATACTTCGCTATTGCATACTGGCTCGATCCAGACCTCTCCTTTAAAGCTGAGATTGTTTCGTTGATCATCTATGGTTTCAATAAACAGATCAGATAAACTTTACATTCAGAACCAAATTGAAATAAATATAATACACATAAGTAATTCGGATTTGAAATTATACCTCAAGATAAGGAGGATGAGCCCTAGGCTTCTTGATAGCAGCTGATTTCACTTTGGCATTCTTCTTCGTTGGAGTTACAACAGCCATTAATGGAAATAGAGACAGAGGAATTGAGTTATGCTCAGGTATTTCTAGGGAGATAAACTTGATGCCTGTAAATTATTTTGCTTGTGCTTAATTATTAATGTTAATTATATATATTTTCTAATTTATATTATTTGTGTAATTTTTAGTTATTTTATTTGTTATTTTACCTTTTTGTTTTTTGATCTCATTAAAATATATATTCTTTTTACACATAAGACTCATTTAAGCTTTATTAGGATGCTTATACGTCGAGCAATTTACGATGTGGTAATCCAATCAATTAAATTGAAAAAATTAATAGTTCAATCATCTAATTGACAAAATTGAAAGACGGATTACCGAAGTGAAATATTGCATATAGTTTAGGGTAGAAAATCATATTTAAGCCTTAATTTAACTATTAAATGAGATTGTTACGGAAAGGTAATTAACTAAATAATATTAGTTAATTTAATTAAGTTGAAAATTATATTATGAAATAATATAATTCGATTATTATGCTTTATGGAAATGAATTGGTATGCATTAAAATTTCATAAATAATGAGAGTAATTCACTTAATTAAAATGGTGAATTAATATAAATATATTTGATGGTAATTGTTATGGAAGTTGGGTGGAAATTGTTGACGGAAATATTCTAATTTAATTAAATAGTTAAATTAGAGGATTGAGAATTTGTTAAATAAAGTTATAATTATAATTGTTGAATATAAATTATAGTTATATTGATAAGGCTTGACTTAATTTATTAATGAATTAAGTTTAACTTTAATTAATTTAAGAATGTAAGATATTATTTAATGGGTGTGACAAATGGATCATATAGTAATGAAAATTATAAAAATAAATTAAAAAGGGTTTGTGGGTCTAGCCAAACATGGCCTTGTGACCCTTTGCCTTTTGTAACAGCTGGGATAAAGCTACATAAAGACTACGTTTCAGTTATTTTATGTTACGCTTATTATTTTCATAAGTTTGAGAGCAGAGAAGAAAAGATGAATTGAGAGAGGAGATAGATTCTCTGAGAAATTGAAGAAGAAGAAGAATTAATATCATCTAATTGAGCTTAGAAGAATCAAAGGCAAGTTCTAAAGTTTTTTTTTGTTTTTTTTCTAAAGTATACTTCTCTAAAAATGAATTTCTATGGTTAATCTATTAAGGAATTTGTTATATATGTTCTTGAGTATGTATAATATGTTCTATATTGTTTATTGTTGAGTTTTCGGTAAACAAATTCATATTGTTGATGATAAATAAGAAGAGTTTGGTTTTGGCTTAAAATATGTATTTTGGGTCTATTTTGAGACTAAAATTGGTTAGGAGTCTATGTTATAATTGTAAAATTGGTGATGGATTATGTTAATACGATAAGAAACGAAAAGAACGCAAGTTAAATGAATTAATTTGGTTAAAAAAACGAATTCATAGTGAATGAATTTGCTAAACATGTTAAAACATGAAAGTTTAGTATGAACATGAGTTCTGGGTTAAGATTTAGGCTAGCTAGTGTTTCTATAAATTGTTATAATTCTAGTATGTTGTAGTTCTATGAATTAAAAATCCATAGAATTGAAAACGAACTAATTTGGATGTGTATAACTCAAGTTATGAAGATGCGTAGGAGAAAAAGGGTCAAAAAATCACGAGAACAATAACTTGAGTCCCATTTATGCTTAACAGACGTAATTTGACTGCGTGCCCTAAGTCATTTGGGGCACAGTTGCGCTGTGACCAAGGCTTAATTGGGCACAGCTGCGCCCAGAGTATGTTAGGTGTGACTGTTTTTACCTATTTTAGTAAAATAGGCATAACATTTTCATACGAACTCCGATTGAGGTGATTCAAAATGATCTGGAACAAGGACGAATAGACCTAAAACTTTTATTCTTTAAGGGTTTCAATTTGAGGTCTGGAACAGGGGTCACAATGGTCATCTTTAGGACTTTTATGTTCTTAGAGGCAATCGGAGGGCGTCGGGCATGCACATATGCAAGTGTAGTGCTCTTGATGATAAAAGATGTTGTTCTAAGTTATAGAACATGAATATTATGAAGTATAATTACGATTAACATTAATAAATGATATATTATATAAGTTGTATACGCATACTAAGCACACACAAGAGAGATAAATTAAGTGTGCGACGAATAAACGTCGAAACGCCGTGATAAGTGATAATGAACGTAAAAAGTGTTTTAAATCAAATGAAATGAATATTATAAGATATTGAATAGTGTTAATATATAACCAATAAGTAGTCCTAGCAAGACTTAAACACTTGAATGAACTTCGAATATGAAATATAGTGAGCTATAAGTCAAATGTTAACACAATAAAATTGAACATTGTATATTGATAATAGGAAGGGTTATGAGATGTAGAGTAAAGTTTACATTACAACTACTACGCATTTCTATGTGACTAATAGTTAATGTGAATAATTATATAATTGTGTAGGGCACATGTAGTGCAGATAGCTGTAAGCTGTTAAACTATTATTGGTAAACAACGATCAAGGCAAGTCTTTTAGTTCCTATTTGCTATGTGAATTTGATTATTTTAAACCTTTATTACTAAGAGCATGATGTGTTATATATATGTTGAATGTATGAAATGTTAAAGTCAATTTATGACTACGTTGTGACTAAACCATGTTGATTGAGTAAGGAACTCAATCTTTATTCTTGTTATATGAACTGTAGCATGTATGTTATGTTAGTCCGATGTTTATGAGATATATGTTGAGCATGTTATTATGTGCTATGTGATGCATGAAAACTATTAGATTTGATGGGCTGTCGAGCTCAACCTTGCAAATAACCATTTTTGCAGGTTAAGGATTGAAGGTAACACTATGTGCTACTTGAATGACGTGGATTAGAAATAATACACAAAGATTAATATTTTAGCTAAAGTTGTTATTTCTTTAAACTATGATTAAGATTCATGAGATGTACTAAATGTTTTATTATATATAGTTTTATGTTGAGTTGTAAAGTTAAACTTTGAGTTATCTGATATGCAAAGGTTATCGAATTGAAATGTAAAATTTTATATAATAACTGTGATGAAGTGAATCATAGATTATATATAATTCAAAGACATGTAGATGATAAAGGTTTTGATTCAGGGAATTAAAGTAAGAATATAGAAAAGTTTAAATTATTCCGCATATTATTAAGTTTAACATCGAATAATGATGTAAAATCGTGGTTAGACGTATTATTAACGCATCAAGCCTGTGAATTGTATTGTATAAATTTTGGGGTCATTACAGTTGGTATCAAAGCTGTAGGTTATAAACCTTAGGTAGGAGTACCTTAGGCTATAACCTTAGAGAAGAGAGGTGAAGATAATGAAAGAATGAACTCAAATAGAGTTTGAACAATAAGAAGTAATTTAAGAAATTTATAAAGAAGGGATTAAAACATGCGTGAAAGGATTCAAAGAAGAATCTCACAGAGTTATAAGGAGTATGAATGTGGGGTTACCCAACTCCAATAATAAGGATGTAAGGTGATAATAAATAGACAATGTCTATAAGAAGAGAATGATAAAAGAAGTTAAAAATAAGAAGTTATATTTAAGTATGGTACAATTGTACTCTTTAATGGTAGATGTATGGTATCTGGGCTGAACGATTCCTTTATAGAGCAGAGGTATATACGAACTAGCAACTCGGAACCTAGTTTGTTGGTTGTTTGTGGGAAACCACTCAGTGTACCATGAAACTATTAGAGACTCGATGTGTATCAAGTATAGAAATGGATACGTATGATGAAAATGTGGAACTTAAATGAAATGTTGAGCAATGTAAATGAAGTTAGAAATTCTTAAAGGAAGAATTATTATATAAACAAGGAAATTCAAAGAAGAATCTTGAAGAGATATAAAGATAAGCCTAACTCCAATAGCCAAGATAACGAATAATGATGAATAGAAAAAGTTTGTAAGATTAAAAGCATAAATGAAATCATAAATGAGGAAAAGGGAAAGAAAGAGGATTGTAAAATAAAACGATCATGAGTTAAGAAAAGAATTTTAAAGGAGATGATTATAGAATAAGATCACGATGTGATCAGTTTAAGTTATAAAAGAAAGATGGTCTGTAATGTTTGAATAATTATAGCTTGATGCTATGAAGTTAATGTATTATTATATAGTACGAGATAAACTCACGAGGAGTTATAGATAATGTGATACGAGGAATTCGTATTGAGCAAGTTAAGAGCAAGTTATGAGCATGATAGAGTTAGGTGGGATTTCAATTGAAGACTCATGTGATGGCTGAGCTGTACAAACCTTTGTATGGGCGAGGATTTTGTGTTTGCACTCAATTTATCACATTGATAATCATTGCAATGTCGGTGTCGCGCTATCAATGTATATGGGGTGAAAAGGTGATTCTTTTCTCATGTGTATATTTGATAGTTAGAAACTATTAAGATTAGTCAGATATTATTAGGATTAGGTGCGGTTCTTAACACTAAAACATATGGCAAGTTTGTGACTCATAATAATATGGTATGTTTTGAACACCTCAGCGAATGGACGCATATGGTCTGACTAGGATAAGTTCTTAAACTCATATTATTGTGGCAAGTTCCTAAACTTCCAATGTGCGGTAAGTTTGATGAACTATACTGGGGATATAGGAGACTGTAAGTTGAAATACAAGAATATTTAATGTAAAGATTGAAATTGATGGAGAAAATTAGATATTCCAAATCTTCTAGTTTTGCTAGATTTTTGAAATATATTGACTTCGTGCCGATGGTTGTACTTTTAATTTTTTGAAAAATGTTGGATCACACTAGTGAACCAAAGAATTTTGAAAACAGTGCTATTATGTGCGTATCTATGCTATTTGTTTCGGCTAGATAACAAAAAAATGATTTTTAAATTTTCAAAATATATTTTAATTATATTTATTGGGTGATATGATAAACGATGGAGTCATCAATGCAATGGAACCTATTGTTGGATGTGATCATATGATCGTCAACCCACTATGGTGGGATGTAGTATGACAACGTCATAATCATGACGCCATAAAAAGATTTTTGAGATTTCTTTAAGATATGAGAATATATATATATATATATATATATATATATATATATATATATATATATATGTATCGATTGATGTCCGAATTGTTGTAGAAGTCTATGCTATTTGATTCAGCTAGACGAATATTGAAAGATGATCATAAAATTCAAGTGTTTCTTGAGAAGTTATGCCAAACCAAATTGTTTTGGTGTGGATTTAGATGTTGAAAAGCTGAGATGAACAACCCTTTTATAGGGGATTACGTGGAAGCGTTTAGATGTTTGTGCACAATACATGGTACAAAGGGTCGATCACCCTAAGTACGGGAGTCCCTATAGTCTAATGACTGTTAAGGTTTAAGTTGAAAGAGTACTTATAACCGTGGACAGAGTGCACAATACATCGTACGAAGGGCTTAACACCATAAGTACGGGAGTCCCTATAGTCTAATGACTGTTAAGGTTTAAATTGAAATAGTACTTATAACCATGGACACAGTTCAAGGTCTTATGACCCTCAGCATGATTTGGAATCTTTTAAATTCCTGTTATTCATATCGCTTCCCAATTATTGAGCAATTGTGGAAGATTCTTATTATTCTGAAAGGTGAAAATGGAAAGGATGAGAAAATTAAGCAAAACATAATAATTTCAAGAAAGAATTGAAAATCCAAAAGAAGAGAAATATGAAACTCTTAGAAGAGGAAGAGGTGAGGAATATGATGATCTTAGAAAGATCCTTAGAGAAAGAATTTGGTTGTAGAACCTAATGAATAAGATATTAACATAAAATCTATTTTGATAAATGGAATGAACGAATATTAGTAAATAAAATTTCGAGGATAAAATTCTTAGAAGAATGGGTGAATGTAATATCTCGAGTGTTTATGATAATGATCCTTAGAAAAGAAATGAGTGGGTTAAAGAATATATAATACTCAAAATATAATTGAGTTCAAGTGAAAGTTATGAAATAAAACCTAGAATTTATTGAAGTAATGAATGTGGTAGGAAATATAAAACCTATATTAAGATAATGTGTTGAATATATTCAACGATAAATTTTGAAAAGAGAATTGGTGAAAACCAAGTAAGGGAGGTTTCGTTGATTCCGAGGACTTAATCTTTTATAAGGGGAAGGATGACAACCCTAATTTTTATAAGTTATTAAAATAAGAATTTAATAATTAAAATTCTTATTATGAAATGTATATATTTTGAATTATGTGTTTTGAGTGTGGGTAAGTATATATATTTGCAAGTTATCTTGAAATATGTGATTTGGTGTGAAGAGATTAACTGTGAATATAAAAGAGATGTATATGTTTTGAAAATAAGGTTTAATAGTTAATTTAACTATTAAAGAAATTAAATGAGATTGTTACGGGAAGGTAATTAACTAAATAATATTAGTTAATTTAATTAAGTTGAAAATTATATTATGAAATAATATAATTCGATTATTATGCTTTATCGCAATGAAATTGGTATGCATTAAAATTTCATAAATAATGAGAGTAATTCACTTAATTAAAATGGTGAATTAATATAAATATATTTGATGGTAATTGTTATGGAAGTTGGGTGGAAAACTGTTTTAAATCAAATGAAATGAATATTATAAGATATTGAATAGTGTTAATATAAAACCAATAAGTAGTCCTAGCAAGACTTAAACACTTGAATGAACTTCGAATATGAAATATAGTGAGCTATAAGTCGAATGTTAACACAATAAAATTGAACATTGTGTATTGATAATAGGAAGGGTTATGAGATGTAGAGTAAAGTTTACATTACAACTACTACGCATTTCTATGTGACTAATAGTTAATGTGAATGATTATATAATTGTGTAGGGCACATGTGGTGCACATAGCTGTAAGCTGTTAAACTATTATTGGTAAACAACGATCAAGGCAAGTCTTTCAGTTCCTATTTGCTATGTGAATTTGATTATTTTAAATCTTTATTGCAAAGAGCATGATGTGTTATATATATGTTGAATGTATGAAATGTTAAAGTCAATTTAGGACTACGTTGATTGACTAAAGCATTCTGATTGAGTAAGGAACTCAATCTTTATTCTTGTTATATGAACTATAACATGTATGTTATGTTAGTCCGATGTTTATGAGATATATGTTGAGTATGTTATTATGTGCTACGTGATGCATGAAAACTGTTAGATTTGCTGGGCTGTCGAGCTAAACCATGCAAATAACCATTTTTTGCAGGTTAAGGATTGAAGGTAACACTATGTGTTACTTGAATGACGTGGATTAGAAATAATACACAAAGATTAATATTTTAGTTAAAGTTATTATTTCTTTAAACCATGATTAAGATTCATGAGATGTACTAAATGTTTTATGATGTATAGTTTTATGTTGAGTTGTAAAGTTAAAGTTTGAGTTATCTGATATGCAAAGGTTATCGAATTGAAATGTAAAATTTTATATAATAACTGTGATGAAGTGAATTATAGATTATATATGATTCAAAAACATGTAGATGATAAAGGTTTTGATTCAGGGAATTAAAGTAAGAATATAGAAAAGTTTAAATTATTCCGCATATTATTAAGTTTAACATCGAATAATGATGTAAAATCAGAAGTTAGACGTGTTATTAACGACCAAAGTCGGTAATTGTGTTGTATGAATTTTGGGGTCGTTACAATTTTAGAACTACAAAACACTATAAGTAAAATAAGAAAAACATGTAGATAGAACTATTATACCACAACCGAATCGTAAATCTGGAATAGTACCGAAGATACCTGGGAGGTATAGATTCATCATGGATGATGATGATGAGGTACGCATCATAAAGATGATGATCCAGTTAAATACGACGAGGTAAGAGTTGTAGACACTCAGAGAAATGGATTGAAGCAAGCTTTTCAAAAATGAAACATTCGTTTTGATGAGATAATCAAAAGAGTTTGATTTTATCAAAAACAAGAATGAACTTAGTGTGTACAAAAGGGTTAGTGGGAGCGCCGTGACATTCCTAGTTTTATATGTTGATATACTACGGATAAGGAATGACATACCAATGCTACAATCAGTAAAGATAAAGTTGTCTAAACTTTCCTACATGAATGATTTGGGAAGGGTATCATAATTGGGAATACAAATCTATATAGATAGATTTAAAAAGGGATGCTCGACTTAACCCAAGAAACGTATATTCATTTGATGCTAAAGCCATTTAGCATGGCAAACTCCAAGAGATGTCTCATGTTGATGAGCCATGTAGAATATCTCTCTTAATAGTCCTTATAGACTCCTAAAAAGAGAGATCGCATGAGTGACTATCAAGTATGCAATGAAATGTACGAGACCTGATGTTGATCAGTCATATTCTAGAGAAGATCACTGTAAGAAAGTGAAAAATATCTTAAAGTACTTAACCGACACGAAGGATGTGATTAAAATTTATGGCGGATCTAAATGAAAACTAGAGGACTTAACAGACTCAAGTTTTCCGCATGCACTCAAGACGATGAAAATCCACTTTAAGGTAAAGGGTTACCTTGAATCGAGCAGAAGAATTGGAAAGGTTTCAAACAGCAAAGAGTTGATGGTTTAGTGATAAAGACAAAGTATATAGCTATAAATGAAGCTGTAAGTTGATTGTTTGGATGAAAAGTTCATTATAGAACTAGAAATAGTTCCTAAGTCTCATCTTAGATCTAAACATGTGTTGTGGCACTTTCATTTGATTATAGGAATAATTAAAAGATGGGAAATCACTATAGAGATAGTGGACTCTCAAGAACAACATTACATATCCATTAACTAAAGCTTATCCAACAGCAAGATAATCGTCACTTAGAGAAGAAGGGTATGAGATACCATGGCGATTGACTTTAGAGCAAGTGGGAGATTAAAAGTAGTATGCACATAAGCCAATCATATTTAATGATAAAGCATATACTTTTTAACAATCTTATTCATTTATTAATAAAAAGTATTAATTTATTAAAGGCTTTTAATTATCTACATAATGTTTCTTTATAATATATGATAAACCCATAGTTTTAAGCAATGCTTTTAGAATAATGATGATAATCATTCTAATGAGATCTAAATTCTTAGAAAGCTTAAAACTAAAATAGTTCCCAGTCGTTGGTTTACTAAATTGGGGATTAGTGAATTCGGATAGATTGGTACATACGTTGCTTGCTCATTAGATGAGGATGGTTGATCTCGTGATCATTTGTGTGGAGACACTAAAGCAAGTATGTAGGTTCTTATTAGAGAATAAGTTCACTGAACGTGGCTCGCTAAGGAATATCTAATGGAGTTTTACTTACCTGTCAATAGGAATTCTTGTAGTGATAGTAGTACAAGTGATCCTTGGACTTGAGATCATCATAGTATTTTGTGTATGATGAGTTATACTTTGACTTATTCCTTAAGACCATTAGGGTATATCAAAGGGTATGCTTGGGTATAATAAGTTATACATGGAGATAATGTATGATCAATAAAGAATCTACCACTTCTAGTAAAAGAAGAGAAATATCCTATGTGATTCGATAAATAACAACCCAGTAGTCCTTGGCTAAGGCAGGATAAAATTAGAAAGGAGTTTCTAATTAGTATTATTTGGATTTGTGTATTTAAGGATCGAAATACATATAATTAAATAAAATAAGACTTGACAGTAATTCCATGTCTTATATTTAATTGGGACATTGT
Source organism: Panax ginseng (assembly GCA_020205605.1). Lineage (NCBI taxonomy): Eukaryota > Viridiplantae > Streptophyta > Magnoliopsida > Apiales > Araliaceae > Panax > Panax ginseng. The sequence continues at coordinate 89,947,929 of CM035128.1, read as the reverse complement.
ATGGTGGAAGGATTGAATTGTACGGTAACTATTTACTCAAAGGTTCTTTTATGATTAATGTTAAAATCTATATTAGCTGGAAAGTCGTTAATCGCTAAGGAGGCTTATCCCTATTGTAGAATAAATATTATTTATTTAAATAAATTAATAGTTTAATTTATTTATTTTAAATAAGATTAGAATTGTTCTAATTGATTTATTCACAACCGGTTTAATATGGAGAACCTAAAGGGTCACACCATAAAAGGAAGAATAATTATTTAGGAAGAAAATGGCATAATCATAATAATAAGTTAAGTATATTTAATTTAATCTATGGTGATAAAATAAATTAAATAGCTTAATATTTATTATTTTAGAAGTATTAAATATAAATTAATAAGAGAGTCTTATTATTATTATTATTATTATTATTATTATTATTATTATTATTATTATTACTATTATTATTATTTAATTCCTAAAGGAGTTTGAGAATTAATTAATAAAAGTACTCTCATATATCCTAATAAGATTAGGAGGCTAATTATTAAAAAAGTTTAATTAATTATTCCTAATAAGATTGAGAGCCTAATTAATTAAAGGAGTTTAATTAATTAATATAAAACATAATTTCTTAATTGTTAAGGAGGGTTGCATACATCTATAAATAAGAGAAGTCTTATTATGTGTGAGGGTTATTGTTGACTTTTTCATAACAGACGTAATTCCAATAGTTGGGAGAGTACACCCTTTTCTATGAGAGATAGAAAAACTAAGATTTTGCCAAATACCCTTCTTCTTGAATATTTCTTCTTCCTTGGTGGATCACCTCTAGAGGCCAAACATTTGGGTGGCTAACATTGTTAAAGGAAGGAACCAAACCCAGTAGATTCAAGTTGAATGCGAAAAGGATTGGAGGTGAACTTGTACCCAAGGAAGCTCGAATCTTCAATGGTATAATTCTTGTTCTTTATCTTTTCGTTTAATTAATAATTGTGCATAAAGGATGATCCGGGTTAAAGGTTTGTAAAATTTTTAAACTCTAATTTTCCATGCTTCCGGTTATTTTGTGCAATTTGATTGCGTTCATGAATATTACAAACCTAATAGTGGCATCAAAGCCAAACCTTTATGCGAATTATTAATTGTTCAGATTCGATATGTATGTTGATATGTGTTTAGAACAAATTTTTTGGGCATAATTATTGGTATAGAATCATGTTTTTGGGGAAAATTTGCATAATTCGCAAACTAAAAAATAGATTTTAGAGAAAAATATATATATTTTTTTATTTTGATTTTTATTAAGATAAAAGGTTTATTTTGATTTGGAATTGAATTAAAAATAAAGTTGTTTATTTTAATTGGAATTGGATTCCACGTTTGTTTGAATAAAAGAGTTTATTCAAAATTTTTATATTAATTGGAATTATATTCCACATTTGTTTGAATAAAAGTGTTTATTCAAAAAGGTTTTATATTAACATATAGAATTGGATTCCATATTTCATTAAATAAAGGTGTTTATTTAGATATGGAATAAGATTTCATATTATTCAAAATAAAGGAGTTTATTTGTGAATAAGAAAGAGAATCCATATTTCCTTTAATAAAGAAGTTTATTTAGATATGGAATAAGATTTCATATTATTCAAAATAAAGGAGTTTATTTGTGAAAAGGAAAGAGAATCCGTATTTTCTTAAATGAATGAGTTTATTTAGATATGAAATAAGATTTCATAATATCCAAAATGAAGGAGTTTATTTTGACAAAGAATTGGATTCCATAATTAATTAAAATAAATGAGTTTATTTTGATTAAAGAATTCGATTAAAATAAAATAGTTTATTTTATTCAAAATTGGATAAATTAAAATAAAAAAAATTTATTTTGATTTACATTTGGATTAAAATAAAGGAGTTTATTTTGATTCAAAATTAGATTTTATGCTATCTAAATTTACCCATTAAATGATATCAATATTGTGACGCCCCCAAAATAGGTATACATCACCCATCTTGAGTCGCCAAATATATGGTACAAAATTCAAATACAACTTAATTATACAACAGTCGTGTAAAATACGACAAAATATAATCTAAGAGTTTTAATAATAATATTGTCATCTAGAAAATATCCACACTCAATGGAGTCCTCATTATATTTATTGTCACACTATTTAACAGAATAGTGAGGACTACTAATGCTATCATCTCGACCGCCACTCCTCGCTCCCCAGACTAGTCCCAAATTTCACGCTCTCATTTCTTAAAGAGAACAGTGAAAGAAAGGGTGAGCTCAACTAGCCCAGTAAGAAATATTATGACTAAGATAATGTAGAATAAATTATCATTAGTCTTCAACAATGTCAAACTGATAAAATACAATAGACATCAAGTTTAACTGCAGCGGAATAAGCAATCAATTAGAAGGGTTAAGTAGAGCATGATATCTACTATCTTATATGATTTAAAATGTTTTCATCAATTTTTATCATTGAGACTCAGCTTAATAAATAAACCACATCATCGAGTCATCCCTGCACTACGGGCCAAGGATATTCATTAAATCATCAATGGTCATGACTATACCGAATAATCCCTGGTCATAATCATACCAAAAACTGTCCATCAATGCACTACAGGCTACTGAGGACTTTTACCACATCATTTATAACATTACAGGTCATGATTATACCGAATAATCCCTGGTCATAATCATACCAAGTCCATCTATGCACGTAAGCCAAAGATGACTTTCATCACAATATAAGCATGAGGATGATGACAATGACATAATAATTCAATAAAACAAGTTCAAGAATAAATTTTAAAGATTTATAAGTTAATTTATCTTGAAATCAATTACGTCCAAATTGTCAACATGATACTGCTTTGTGGAGTAAAATTCAAGAATGCACAAAAGAATATTTCCATGAAAAGATACTGGATGAAGCGCAAATATCCAGGATATTCTAATAATTACATGGAGTATAGAAGCCAACACTTTAACCAAATGAGTATCATAGAATATATAAAAAAGCAAATGGATTTTCACCTGCCATGCGGTAATCCATGTAGACAAATTATTTGCACAATTTAATAAGGAATGAATGCGAAGGATCATTCACCATGCATGTGATAATCCACATAGACAGATTATTCCAACAGAATAATAAAGAATGGAACTAGGTCATGCGTAATCCACACAGCATGTGATATTCCAAATGAGAATAATAAAGAATGGAATAACCAAGAATTCACCATGCAATGCGATGTAATCGCACAGATGCATAAAAGTTATTCCAACATAATAATAAAGAATGGAACCAGTTCTAAATAAATAATCGCATGCATAACAAGATATTCCAACATAATAATAAAGAATGGAACCAGTCTAGCGTGATCCACACGCATGAGATATTCCAAATGTAATAATAAAGAATGGAATAATAGAAGAATTTCACCATGTATGCGGTGCAAGACTGCATGAGACAGGTTATTCCAACATAATAATAAAGAATGGAATAACGGAAGAATTTTACGATCCGAAATTTCAAATTATAATTTTAAATTTTTAGTTATATAAATATTACTTGAGGTGTTTATTGTTAAATAAATATTTTATTGATGTGATGGTTGTTAGTAAATATTTATGAATCTAAATTTGTTAGATTATATTCTAAATTAAATTAATATATAATTTAGAGAATTGTAATATAACATGAAGTGTTATATTGTTAATTAATAATTTCAAATGATATATTAAATTATTAAATAAAGTTATAATAAAATTATAATTTTATGATATTTGTTAAATGCTATATTTAATTAAAATATAGTATGTGTTTAATTTAATGGGTTAATGTTGGATATGGAAATCCAAATAATAATATGTAATTATAAATTATAAATTAAAGTGTTTATGTAAATAAATTAAAAAGGGTTTAATTTAGTTTTGCCAAACAAGGTTTAAAGGTATTTTAATTCTTTAAAATTTAAAAGGTTTTTGCCAAACAAGCCTTATGACTTTTGAATTTCTAGTTTTTGAATTTAAATAAAATAAATAAATTAAATTAAAATAATAAATATAATATATATTTATATTATATATGTTTAAGTGGTAACCGTTATTATAATTAAGTTGGCGTATTAAGACTATCAGTTTTTCATTTTGGTTATTGTGCATACTGGCTATCAGAGCTTCATTCTAGTTTTGCTAGCATAGAGGCAATAGAGAGAATTGAGAGTTGAGAGAAATTGAGAGAAAGCCTAAGGATTACCAAGCTATTTCAGTAGTTTAACAAGAATTATCCTAACAATTGAAGGTATGTTCTACAACTTTGATATTATTTATGTTTAGGAGTATTACGACAAACTTTTATATAATATGTGAATTTCAAATTGTTGAATTGTTGCTATACAATGGGGATTACTTGTGATTATATGAGTATATGATGATTGGAGATTGTGTTTAAACAAAAATTGCATGCTAATTTTTGGATGACAGTAAAAGAAAATGATGTCAGTGTTTATGTTTTCATATGTAGCTATGTAAGTATCAATTTTGATGGTCAAATTGCATGTTAAGATGTTAATTGAGTTTTGTTTATGCTAGTTTGTTGAGATACGAACATAACGTAATTTGAATGAGATGATTTGGTCAAGTAATGAATTCACAATGATGATTTTTAGGATGAATGTCAAAAAATTGAGTTTTTCATGAAAACATGAAAATTGAGAAATTAAAATAGTTTTAGTGGTTGTAAAATTGTGTTAAGTGGTTGTATGTGTTAGCAACCATGTCTATGATAGTTGTATATTTATTTTATGTGTTGTTATCACTGTTTGATGGGTGAAATTCGTGTTAGTTGGCTTAAGAAAGTGTCGAGCTCATTATGCAAAAGCCGAAGTTCATGTAAGTCAAATACATGGCCCTCATGCGAATACTCTGAGGCCTTGGCGGCGTGGCATCCCCATACAAAACTCGCGTGGCCGCGCCAGTGCCCATTTTCAGACACTGAAGTTTTTTTTTTTCTGCAGACTTTGGTCGTTCTTTGTAGTGTAGCTTAAGGTTATGGTAGTGTGAGAATCATGTAACAACAAGGTTAAATAGAGTCATGATATATGGATTATGACTTCAAAATTTTAAAAAGTGATTAGTAAATCGAGAACGCGTTATGTGATAACTTAGTATATACAATGAACGTTAGATAAGTGTTGCGAAGTATAACACTTGGAATTTCTGAAATGTAAATGGTAATGAAAGACTTGTGCTTCAATGATACATTTAGATATAAGTGTACATGTTATGGTATGTTAGCATATCTAATAGATAATGTGGTTCTAAACCAATGTGTAGGTGAACGTGAGTTTAATATTGTAGCTTACGCCGAGGCAAGTTTCTAAACTCTATCTTTTACATTGAGAAAGTTTCCTAAATTCTTTAATTTCGTTGAGCTAGTTCCATTATTACATTATGTAGCTTTATTCTTTGATTGAGCAAGCTTTTTATTTCAAAGCTGTTGATTGAATAAGTCAATTGTCACTAGAGTTCATTCGAGAGAACTTTAACTCTAATGTTATTTGAATTCTCATTTGGTTGATTCATTCTAACTTGTTTATAGTTAAGCAAGTTTCTTGAGTTATATTCTTGTATAATGAACACAGTTTGAACTCTCGTCTCTATTATTGAACTGTTTTTAATCCTTGTATGAATTAATACCATGTTGGGCAAGTTTTTAGTTTCCAGCTTCCTATCAGTCAATGTATGTTCAGTAATTTCATTTCTAATGTTATAAGACTCTAACCTTAGCTTATTTACTATTCAAGGAAAGGTTTACCACTTTATTCATTTTGTTGAATACTTATGCTATATAGTTATTTCAAGCATGAGTTTAATATGTATAATCAGTTCATTTATGATTCTCAATTGTTCTATGTTATGTTGTAATTATCAAACACTATTGATTCAACTAGTCCTCTAGTTGATGTTCGTTAAACTTCAAATTACCCTTGAAAGCTTATCCAAACCAAACTTTCTTTGGTGCGGACTTGTACTCTAAATACTGAGATGAACAACCCTACTATTATTAGGGGATAACTTACGCGTAGCGTTAAAATGTTTGTGCACAATACATTGTACGAAGGGCTGATCCCCCTAAGTACGAGGAGTCCTTATAGTCTTATGACTGTTAAAGTTGGAGTTGAAAGATTACTCGCAACTGTGGACATAGTTCATGGTCTTATGACCCTCAGTTATGTATATTCCATATTTTGGATTCCAGTTCCTGATTATCATTGATAGAGTACTATTCAGTTTTGATGAGCCTATTCGTTGGCAGTTATTATTGTTATTCTCATGTTGATTCTTTATTATATCCAGTGAGCAATTGTTTTGCTCACTCTTGCATATTTATATACTCATTACAACTAAAGTGGAGAAGGTAGATGAACCTTCAACTAGCAAAGGAAAGGGAAAATTGTACAAGTGATGCTGATTTGTACTTTTATTTATTATGATGATCTCAGACTTTTTAATAATGATGTGATGTAATAAATTTTATTTCCGCACTTGAATGATGTTTAAAGGTTAGATAACCTGGGATTATTTTTGAATGTAACCCTATTTAAGGGAAGGATTTATGGTTTAAATATTATTTACTTGGGTAGATAGTATGAATGTATGAATAGTGAGCACCAAATCTTGTGGGAATGAAGTACCTAGATTTGGGGGTGTCACAGGGTATCAAAGCCTTAGGAATGAAAGCCCTTAGGAAGTAACCTTTGAAAAGATAGTGATGATAAACTCTTATCGAGTTTTAGGAAAGAGAAAGTAATAAAACACTTATGTGTTTATGTGATTACAACTTATGTGCTCGTGAGTGTCGAGTAGTAATGATTAGTAATTAAAACTTAAACTTTGGTTGACAGGATGACTAATATAGGAGGATCCAATCAAAGCTAGAGAGAGGAGCCTCGAGATATTCAATGATTTGGGAACAACTACTCGCCACGGGAAACAGTTCAAATCATCCATAGATAGTTGAGCAGAGAGAGTATACACGATGAGGAGGATGAGATATGAGGCGGATGAGGAGGACCTCGTGGAGCCGCCACGCATGGGGGATGAGGAGGAGGAGGAGCTTCCACTTAATTCGATAGATGTCCGTATGTACGACGAGGTGTATGACCGCAATGTGGAACTTCAAGACACCGTCTAGGAGTTACAAGAGATAGTAGCTGAACAACAGACCTCGATGGCACAGAAAGACGACAAGATCCAAGATCGAGAAGAACGACTGAACAACGTTGAAGAGAAGCTGGTCCATACTGAAGGAGAGAATGAGCGAATGATGGCAGAGATTGCAGAGTTGAAGAACAAGTTGAAAGAAGAATCTACAAAAAGGGAAAGAGCCAAAGACGCGTACAGTGAAGCTTATCAACGAGCCGGAGTAGCAGAGAGGGACGCACAATCAAAAAGGAGGAAGATGGAAGAAATGAACAACGTATTCAACACCGTGATCAATCGAGCTCAAGATTGAGTCATGGGTTATCCGATTCAGTTCGAGATGCTACCATCATACATATTAGATCGCCGAACAATTTTCCGAATCATGGAGGAAGAGCGTCGTAAGGCTACGCAGTATCTTAGTAGGACATTGTAGAAAATGTAATTGATAGGTGATTTGAAAATAAATGAAATGTAAATCCCATTTATGATATAACCAATGGGATAGATGATGATGATGTTGTAAATAGCAGCGATGCTATTGTTTTGATGTTTTTTTTAAAGATGATGAATGAATAAAAGTTATTGTTTTATTCAAAGTGTTAAGTGTTATGTGATAAACTTTTATGATGTGCAACTTAAGTATATAATACTTAAAAGGTTGAATAGAAGCTAATGGATGTATTTTAACAGAAAATGCCTCCAAGACGTCAACCACCACGACAGAGAGCCACTGAGGAAAACAACAACAACAATGTGAGGAAGGAAACCCGCTCAAAGACTAGTGACGTTATCGACGGTGCTTTGCGAAATCAACCTCGTAATCAAGGTACTAAGTTTAAGGATTTCAAGGCGGTTGGACCACTAAAATTCATGGGTCCATGAATCCAAATAAGCACAAACCGGATCATGGAAATTGAGAAGGTTTTTGATGTTGCTAGGGTTGAGGATAACCAGAAGACTGCTTTTGCAACATTTATGTTAAAAGTATAGGCGAGCTATTGGTGGCAGGCCAATAAAACTCGGGAAGGACCAGGAGTGATGACCTGGGATAGGCTTAAGGAGTTGTTCTTCGAGACCTATTTTCCAGAGAGTTCGAAGAGCTAGCTAGAGGTTCAGTTTTTGGAACTAAAGCAGGCAATGATGTCGGTGACTGAATATGCCGCAAAATTCAACGAGTTGGCTAGATGTGTGCCATATCAAGTCAGTACAGACAAGTGCAAGGCAAAGAGGTTCGAATAGGGGCTGAAACCCTAGTTGTACAGTAGGGTTTCCTTGTTCTAGTTGAAGACATTTGTAGCAGTAATGGAGAAGGCGATTCTCACTGAAAGTGGAGGCGAGGCAGTAACAAAACATAACCAGGAGCAGAGGAAGAAGAAAAGTGGAGGTGAAGCTAAGAATGGTGGTGGTGGTAATGGTGGAAATGGCAACAATTTGAAGAGGAAGTGGAATGGGAATGGGGGAGCTGGAAATCAGCAAAGAAACCAGCAAAATAAGAAGTTCGAAGCATGCGCTACGTGTGGAAAGTTTCACAAGGGTGTGTGCTTGATGGGGAAGCCAGTATGCTTCAATTATGGCCAGGAGGGTCACATCGCCCCAAATTGCACTCAAGCTAAGAAGAATGTGTGTTTCACGTGCGGATCCAAGGATTACTTTGCTCACGACTGCCCTAAAAAGAGATCTGGTGAGACAAATGGGAGCAAGGGAAATGCTAGTGGAGGTGCGCTGGCTATTGCTGGACCAACATCAACAAATAAGCCCACAGCCAGAACTTTCAACATGACGGTTCAGGACGCAGTGCAATCAAAAGATGTCATGTCAGGTATTATCCCAATCAATGATATAAATGCATATGTATTATTTGATTCGGGTGCAACTTGCTCGTTTATATCTGATGATTTTGCTAAGAAGTTAGAAATACCTAGTGAAGAGCTGAATTTCCCTTTAAACATAGAAATTGCGAATAGGGAAGTGATTCCTATTAGGTTCGTATACAAGAACTGTAGGGTGAACATTAAGGGGAATGTTATGAAAGTAGATTTAATTCCGATAAAACTCAAAGAGTTTGATGTTATTTTGGGAATGGATTGGTTGTTCAATTATGGAGCGATAATTGATTGCCAAAAGAAGTGTAAACCTTATGACTCACCAAAGGTAGTTTTTCATGGTAGAAAATCGCCTAGACAAATGAAATGTCCGATGATGATGCAGCCAAAAAGTTATTGAGTCGTAGTGTGTATGATATTTAGCTTACATAGTCGATACTCAAAAGAGAGAGGGGGTGAAATTAGAGGAAATACCCGTGGTTAGGGAGTTCATGGACGTGTTTCCGGAGGATTTGCCAGGACTTCCACCTGACCGAGAAATCGAATTCATGATCGACTTAGTGCCAGGAACTGCTCCGATATCGAAGGCCCCGTACAGAATGGCTCCGGTGGAAATGAAGGAACTAATGGTGCAACTGCAAGAGCTGTTAGACAAAAAGTATATTCAACCGAGTGTGTCCCCGTGGGGAGCCCCGGTGTTATTCGTGAAGAAGAAGGATGGGTCAATGCATTTTTGCATTGATTATAAAGAATTGAACAAGGTCACTATTTAAAACAAATATCCATTTCCAAGAATAGATGACTTGTTTGATCAGTTGAAGGGTGCTAGATATTTCTCAAAAATAGATTTGAGAAGTGGGTATGATCAATTGAAAGTAAGGAAGGAGGATGAACCGAAGACGGCATTCCGAACTTGGTATGGACATTACGAATTTTTAGTGATGTCATTTGGTTTGACAAACGCCTACAGCTGCGTTCATGGATTTGATGAACATGGTGTTTAAACCATTTTGGACAAATTTTGGTGGTGTTCATCGATGATATTTTGGTGTACTCTAAAACTCAAGAGGAACACGTGGAACACTTCACGTCGACGTTGGAGACGTTAAAAGAAAAAAAGTTTTACGCGAAATTCTCTAAATGTGAATTTTGGGTTGGACGTACAATTTCTTGGGCATGTAATTGATAAGGATGGGATTTCCGTGGATCCATCAAAAGTTGAGCGAAGATAAATTAGGAACAACCAAGAACTCCATCGTAAGTAAGAAGTTCTTGGGTTTGGCGAGCTATTATAGTCGGTTTATTCAAGATTTTTCCAAGATTGCCACTCCGTTGACGAATTTGATAAGAAAATCTATAAAATTTGTTTGGACGGAGAAGTGTGAGGAAAGTTTTCAAGAACTGAAGAAGAAGTTAAGTGTGGCACCTGTGTTGTCGTTACCAGTTAGTACAGGAAACTTTGTGGTGTATAGTGATGCATCACACAAAGGTTTGGGTTGTGTCCTTATGCAGAACAACAAGGTTATTGCATATGCATCAAGGCAACTGAAAGACTACAAAAAAGGATATCCGACTCATGATTTAGAGTTGGCGGCGGTTGTATTCGCACTGAAGATATGGAGACACTATCTCTACGGAGAAAAATGTGAGATCTACACAGACCATAAAAGTCTGAAGTATATTTTCACACAGAAAGACCTGAACATGCGGCAAAGGAGATGGATGGAATTGATAAAGGATTACGATTGTGAGATCTTTTATCATCCGGGCAAAGCTAATGTGGTTGCAGATGCCTTAAGTAGGAAAGGCAGAGAAAAGTTGATGTTGTTAACAGATAAGGAGGAGCTTATTACAACAATGGCAAGGCTAGAGCTGGAAATCAAATTTCCAGAAGAATCCGATGAAAAATTGTACCAGATGGAAGCCAGTCAAACTTTGGTGGACAAAGTGAAGAACGAGTAGCTACAGGATAAAGAATGCAAGAAAATAAAAGAAAGAGTGGTCGATGGTAAAGAAGCAAAATACCAGGTTGATACTGCGGGAATGCTAAGATTCGAGGGACGAATTTGGGTTCCAGCAGTATAGGATATTAAAGAAGACATATTGACGGAAGCTCATAGCTCAAGATATTCAATTCATCCGGGAAGTACGAAAATGTATCAAGATTTGAGATGTCATTTTTGGTGGCTGAACATGAAAAGAGATGTTGCAGAATGCGTTGCAAAGTTCTTGACATGTCAGAAAGTGAAGGCCGAGCATCAACGACCAAGAGGATTACTTCAACCGTTGGAGATACCGGAATGGAAGTGGGAGCATATCACAATGGATTTTGTGGTAGGTCTTCCAATGACTCAGAAATGATATTATGCGATATGGGTGATAGTGGACAGATTAACCAAATGTGCACACTTTTTGCTAATAAAGATTAGATTTAATCTTGATCAGCTGGCAAAACTATACGTTAAAGAGATCGTCTCAAGACATGGAGTTCTAGTGTCAATTGTATCAGACAGAGATCCGAGGTTCACATTAAATTTCTAGAAGAGACTACAAGAATGTGTGAGAACGCAATTGAAGATGAGCACATCGTATCATCCGTAAACCGATGGGCAAAGCGAAAGAACGATCCAGACGCTTGAAGATATGCTTAGAGCTTGCATCATGTATTTTAAAGGAAACTGGGATGATCATCTACCATTGGTGGAATTTGCATACAAGAATAGTTACCACACAAGCATTGGTATGCCACCATACGAGGCGTTAAACGGCAGAAAGTGCAGAACTCCACTATGCTAGGATGAAGTTGGAGAACGGAAAATGTTAGGCCCATAATTGGTTCAGCAGACCATTGAAATTATCAAACTCATCAGAGCAAGACTGGCAAGATCGACAGAAAAAGTATGCTGATCAACACAGGCAGAGTCGTGAGTTTGAAGCAGAAAATTTCATATTCCTGAAAGTTTCTCCTTGGAAGGGGAAGATTCATTTCGGTAAGAAGGGCAAGCTCAGCCCGAGGTTTATTGGACCTTTTGAAATTCTACGCAGAGTGGGAGAGGTGCCTTACGAAGTAGCTTTACCTCCAGAATTAGAGCATGTGCACAATGTTTTTCATGCGTCGGTGTTGTGACCATATAAACCTAATTACAAGCATGTGATCGAGTATGAACCGTTGCAGTTCAATAAAGATTTGTCTTATGAAGAGATTCCTATCCAGATAGTAGACAAGAAAGAACAAGTGCTCAGGAATAAAGTGATACCTTCTGTAAAGGTGATATGGAGAAACCACAATGTCGAAGAGGCTACGTGGGAACTCGAAGTGGAAATGATGAAGAATTACCTTGAGTTATTTGTTTAGTCTATGTCTTCGATTCTTGGGGAAGGAATCTTTGTAAGTAGGGGAGAATGTGACATTTGATTGTTTGAATTGTGATTCTGGGGATGTAAACCTTGTAAAGAGGAAGGATGTAACGATCCTAAATTTCAAATTATAATTTAAAATATTTATTGAATAATATAAATATTTATTTGAGGTGTTTATTGTTAAATAAATATTTTATTGATGTGATGGTTGTTAGTAAATATTATTAATCTAAATGTGTTATGAATTTTTCTAAATTAAATTAATTTATAATTTAGAGAATTGTATTATAGCATGAAGTGTTATATTGTTAATTAATAATTTCAAATGATATATTAAATTATTAAATAAAGTTATAATAAAAATTATAATTTTGTGATATTTGTTAAATGCTATATTTAATTAAAATATAGTATGTGTTTAATTTAATGGATCAATGTTGGGTATGGAAATCCAAATAATAATATGTAATTATAAATTATAAATTAAAGTGTTTATTAAAATAAATTAAACAGGATTTAAATTAGTTTTTGCCAAACAAGGTTTAAAGGTATTTTAATTTTTTAAAATTTAAAGGGTTTTTGCCAAACAAGCCTTATGGCTTTTGAATTTCTAATTTTTGAATTTAAATAAAATAAATAAATTAAATTAAAATAATAAATATAATATATATTTATATTATATACGCTTATGTAGTAACCATTATTATAATTAAGTTGGCGTATTAAGATTATTATCGCTTTTCATTTTGGTTATTATTAGCATCTTGGCTATTCGAGGCTTCATTCTAGTTTTGCTAGCATAGAGGCAATAGAGAGAATTGAGAGTTGAGAGAAATTGAGAGAAAGCTTAGGATTTTCAAGTAATTTCAATTGGTTTAACAAGAATTATCCTAACTAATTGAAGGTATGTTCACAACTTAGTGATATATATTTATGTATATATAGTATTACGACAAACTTTTATATAATATGTGAATTTCAAATTTGTTGAATTGTTGCTATACAATGGGATTACTTGTGATTATATGAGTATTTGATGATTGGAGGTTGTGTTTAAATAATAATTCGCATGCTTAATTTTTAGATAACATAAAAAGAAAATGATGTCGTTGTTTATGTTTTCATATGTAGCTATGTAAGTATCAATTTTGATGGTCAAATTGCATATTAAGATGTTAATTGAGTTTTGTTTATGCTAGTTTGTTGAGATACTGAACATAATGTAATTTGAATGAGATGATTTGGTCAAGTAATGAATTCATGATTTTTAGGATAAATGTCAAAAATTGAGTTTTTCATGAAAACATGAAAATTGAGAAATTAAAATAGTTTTAGTGGTTGTAAAATTGTGTTAAGTGGTTGTATGTGTTAGCAACCTTGTCTATGATAGTTGTATATTTATTTTATGTATTGTTATCACCGTTTGATGGGTGAAATTCTTGTTAGTTGGCTTAAGAAAAGAAAAGTGCTCAAGCTCTGCTCGCAAAACCGAAGTTAAGTCGTACGCCATGAGGCCATTGGTAGCAGGTGACGTGAAGTCATGCGCACGCTTGGTGACGACATCCCCATACAAAACTCGCGCAGCCACGCCAGTGCCCATTTTCAAACACTGAAGTCTGTTTTTTGTTTTGCAGACTTTGGTCGTTCTTTGTAGTGTAGCTTAAGGTTATGGTAGTGTGAGAATCATGTAACAATAAGGTTAAATAGAGTCATGATATATGGATTATGACTTCAAAATTTTAAAAAGTGATTCGTAAATCGAGAACGTGTTATGTGATAACTTAGTATATACAATGAACGTTAGATAAGTGTTACGAAGTATAACACTTGGAATTTCTGAAATGTAAATGGTAATGAAAGACTTGTGCTTCAATGATACGTTTAGATAGAAGTGTACATGTTATGGTATCTTAGCATATTTAATAGATAATGTGGCTCTAAACCAATGTGTAGGTGAACGTGAGTTTAATATTGTAGCTTACGCTGGAGGCACGTTTTTAAACTCTATCTTTTACATTGAGAAAGTTTCCTAATTCTTTAATTTCGTTGAGCTAGTTCCATTATTACATTATTTAGCTTTATTCTTTGATTGAGCAAGCTTTCTATTTCAGCTGTTGATTGAATAAGTCAATTGTCACTAGAGTTCATTCGAACAAACTTTAACTCTAATGTTATTTGAATTCTCATTTGGTTGATTCATTCTAACTTGTTTATAGTTAAGAAAGTTTCTTGAGTTATATTCTTGTATAATGAACATAGTTTGAACTCTCGTCTCTATTATTGAATTGTTTTTAATCCTTGCATGAATTAATACCATGTTGGGCAAGTTTTTAGTTTCCAACTTGCTATCAGTCAATGTATGTTCAGTAATTTCATTTCTAATGTTATAAGACTCTAACCTTAGCTTATTCACTGTTCAAGCATGAGTTTAATATGTATAATCAGTTCATTTATGATTTTCAATTGTTCCATGTTATGTTGTAATTATCAAACACTATTGATTCAACTAGTCCTCTAGTTGATGTTCGTTAAACTTCAAATTACCCTTGAAAGCTTATCTAAACCAAACTTTCTTTGTTGCAAACTTGTACTCTAAATACTGAGATGAACAACCCTACTATTATTAGGGGATAACTTACGCGTAGCGTTAAAATATTTGTGCACAATACATTGTACGAAGGGCTGATCCCCTGAAGTACGAGGAGTCCTTATAGTCTTATGACTGTTAAAGTTGGAGTTGAAAGATTACTCGCAACTGTGGACATAGTTCATGGTCTTATAACCCTCAGTTATGTATATTCCATATTTTGGATTCCAGTTCCTGATTATCATTGATAGAGTACTATTCAGTTTTGATGAGCCTATTCATTGGCAGTTATTATTGTTATTCTCATGTTGATTCTTTATTATATCAAGTGAGTAATTGTTTTGCTCACTCTTGCATATTTATATACTCATTGCAGCCAAAGTGGAGAAGGTAGATGAACCTTCAACTAGCAAAGGAAAGGGAAAATTGTACAAGTGATGTTGATTTATACTTTTATTTTTATAATGACCTTAGACTTTTAATAATGATTTGATGTAATAAATTTTATTTCCGCACTTGAATGATGTATAAAGGTTAGATAACCTGAGATTATTTTTGAATGTAACCCTATTTAAGGGAAGTATTTATGATTTAAATACTCTTTATTTGGGTAGATAGTATGAGTGTATGAATAGTGAGCACCAAATCTTGTGGGAATGAAGTACCTAGATTTTGGGGTGTCACAATAATAATAAAGAATGGAATAGCAGAAGCTCTCTTCATGAATATGAAAGAAAAAATATCCCTTACCTTAGAAAGAAACTGGATACTGGAGTAGAGAGGTAGCAGACTTCTCTTCTTCTTTCTCTTTATAATTTCTCTCTATAATAATTGCTCTACAGCTTTAGTGAATTAGTAAGAAATGAAGGAAGAATGAGCTTCTATTTATAGGAAAATATAGTTTTGATAATTGCACATTTTGGGGCTCGAAATATTACAGTACAATACCTTCAACTTTTCTTTCATTTTTAATTTAGTCCTGCAAGTATTATCAAACATGCACCACCTCCCGTAATAGTAAATAATGTGAGTCAATAGTTCAATCATGTGAATCAATAGTTATAATCATGTGAAAATACGAATTACAGTATAGTACCTCCATCTATACCTTAATTTTTAACTTAGTCATGCAAGTATTATCAATCTTGCACCAACTCCCCTAATAGTACAAGAATGTGAATCAATAGTACACACATGTGAACAAATAGTTATAATCATGTGAATTAGTAGCAATTAATTGCTCATTTATCCGGTTAATTATCCGACTAGTCAGTATAACTTTCAGACATCAATTAATATCGAAATAAATGTTGATTTCCACTAACACTAATAATTCCAACACAATGGAACTATCAATTTCATCTTTAATCAACACGAACTTATTCATCATTAATATTATAACTCACAATATTTAACAACCAGGTCGTTCCTAGGAAATAGAGGGCTTTCCGATAAGGATTTCTCCTTATTGGCGCACAATTAGATGACCAAACCTCTCCTTGATAGAACTTCTAGACATTGTAAATATTGTAATTTAATAATATGAATAACTTTGTCGTCTCAGTTATTGATTTAATAATATATCATATAATGAAGATGATACTGTGACAATAATTAAATCAATAATATGAGAGATATGATGCAGCAATTATTGTAGCAATAATTGAGTATAACTGAGTGACTTCTCACGTAAGCATCAATAATCAATACCGTGTGCTACTATGAAACCACGCGACATCGTATTTTTACTACCGGGTAGTTCAACGGTTTAACGGTAAAACTTCCGCCATTATTTTTATAAAAGATAATTATGTCATTTTCTAACTACAACAATACTTTCATTTGTGGGGTCCACCCGATGATTGTCTTTGTCGCATTTAATATTCCCTGTTAAAATGAATATTCCCAGAGCCAATCGAATATTACATAACCACTTGCTTACTTTGCAAAATTTGTAAATATTACCTACAACTATAACATTATATCAAATCCACACCATAATATTCAAAAATATATTTCGAGAAAATTATTCTTTATTCATAAACGTTAGGGTCTTACAACCTCTCCTTCTTATGAAATTTCGTCCTCAAAATTAGGGTGCATACCTGGTATGTCGAAGAGATGAGGATACCTTGATTTCATCTAAGATTCTAACTCCCAGGTCATTTCCTCCACATCGTGGTTTCTCCACAAAACTTTGACTTGAGGAATAACTTTAGAGCGTCGAATATGATCCTTCTTATCCAAGATTTTAATAGGTAACTCTTCATACGTTAAATCTTCCTCTATCTCGTCTGGTTGTAATTCAATAATATGGTTCGGGTCTTTCACATATTTATGTAACATAGATATGTGAAAAACGTTATGAACACGAGACATACTTGGCGGTAAAGCGAGTCTATAGGCCACAGTTCCTACTCGATCAAGGATTAAAAATGGGCCAATGAATCGAGGATTGAGCTTTCCTCTCTTTTCAAATCTTGTAACTCCTTTCCATGGAGCAACACGTAATAACACATGATCTCCAATATTGAATTCCACATATTTTCGATGAAGATCAGCATAACTCTTTTGTCGATCTTGTGAGGTTTTTATACGTTGTCGGATCGATTGAATCTTTTCTGTAGTCATACGTACCAAATTCGGTCCCAACAATGTTGCTTCACCAACCTCATCCCAACATACTAGAGAACGACACTTTCTTCAATACAACGCCTCAAATGGAGCCATGCCAATACTTGCTTGATAACTATTGTTGTAGGAAAACTCCACCAATGGTAAGAACTTATCCCAACTTCCCTTAAATTCAAGGACACAGAGTCTTAATAAATCTTCAAGAGTTTGAATAGTTCTTTCTGACTGCCCATCCGTTTGAGGATGATATGCCGAACTAAATCATAAATCTGTGCCCATAGCTTTTTGCAAACTAACCCAAAATCTTGAAGTGAATCTTGGGTCTAGATCAGACACTATGGATATGGCATACCATGCAATCTTACGATCTCGTTTATGTACATACTAGCAAGACGTTTAAGTGTAAAAGTTCCCCGTATCAGTTAGAAATGAGCAGACTTGGTCAATCTATCAAGAATGACCCAAATCGCATCTATGCCTTGAGAAACCTTGGGAAGACCAGTAACGAAATCCATGGTAATTTGCTCCCACTTCCATTCTTGAATTTCAAGTGGTTGCAATGGACCTTTTGGCACTTGATGCTCCACCTTGACTCGTTGACAAGTTAGACACCTTGAGATAAACCCCGTTATCTCTCTCTTCATAGTGCTCCACCAAAATGTATGTCGAAGATCACGATACATTTTGGTACTCCCAGGATGGATTGGAAACGGTGTGTTGTGCGCCTCCATCATAATTTTATACTTCAAGTCAGAATCGTTAGGAACACAAAGTCTGGAGTTGACTCGAAGTATTCCTTCTTTATCGATTCTTGCTTCTGGAATAGCACCTTCTTGCACTTTCTTCCTCATACGCATTAGCTCCAGGTCTGTAGTTTGAGCAAATTTAACTTTATCGATTAAAATCGGTTCCACTCGTATATTCGCCATCATCACATGGGTCCCTGGAGTCTTTAACTCTGTTTCCATCCTTTCCAAGTCATTCAAAATGGGTCTTTGCATTGACAATCTTACACTCGTACCCGCATATGATCTTCTACTCAATGCGTCAGCTACTACGTTCGCTTTTCTAGGATGGTATTAGATGGTATGATCATAATCTTTCAACAACTCAAGCCATCGTCGTTGCCGCATGTTGAGTTCTTTTTGAGTGAAGAAATATTTAAGGCTTTTATGATCCGTATAGATCTCCACCATCTCTCCATACAGGTAATGCCTCCAAATCTTAAGCGCAAAAACGACTGCTGCTAACTCTAGATCATGAGTAGGATAATTCCGCTCATATTCTTTGAGTTGTCAAGAGGCATAGGCTATGACTTTCCCATGTTGCATGAGAACACATCCTAACCCTTTGCTTGAAGAATCACTATAGATGACAAATCCCTCCGAGGCAGATGGTATTGTCAAAACAGGTGCTGAAATGAGTCTCCTCTTGAGTTCTTGTAAACTCTTTTCACATTCCTCGCTCCAACCGAATTTTATATCTTTTCGAGTCAGCTGAGTTAATGGAGTAGCGATTCGAGAAAACCCTTCTACGAATCTCCAATAATAACCAGCTAAGCCGAGAAAGCTACGTACTTCGGTCATTGACTTAGGTTGCTCCCAGCTTTGAATTGCTTCAATCTTTGCCGGGTCACCAGATATTCCATGATTTGATATCACGTGCCTAAGGAATGCAACTTCCTCAAGCTAGAACTTGCATTTCTTCAACTTGGCATAAAGCTTGTTTTCACGAAGCTTTTGGAGTATCAGCATCAAGTGTTTCTCATGGTCTTCGCTGGTTTTGGAGTATATGAGGATGTCATCAATAAAGACAACCACAAAGTGATCCAAATATTCCTTGAATACTCGGTTCATCATATCCATGAAGGCAGCATGAGCATTAGTCAATCCAAAAGACATGACTAGGAATTCATAATGCCCATACCGAGTTCTGAAAGCAGTCTTTGGAATGTCATCAATTTTAATCTTCAACTGATGATATCTGGAATGAAGATCAATCTTTGAAAAGAATTTGGCACCTTGCAACTGGTCAAACAGGTCATCAATATGTGGCAATGGGTACCTATTTTTGATGGTGACATGATTCAACTCCCGATAATTAATACAAAGTCGCATACTTCCATCTTTCTTCTTCAAGAATTAAACAGGAGCACCCCAAGGAGAAGTACTAGGATGAATGAAACCGATGTCTAACAATTCCTGCAGCTAGGTTTTTAACTCCTGAAGTTCAATAGGAGCAATTCGATATGGGGCTTTGGAAATGGGTTTTGTACCGGATTTAAGGTCGATACAAAATTCAATTTCACGCTCTGGGGGTAGGCCAGTAAGTTCTTCAGGGAATACGTCAGGAAATTTATTAACAATAGAAATATCATTCAAATCTGACGTATCTTTATTTAAATTCGAGACATAGGCTAAGAAATCTTGACATCCATTTTTTAATAAACGAATAGCTTTATGACTTGATATGACAATGATTGATTTTAGTGGTTTGGTTGCTTGAATTCGCATAATAGGTTGGTTAGGAATATGAAAGCTAACAACCTTACGAGAACAATTGATTTTAGCATGATGAGTAGTTAACCAATCAACCCCTAAAATTACATCAAATGCAAGTATTTTCAAAGAAATAAGATCGACAGGTAACGTGCAGTTATCGATTTGAATTAAACAAGACTTATAAACCATGGATGTAATGAAGGTTTCTCCCAACGTAGTTTTAACAGATAAGTCAAAGTCTAATTTCTCCGGAGTCAAATTTAAACATTGAGCGCAAGTAGGAGAAATAAAGGAATGGGTAGAACCGGTATCAAATAAAGTATAAACTTCGCTAGAGTTTATGATTAGCTTACCCGTGATTACCTCGTTCTGATTCCTCGCTTTTTAGGAGGTTACGCCAAACGTTCTCCCTTGAACTACCGGTTTTGTCTTGTTTGGAACACCCTTTGATGCCTCTATCCCAGCTGGACTTGACTTTGGTGCATGACAAAATCGGGCTAGGTGACCTTCTTTTCCATAATTATAACACGCTTTGGACTGCATCGTGAATTTTGGACTTATGTGTCTTTCCCCTCCACATTTATAACATACGACCGATGGTCGTTCTCCTTCCTTAACAATAAGTGCTGGAGCTGACATCTTTCCATCCTTGTTGAATCTCCTCTTCTTAAAATGTCCACTCTTATTATCATGGCCATGATTACCACCGAAGTGATTATCATTTCTGGTATGTTGATTCCCTCTGCGTTTGTTGTCACTGCTTCGATGACTGCTACCACTGGTATTATCGACTTGTCGGTTGCTCTATCTTGGTTGGGTTGACTCATTATCGCGCTCCAATAACTGAGCCCTATTCACAACATCTAAATACAAACACAGTTTGTGAGAAATTAGGTATTGACGTATCTCGGGTTTCAAACCTCTTAGAAACATCCGTGTCATTCTCTCAGCATTATCAACCAAGTGGGATGCACACCGAGATAACTCGAAGAAACGAAGCTTCACCGATCTTCGCCCACGGTCATATTGTTTTGCTCAAGCTTGATGAACTCTACCTCCTTCATGTGATGAATACTTTCAGGAAAGTATTTGTCATTGAACAAATCTTGGAACTTCTCCCAAGATATTTTGAGTGCGGCAGGTTGAGTACGCTTTACAGATTCCCAGCAGTAATCTGCCTCTACTCGCAACATAAAGGTGGCAAAGGGAACCTTTTGCTCCTCGGAGCATCCCAAGACATCAAATATCTTGTTGATCTGCTTTATCCACGTCTCCGCCTTAAGTGGTTTTGGCTCTACAAAAAACTCCGGTGGTCCCAGCTCCTTGAAATGCTTAGCGGTGACCGTCCAAGAGTTGTCAGTGTTTCCACCTACATTTTGGACAGGAGCCGCTTTCGTCTGATGTTGCATGAATTGTATAAAGCCTCTGAACATCCCATCGTTCACAATTTCATCGGTGTTATTGTTTATATGAGGATTATTGTCTTCCTGTTGCACATTATCCTGGGCATTAATCTGTGGTGACTCAACGGTCTCATGTGCTTCATTGTTTATCTCAACATTTTTGGATGTCATTTTTAAATACTGCCACAAAACAAGGCTTAATTAACATATCACATATAATCCCTATACTCTGACCGACCAATTAAATACCAAATAAACTTAGGTAGGTCATACTAGCGAAGAAATTCCCCGTCTCTCCCCTCCTAGTTCTTGTCTCACATCTCAGCCAGGGATCATATCCCTAGCTTTGATACCAACTATGATGCCCCCAAAATAGGTATACATCACCCATCTTGAGTCGCCAAATACATGGTATAAAATTCAAATACAACTTAATTATACAACAGTCGTGTAAAATACGACAAAACATAATCTAAGAGTTTTAATAAGAATATTGTCATCTAGACAATATCCACACTCAATGGAGTCCTCATTACATTTATTGTCACATTATTTAATGTATATAGTGAGGACTACTAATGCTATCATCCGGACCATCACTCCGCTCCCCAACTAGTCCTGGCCACGCTCTCATTTCCTCAAGAGAATATAGTGAAAGAAAGGGTGATCTCAACTAGCCCAAAGAAGAAATATTATGACTAAGATAATGCAGAATAAATTATCATTAGTCTTCAACAATGTTAAACTAATAAAATACAATAGACATCAAGTTTAACTTCAACAGAATAAACAATCCATTAGAAGAGTCAAGTAGAGCATGATATCTACTATCTTCTATGATTTTAAAATGTTTTCATCAATTTTTATCGCTGAGACTCAGCTTAATAAATAAACCACATCATCGAGTCATCCCTGCACTACGGGCCAAGGATATTCATTAAATCATCAATGGCCATGACTATACCGAATAATCTCTGGTCATAGTCATACCAAAAATAGTCCATCAATGCACTACAGGCTACTAGGGACTTTTACCACATCATTTATAACATTACAGGTCATGATTATACCAAATAATCCCTGGTCATAATCATACCAAGTCCATCTATGCACGTAAGCCAAAGATGACTTTCATCATAATATAAGCATGAGGATGATGACAATGACATAATAATTCAATAAAACAAGTTCAAGAATAAATTTTAAAGATTTATAAGTTAATTTATCTTGAAATCAATTACGTTCAAATTGTCAACATGATACTTCTTTGTGGAGTAAAATTCAAGAATGCTTAAAAGAATATTTCCATGAAAAGATACCGGATGAAGCACAAATATCCAGGATATTCTACTAATTTCATGGAGTATAAAAGCCAAAACTTTAACCAAATGAGTATCATAGAATATATGAAACTGCAAATGGATTTTCACCCGCCATGCGGTAATCCACGTAGACAGATCATTTCCACAATTTAATAAGGAATGAATACTAAGGATCATTCACCATGCATGTGATAATCCACATAGACAGGTTATTCCAATAGAATAATAAATAATGGAACCAGGTTATGCGTAATCCGCACAGACATGATATTCCAACAGAATAATAAAGAATGGAATAATAAAGAATTCACCATGCATGCGATAGGATCGCATATACATGTTATTCCAATGAATAATAAAGAATGGAACCAAGTCTAAGTAATCCGCATGCATATGATATTCCAACATAATAATAAAGAATGAAACTGTGTCTAAGCGAATCCGCATATACAGTGATATTCCAATGTAATAATAAAGAATAGAATAATGGAAGAATTTCACCATGTATTCGGTATTACATGTACAAAAGTTATTCCAACATAATAATAAAGAATGGAATAACGGAAGAATTTCACCATGTATGCGGTATTTCTACATGACAAAGTTATTCCAACATAATAATAAATAATGGAATAATGAAGAATTTCACCATGTATACGATACTTAATGTAGGCAGGTTATTCCAACATAATAATAAAAATGGAATAGCGTAAGCTCTCTCACTTAATCTGAAAGAAATAATACCCCTTACCTTAGAAAGAAACTGGATATTGGGGTAGAGAGGTAGCAGACTTCTCTTTTCTTTCTCTCTATAATTTCTTTCTATAATAATTTCTCTATAGCTTTAGTGAATTGGTGAGAAATAAAGGAAGAATGAGCTTCTATTTATAGGAAAATATAGTTTCAATAATTGCACGTTTTGGGGCTCGAAATATTACAGTACAATACCTTCAACTTTTCTTTCATTTTTAATTTAGTCCTGTAAGTATCATCAAACTTGCACCACCTCCCCTAATAGTAAATAATGTTAATCAATAGTTCAATCATGTGAATCAATAGTTATACTCATGTAAAAATATGAATTACAGTATAGTACCTCCATTTATACCTCCATTTTTAACTTAGTCATGCAAGTATTATCAATCTTGCACCAACTCCCCTAATAGTACAAGAATATGAATCAATAGTGCACACATGTGAACAAATAGTTATAATTATGTGAATTAATAGCAATTAATTGTTCATTTATCCGGTTAATTACCCGACTGGTTAGTATAACTTCCAGACATCAATTAATATCGAAATAAATATCGATTTCCACTAACACTAATAATTCTAACATAATGGAACTATAAATTTCATCTTTAATCAACACGAACTTATTCATCATTAATATTATAACTCACAATATTTAACAATCAGGTCGTTCCCATGAAAGAGGGGGCTTTCCGATAAGGATTTCTCCTTATTGGCGCACAATTAGATGACCAAACCTCTCCTTGACAGAACTTCTAGACATTGTAAATATTCCAATTTAATAATATGAATAACTTTTTCGTCTCAATTATTGATTTAATAATATATCGTATAATGCAGATAATATTGTGACAATAATCGAATTAATAATATGAGAGATATGATGCAGCAATTACTGTAGCAATAATTGAGTATAACTGGAGTGACTTCTCACGTAAGCATCAATAATCAATACCGTGCTACTATGAAACCACGCGCCATTCATCAGTACTTTACTACCGGTAGTTTAAACAGGTTTAATCAAGAAAACTTTCGTCATTATTTTTATAAAAATATAATTATGTCATTTTCTATCTATGACAATACTTCCATTGTGGGGTCCACCAATGATTGTGCCGTCGTACGAATATTACTTGTTAAAACGAATATTCCCCAACCAATCGAATATTATATAACCACTTGCTTACTTTGCAAAATTTGTAAATATTACCTACAACTCTAACATTATATCAAATTCACACCATAATATTCAAAAATATATTTTGAGAAAATTATTCTTTATTTATAAAAGTTGGGGTCTTACAAATATATATTGAATGTTTATTATTCATGAGATGAATGTTATTTATTGATGCATATGGTGATGTGTATGATAATAAATGAGATTGGTTATGGACTATTGACCAATGTGATTGGATTTTATTTTAGTTGGATGCATGAATATATGAGTTTTATTAAATGGGGTCTGCGTACCTTGTCTTCTCTACTTTTTTCTTAATATAAATTCTATCCTCCTCTTATGTACTTTCCCTTAACTACAAAACCACTGAGTAAATCCAAGTCTACAATCGTACCTCGAAAGGTCATAGAGTCTGGAAAGTTCAACTCTATGAACCAACTAGGAACAAATCGTAGAATCGGTTCTTTGTGACGCCCCCAAAATAGGTTCACACAATCCATTTTGAGTCGCCAAATACATACTAGAGAATTCAAATACAAATTTTTCTATTTATAACTATTAAACTGTCGTGCAAAATACGACAACACGTACTGTGTGTTGCAATACAATTATTATATCGTAACTAGTATGACAATATCCACACTAAACTTAAATTCTCAATACACTTCTTGCCAAACTATTTTATAATGTATTGAGATACTTTTACAGTCTCGAACCATCACTCTATTCCCCGGCTAGCCCCAGCTACACTCTCATTTCCTAAGAAGAACAATGGAACAAAAAAGAAAAATGTGAGCTCAAATAGCCCACTAAAGAATATTATGAATCAGATAATGAAGAATAAATTATCTATAGCCTTTAACAATAATAAATCAAAGATTTAAAGATAATATAAGTTTTCAATGATAACTACAGCGGAACAAGCAATCCATTAGAAGACTTAAGTAGAGCATGAAGTCTACTATCTTCTATGATTTAAAAAACTATCATCAATATTTTTATCCCTGCAACACCAATCAATAGTTTCTGTTCATAATTATGCAAATCAATAGTTTATCTTTGCACTATGGGCCAAAGATATTCATTTGTATCACCAGTGGTCATGATCATGCCAAACACCAGTCCAACTTGCACCATAAGCCTTTATCTGTAATACCAAAGGTCATGATTATACCAATACACAATTCCTGGTTATAATCATATCAATTAACAATTCATCTTTGCACTACGGGCCAAAGATAACTTTTCACCACAATTTAAGTCTGAGGATGATGACAATGATATAAAGGATGACTATAAATAATAAGATCAAGAATAATCATTAGAGATTTAATTTAATTTATCTAGAGTCCAAGAATGTCCAAATTGTCAACATGATTACCAAAACGTGAATTCAAATTCAAGAATGATATTCACGATTCTTATTTCAAATATAATGATAAAAATTCAATAAAAAGATTTAGTTAAATGAAATGATACTAGATAAAGCGCAAACCTCCAAAGTATTTCTATTCATTTCAAGAATTATAGAAGTAATACTTACCATAGTAAGTTTAGATTTAGGAGTATAAAAGAAAGTGATATCTTTTAAAAACATGAAGGAAATGATATCCCTTTTATGAATATGAAAGAAATAATATCCTTTACGAATATGAACAAAATGATATCTTTACGAGTATTCAAAGTAAATAATATCATTTACCTTAGTAAGAGACTAGATCTGACTAAAATAAAAGAGATTATCTTGAGAAAATCTTACACTATTAGCTACACACAAAGTATCCTTATACTCAAAAGAAATACTCACAATATTATGGAAGAAGAATTTTATGTTTTTAGTGTATCTTATCTTCTAAAGGTTCATTCCTTTTATAGGCAAAGTTTAGGAGACATGCGTCCATTAATCAAGGAATTCAATCATGGGTTTTAAACCTATTAGTATACCCATTTGAAGCTTTGGCCAATAAGAGGACACCCTTTTTGAAATAATTCACAAGTCGCTAAAATAAAAAAATACACCACTTGGAAAATTTGGCAAATGAGGGTCATCCTTTGAAAAAAATTTATAATCTTCCAAAATCAATAGAAAGAAGACAAACCTCTTGGAAAATTTTGGCAAATGAGGGGCCACTCATTGGAAAAGAATTATGTATGCCACAGTTTTAAAAGAAAGAATGCACACCTGATTTTTTTCATAACTCACCTTTTCTTATGAGTGAGGGCCCACGAATTTGGAAAAATAATTAGTAGGACAAATTTTTCAACCCACCAATTTAGAAAAGGAGAAGTGCACAGTTTTAAAAAACTTAACAATCTGACAAAGTTAATATAATATTATATCATTATAATATTCTAATAAAATTATTATAAAACCATAATATTATAATGTAATACTATAATATAATATTATAAAAATATATTTAAATGAATATGAATGTCAAAGAAGATAATTGTGGTTTCATAGAAAAATATGCCAAACTTTTAACACATGTCTCACGCTAAACCCCTCCATTTGTAACAAAAATTGGACAAATATCCACCACACAATAATTATTCACAATTAATATTATAAAGTCACAATATTGACAACCAGGTCGTTCCCAAAAAAGAGGGAGCCTTCCGTAAAAACAATGCACAATTAACTAACCCCTTTTCTTGACAAAACTTCTAAACATTGTCAATAATGCTAACTGATTTAATAACATCATATCAAATAATATGAGTTAATGTGTCGTATTATTGATTTAATAATATAAAATATTATGCAGATGTTACTGTAACAATTATTGAATCAATATTATGAGATATTATGCAGTAACTACTGTGATAATTATTGAATGAAATACTGAGTGACTTTTACTATAACAATAATTGAATTAATAATCAGAAATGTTGTGCAATGTCGTGTACTACGTACTGTGGAATAACATGTGTTAATGTGGATTAACGCGTATTACTATACTTTTATCACCGGGTATTTCAACAGATAACAGTAAAAGTTTTGCTGCCAATTTTTAGAAAAGTTATTTTCGTCGCTTTCTACTTCTGATAATTATTTTGTTATGAGGCGCACCAATGATTTGTTATTTTGCCGACGTCGTATGATTATTCCCCGACATAAAGAATATTTCCTGAAAAAATGAATATTTTCTGACAACTTTTTACTTCGTATAATTTATACATATCACCCATAACTATCACATTTATTAAATCAACACCTTACTATTTAGAATAATATTTAAAGAAAATTAAATATTATTCATAAAAAGTTGAGATTTTACAACCTTCCCTCCTTATAAAATTTTGTCCCCGAAATTAACCTATGTACCCGATATTTCGAAGAGGTGAGGATACCTTACTCTCATTTTAGATTCTAACTCCCAAGTCATTTCCTCAGTATCATGGTTCCTCCATAAAACTTTGACTTGAGGTATAACCTTTGAGCGTAGAATCTGTTCCTTCTTATCCAAGATCTTAACAAGTACCTCATAAAACGTTAAATCTTCTGCTATCTCGTCTGGTTCTAATTCAATGATGTGGTTCGGGTCTTTCATATATTTTCGTAGCATAGATATGTGAAAAAAGTTATGAACATGAGACATGTTTAGCGGTAAGGCGAGTCTATAAGCGACAGTTCCTACTCTGTCAAGAATTTCAAATGGACCAATAAATCAAGGGTTGAGCTTTCCTCTTTTTCTGAATCTCACAACTCCTCTCCATGGAGCCAGACGTAATAATACACGGTCTCCACATTGAATTCTACGTCCCTTCGATGAAGATCATCATAATCTTTTGTCGATCTTGAGCTATTTGTATTAGTTGTCGAATCATTTCAATGTTTTATGTAGTCATATGAACCAATACTTTCGTCCATACAACGCCTCGAATGGAGCCATGCTTATACTTGCTTGATAACTATTGTTGTAGGAGAATTCTACCAATGGTACGTACTTGTCCCAACTTCCTTTGAAGTATAATACGCAGTCTGAATTGAAAGTAGTATGCACACAAGCCAATTGTATTTGATGATAAAACATATACTTTGTAACAATCTTATTCATTTATTAACAAAAAAAATATTTAATTTAAAAGGCTTTAATTTACTACATGGTGTTATTTTTATAATATGTGATAAACCCATAGTTTTGAGCAATGACTTTAGAATGATGATGATGATAATTCTAATGAGATCTAAATACTTAGATAGCTCACAAACTAAAATTGTTCTCAATCGTTGGATTACTAAAAAGGGGATTAGTGAATCAAGATAGATTGGTACATATGTTGCTTGCTATTTTGATGAGGATGATTGATCTCGTGATTATTTGTGTGGAGATACTAAAGCAAGTATGTAGGTGCTTATTGGAGAATAAGTTCACTGAACGTGACTTGCTAAGGAATACCTAATGGAGTTTTACTTGTCTGTAAATCGAAATTCCTGTAGTGATAGTAGTAGTACAAGTGATCCTTAAACTTAAGATCATCATAATATTTTGTGTATAATGCATTATACTTTGACTTATTCCTTAAGACCCTTAGGGTATATCAAAGGGGTATATACTTGGGTGTAATAAGTTATACATGGAGATAATGAATGATTAATAAAGAATCTACCGCTTCTAATAAAAGAAGAGAATATCCCATGTGATTTCATAAATGACAACTCAGTAGTTCTTGACCAAGGCAGAATGAAATTAGAAAGGACTTTCTAATTTGCATTATTTGGAGGTATGCATTCAAGAATCGAAATACATATAATTAAATAAAATAAGATTTGATAGTAATTACATGTCTTATATTTAATTGGGTAATTGTATGGTGGAAGGATTGAATTGTACGGTAACTATTTACTCAAGGGTTCTTTTATGATTAGTGTTGAAATCTATATTATCTGAAAATTCGTTGATAGCTAATGAAGCTTATCCTTATTGTAGAATAAATGTTATTTATTTAAATGAATTAATAGATTAATTTATTTATTTAAATAAGATTAGATTTTTTCTAATTGATTTATTCACAACCGGTTTAATATGGAGAACCTAAAGGGTCACACCATAAAAGGAAAAATATTTATTTAAGAAGTAAATGGCATAATCGTAATGATAAGTTGAGTGTATTTAATTTAATCTATGGGGATGGAATAAATTAAATAGCTCAATATTTTAGAAATATTAAATATAAATTAATAAGAGGAGTATTATTATTATTATTATTATTATTATTATTATTATTATTATTATTATTATTATTATTATTATTATTATTTAATTCCTAAAGGAGTTTGGGAATTAATTAATAAAAGGTACTCTCATAAATTCCTAATAAGATTAGGAGGCTAATTAATTAAAAGAGCTTAATTAATTATTCCTAATAAGATTAGAAGCCTAATTAATTAAAAGAGTTTAATTAAATAAAATAAAACTCAATTTCTAAATAGTTTAGGAGGGTTCCCTACATCTATAAATAAGAGGAGTACTGACATATTCTATAGAGATAAA
Organism: Panax ginseng; assembly: GCA_020205605.1. NCBI lineage: Eukaryota > Viridiplantae > Streptophyta > Magnoliopsida > Apiales > Araliaceae > Panax > Panax ginseng. Next base: position 89,917,649 of record CM035128.1, on the reverse strand, counting down.
ATTAGGATTTTGACAAACACCCATCTTCTTGAATACTTGTTCTTCCTTGGTGGATCATCTCTAGAGGCTAAACACTTGGGTGGCTAACGTTGATCAAAGGAAGGAATCAAACCTAGTGGATTCAAGTTGAACGTGAAAAGAATTGGAGGTGAACTCGTACCTTAGGAAGCTAGTTTCTACAAGGGTATGAATATGATCTCCTTCTCTTTTCTATTGATTGATAATTATGCACAAAGTATGATCATGATGATGGTTTGTATGAAAATTTTTAAATTTCATTTTATCGCGCTTTCGCACCTTTTGTGTAATTTGATTGCATGATCGCGCTATATATAAACCTAACAGTGGTATAAGAGCCTAACTTTGTGCTAATTATCGATCTTGATGATTCTATATATGTATGGGTATGCGATTGGATCGAATTTTTTGAGCAAAATTTCTTCCCCGGTATGTTTATATACATGGCAAATACTTGCACTGCCTCCGCTTCATTCTGGAGTGCAACTACGCCAAAACTGGGAAAAAAATTTTGGGCTAGTAGTGCAGCTGCGCTATATCCTAGTATATTTTGGGCGCAGCTGCGCCCGACACTAGATTCTAATTTTTTTTATAATATTTATTTCAATTAAGATAAAATATTTATTTTGAATTGGAATAATTAAAATAAAAGTTTTATATTAACTTAAAAGTGGATTCCACATTCATTTGAATAAAAGAGTTTATTCATAAGTTTTATACTAACTTGGAATTGAATTTCACGTTCTTTTGAATAAAAGAGTTTATTCAAAAGTTTTATATTAACTTGGAATTGGATTCCACTCGTTTGATGTTTCCTAGTATAAAGGAGTTAATTCACATATGGAATATGATTCCATGTTTCATAAAATAAAAATGTTTAATTTTGATAAGGAATATGATTCAACATATTTTATTTTTCCAGCAATTTTAAGTTAAAATAAATGAGTTTATTTTGTACTTGAAATTTGATTCCTTGTTAATTAAAATAAAGGAGTTTATTTTGATTTGAAATTTGATTAAAAATAAAAGATTATATTTTTTATTCAAAATTAGAAAAAATAAAATAAAGAAATTTATTATGATTTAAATTTTAATTAAAATAATGGAGTTAATTTTATTTTAAAATTATATTTTAATAAATTTAAAATTGTCCATTAAATCGATATCGATGCATATATGGAATGAATTTATTATTCATGAGATGAATGTTATTTATTGATGCATATGGTGATATGTATGATAATAAATGAGATTTATTATGAATTGTTGACTAATGTGATTAGATTTTATTTTAGTTGAATGCATAAATGTATGTGTTTTATTAAATGGGGTCTGCATACCTCGTCTTCTCCAGTTTTTCTTAATGTAAATTCTATCTCCCTCTTATATATTTCTCCTTGACTGCTGATCAAGATTTCTATTTATTATAAATAGTTTTGTATTAGGAATAGTTAAAATTAATTTTGAAGAATTGGAGATCAAGGAGCAAGCGCTAGAAGACCCATTTGTAATGGAGCCCGGGTTTAAATGTAATTGTTAAGTTTAAATTTAATTCTTACACACTAGGGTTTGACCTTTGGTTCACTTGGTGGCTCTAGTGGACCAAACTATAATAAAGTTCATAATCAATCTAGGTAGAATATAGTATTCTATATGTGCATGCTTATACTATATATATATATATATATATATATATATATATATATATGTGTGTGTGTGTGTGTGTGTGTGTGTGTATGCGCGCTAAACAAGATAAGACAAATAATAACAAATTCCTTAAAGAAATTAAATTATATCCTAAGCATTCAAAGATATTTGGAATATCGAACGTCGTCTTCTAGCATGATAGAAATAATAGTGTATCAATTAATTATTAAAAGTTTGTTGTGTCATCACAAGGCTTATCTTAATTTTTTGAGATGTTATTTTTATCACATTTGATGCTTATAAAGAAATTGAATAGTTTTGTTTTGTTGTGTCATCACAAGGACATTATTTTTCTTTTTGAATATATAGAAGTGCTAGGTTGGACTTAACTTGGATAATTTTGATTCGGATGTGCCACCACTTGATTAAAATAATCTAAGAGACAAAATAAAAAGAGTTACATGATGATGTAATTAACAAGAGTTGTCTACCTATTTATTTATATATAGTTTGTTATGTCACCACAAGGCTATATACATTTGAAATGAGATCCTTATTCTCACTAGCAAATCTTTAATTAGATTTTTCCAAACTATATAAGTGAGGGTACTATAGTTTGAAGAAAATAGTGGGAGATACCAATTTAAAATAAGACCTAATTTATCTTGGTAATTAATAAATTAATAAAAGAATGTATGCTAAAAATGCTGTTAATTACAAATTCATTCACCAAATTTTATAATGTCTAAATTACTATCATTGCGGAGTATATTAGATGCTAATTAACCGGACCGAATTAAACGAATTGGTTAAGAAAATTGAGAATAGTTCTCACGGATGAAAAGCTATCTTAAGTCGTTGATATGCATATCCCTGCAATGGTTGTAGACAATGCCTCTGAGGAAGAGATTGCTACTTTTAAAAAGTAGAAAGATGATGCACAGTTGGCTCAATGCATTATGCTCGCATCCATGAGTAATGAGCTTCAGCGTCAGCATGAAACTATGGATGCTCCTACTATACTCCTGTACATTAAGTAGTTGATGGTGAGGAAAGTAGGACTGATAGATATTAGATATCTAAGAAGCTCTTCTGATCTAGAATGACCGATGACACTACAGTATAGACAAAAGCCCTTAACATGATCAATTTGATTAAACAAATAGGATAACAGGTTTTGTCATGGATGGAGCGTTGAGCCAAGATTTGATCTTGCAGACACTCTGAACTCCTTCTCACAATTATTGTGAATTTTTCATATGAACAAGCTGGATATCAGTTTCACTGATTTGCTTAACATGTTTAAAATTCTGAGAGTCACTTTCCAATCAAGAAAGACCAAGTCTTACTGGTAGGGGCCAAAGGATCTTCTGAGAAGAAGAATAAGTCAAATAAGGCAAATAGAAAGGAAAAATCAAATGATAATAATAAAAAAACTGATACGGATAACAAAGGAGTTTGCTTCCACTATAATAAGCTTGGAAAAGAAACTACGAGAAGCATCTTGCAGAGGCTAACCAGAAGAAGATTAGTGAAGCTTCGGTTACAGATACATGTTTATTCATAATCAAAATAAATCTTTCTGTAAGTCAAGATTTTACTTGGGTATTGGATACTGGCTTTGGTTCTCATAAATATAGATTTATGAAGGGACCAAGCAGAAGTATAAAGCTAAACAAAGGATAAGTAATCCTATATGTGAGAAATGAAGCGAAGGTTGCTGAATTAGTCATAAGAACTTATATTTTAGCATTTGCCTATGGACATGTTTATTAAGTCAATAAGTTGTTATTGTTTTTCAGTTCTCGTTAGAAATAATAATAATGTTTTGTATAGAACTGAAATATTACTTAATGAACTTTGTGTACTTGTCTTGCATAAAAAATTATTTTGCAAATTGAACAAACTAGTATAAGAAAAAGAAATGATCACTCAAAAAGTTGAATATTTGTATTTGATAAAATACAAGTCTGAATCATTTGAAAGGTTCAAAGAATTCAAAAGTAAAACTAATTGGCAAAGTATTAAGATTCTTTGATTAGATCAAGGAATAAATACTTGTGTAATAGTTTTCTGGATTATCTCAAATGTTTTTTCACAATGGACGCTTGTTGATACACAATAATTGATTGATGTATCTTAAAGGAAAAATTGTACTTTGTTGGATATGGTGCGGTTCATAATAATTTTATCGACTATAATAACCGAGAATTTTCTAAATAATATTAATAATTAATAAAATTTGAATATGAATATAAAAAAAATATTATTTTGACATGGGATATAGTAATTCAATTAAATTAAGTGAAGTATGTGATAACTATGTGTTATGATAGAATTGATGAAAAGCTTAATTTAAAGCTTATGAGAATTGCCTAGTGTGGCATAATGGAAGACTAAGAAATTAATGAAGGAATAATTTAATCATGAGATTGATTAGTGTTATTATGAATAAATAATAAGGTGATATACTGATTTCTACTATTTATTATTTACTATGTGCAATAACATGTACTGTGTGACTATATGTTATAAGGTAGCTTTATTCATTAAATATAAAATAAGGTGTGACATTACAATGTGAATACATGTTATATAAAACTATATGGTAACATTAAATTAAATTATATAACTTACTAGATGGAATAAAAAAGGACTTATGTGACATATGTGCGGTGGGACAATTAAATGTGTATTTTAAATATATGGGAGAAAATGAATTTAAGTAAATAAATATTTATTATTAAATATTTATTTTAACATTTATGTGAATTTGAAATAATAAAGTTTTATGAAAATTATGGGTTGATAGTACTCGGCTAAATTATATTTCAGTATTATCTGGACTAACCCAATATACATGGATTATATGATTTTGTATATATATACCCCCAACTTATCACAATGTAAAAATATTATCTCATTAAAGTTACATTTGTAAACCCAAAGAGAATTAAAACCTAAGTATACATGTATCATTTTGCTAAATTTTGAGTATTAAGACAGAGTGTCTCATTTTGAGGGTCACTTTCCTTCATTCACGTAAATGGCTACTGACCTATGCTACTCCTACAATACCAACCTCAGAGTTTGAAAATGTTGGTGATGATGGCAAGGTGAGTGGGTTGATGAGGGTGGTTAGCCACTATTCCACCAAACCTCCATTAACCATCATCATCTTCTTCTTCTTCCCATTAGTTGAAATAAATGGGTAAAGGCTTGGCATGGTCACTAAAATTTCTATAAATTGGACTTCCTCTTCTCCTCAATTAAAATTGCTGAGTTTCTATTAAGTTACAATAGAGGGTTGTTAGAGTTTGTGCCCTAGAGGCAAATTATTTGATATAATTGCTTAACATTCTGATATTATATTTGATTGAATGTATGAATTATTTTATTATGGTTTTATTTATTGCGTTATATAAATGTTAACATAATAAAAATTCCTTATAATAGTGATAGAAATTATATAGTTTCAAGTATGTGACTTAAACATGAGATTATATAATTATAATTAGTATCATTATTCTTAAAAGTCCCTAGTTGAGTATCATTGTTGATGGGACAACAATGATGCATTGAGACTAGTATGTGGATTGACTGATGACCAAATCTCATTGGCCATAAATATATGAGATATTAAGTCAATACATAGGTACATGTTAGAGAACGATGTACTGGACAGACCCACCATGAGAATTCTATGTGGAGCATTATGCAAAGTGTCATTAGCGATTCTCATAGTGACAATGATGTAATGATCCTCCGACCTGAAATCACTATATTACTACATGGGAATTTATGTGCTTTGATATCATCAAAGGTCACCTTTAATAGGGTGTACTATAAAGGTGATTATTTGGTACATCATGAATCGTGTGAGGAATATGAGTTATCTAGATGGAATTTAACCCTCCTATATATTAGGGGTGATGTCCATAGGCCTCTTGATTGAGTAGGACTATGAAATGCATGGCCATGCTCAAATAGTGATTTGTTTCATATAGTCTACTCATTGATCAAGAAAACTTAGATTAAATTATGAAGAGTATGACTCATTCCATGACTCGAGTTTAATCTAGGATATTAAGGTTAAAAGGATTAAATTACATTGAAACATTGGTCACGAAAAGGTTGTATCGAATCATCGATCTTATTATTACTTAGGTAGCAGTGATGCATTACTAGATGTCGCTCACTGTTTATAATTTTATAATATGATTTTAAAATTATTGCCAATGTAATAATAACCTATAGGGTCACACACATAGAACGTTATTAAAAGAGAATTAATTTAAATTGTAAGGATTTAAATATATCAATATGATTGATAATATTTAAATCACGAATTTAATTTAAAAAGGATAATTTGTATATATATATATATATATATATATATATTTGGATTTTATTTTAATTAGATTAGGGTTTTGATTAATTTTGATTTATTGCTATATATATGATATATCCGCGTTTTAGGGAAGTTAATCATAACCAAAACCCTAGCCGCTCTTAGAGAGAGACTAGAGAAATTTTTTGAAAATCCTAATCCTTGGTGGCTAGTACCGCAGTTCTCTTCACTGCAGATCGTGCGACGATTCGTGAGGTGTTCGTGTGGATACCGTAGAGGCGCGGTTCTGATTGGATTGCATAAGGGATTCGAAGTCATTTCAGAACTCTTTCATAATCGGTATAATATCTAAACCACTGAATTAATTTCTATTTCGCATGGATCCTATTTTTGGGTTTTAGAAATTTCTTTGATTATTTTTATTTTCGCTGCGTTTTTATGCCAAAATCCCTATAAGGGTGAGTATTGTGAGTTGGAGAGAAAACTGAGATTGGGAGGATTTTCATTCTAAAGATTTAACAAAGGTAATATTTCCTTAAATGTGTTCTTAATTTCAAGTTAGTAATTGCTTGAATTTCCATGAATTTCATATGAATTGTGTTGTGAATTGATACCAATGTATTAACTAAGTATATGTGTATATGGAATTTATATGATTAATCTGAGCATGTTGCGTTGTGAAGAAATTTGAATGTGGGTTGAGTTCTGCAGTTGCAAAGCCTTTCCTAGAATTTCTCAGGAATGGCGCAGCTGCGCCCATCCGACAGTACTAACCGGCGCAGCTGCACCGTGCATCATACATGGATTCTCATTTTTATTGTAATGTGTTTGTTCTAACATGCTAATATGACTTAAACATGCATGAAAACATGCCTGACTTTTAGACCTGGGTTCCTCTGCATAACATGAGTGTTCTAGCTTGCATTAGTATGCATTTTCTAACGAAAACTTAGCATTTTGAAAGTGAACTTTGATGAAACTAGTAACATCTTATGTTCTAACCTTGCTGAAATATATATATAGCTTAACTATGCATGACCTAAGATTCCAAGTTGCTTCATATGTGTTAGAATGATTTGATTTGGTTTAAAGGGGACTTTTAATAAAAAGATTAGACGTTTTGGAAACTTATAACTATGAACATTATGTAGGTTATAATTTGAACTTTAGAACGAGCATGCTAGCACTCCTTATGCCACTAAGCTAGCCTATACGTACACACACCTTGTTAGACAAAAGATATATTATTCAAGCATGAGTTTGGACATGTTTTAAAGTAATAAATGATACTAGCTATGTATAGATGATGTGAATACTTATGACTATGCATATTACAGAGTATATGACCTTCTCATATGAATAGATGGTTAACATAGTTGACTTCGTGATTTCATGACCTTATTTGGCCTTAAGTCAATAACAATTCTAAACTAAAACCATAACATATAAAGGTGAACATAGAATGATCGTAAAAGCATGCAAGACTTCTTAACATGTGTAATCATTATGCGACATCACCCATGCATGGTAGAAAGGAAGTTAGAAACCAGAAATCAAAATTCAGTTTTAGTCCGGACGGGGATTCCATTTAGTCATATCATCCCAAGTTTAATTGCAGCTGCTAGCCTACGCTCGTCTTGTAGTTTTGTTTGACTGCTTTATTTGTAATCTAAATTTGGTAGCTTGCTTAGAATCCTATTCTAAGTCGTAAGACAGAGTCATAATGATGTTTTGAGTGTTTATATTGTGTAGTAGTCGTATAACATGAAGGTTTCAAGAATTATAAACGATTTATAAGGAGGTTTTGAAAACGTAAGGACAACATGATTTTACCCAACAATGGAATAAATTAAATAGCTTAATATTTATTATTTAATGTTTTGGAAATATTAAATATAAATTAATAAGTTAAGTCTTATTATTATTATTACTATTATTATTATTTAATTCCTAAAGGAGTTTGGGAATTAATTAATAAAAGTTACTCATAAATATCTAATAATATTAGGATGCTAATTATTTAATAGAGTTTAATTAATTATTCTTAATAAGATTAGGAGCCTAATTAATTAAAGGAGTTTAATTAATTAAAATAAAACTCAATTCCTAAATAGTTTAGGAGGGTTACCTACATGTATAAATAAGAGGAGTCTTATTATGAAAAAAAATTTACACACTTAATTCCAAGAGTTGGGAGAGTACTGACATATTCTATAGAGATAGAATTAGGATTTTTCCAAACACCCATCTTCTTGCAAGCCAACCACTTATGAGCTTAATTACAAAATGTCCATTTGTCAAATCCTTAAATTTTCAATTAATTAGTGCTTTTGTTTTGTCAATTTTTAGGTGTTATTTGCTTTATAAGTTCTCTCATGTTCCAAAGTGCTATTCTAATCCAAGTTGTCTCTCTTCGTTATACGCATTGGAGGTTCAATGGGTAGGTAAAAGATTATGGAAAGGGAGGCAAAGCACTGGGACTGCATAGAAATTAAGGAAATTTTTTTCCAGATCAGAGCTAAGCCCGCCCTGGCGGGTAAATATGGCCTACAAATACCCGCCTCGACAGGGGTGTTCTCTGTCAAAGCCCGCCTCGACGGGGTTCCTAAGTTAAAAACACCCGCCTAGGCAGGTCATCCTGGAAATCAATTTTTAACATAAAAATCCCAATCTAAGTCGAACAACGCCATTCCCTCTCCATCCCAACTTCGATTACCAAAGCCCTACAACTGAATTTAGTCCTAGAAACCCTTTAAGATTAACTACACCCACTCTCATCCATTCTCTTGGCAGTCATTACACTCAACCTAATTCATTAAGTTCTACACCCCACATGCATCCACACCTTCACACATCTTTTCTCTGCTGAACTTAGTACACCCAAATTACCTTTTTCTCTACAAGCTCTCACTCCTATTCATTTGTTGGACAAAGTCGCATACATACAACGTGCTCACATTTAAGAAGTGGTTGTCCAAGTAATTGAACGGATTCATCAAATTGGGTATATTGGGCAATAAGTTTTCCATTAAATTCATGAAATGCATGGATTTGTTATTCACTTGAACCAGTTACTAAGCCTTAGCCGTTGTCGGTTTATCCACCGCTAGACATCAATGATGTGGAGGTCGAGTGCGACGCTTATCCATTTAGGGAAGTCCTTAACTCTTATATTTTTTTTCTATTTAAACAATGAGGACATTGTTCACTTTTAGTTTGGGGGTGGATCATATTGCATTACATAATTGTTTAGTTCACATACATTTCATTTGTTAGTTATTTTTATTTTTACATATTGTAGGCATGTTTCATTAAAAAAAGAGGAAAAAATTTAAAAATATCACAAAAATATTTTCTTTTGCGTTTAGTGTTTGCATATAGAATGTTTGCATGAATCTAAGCAAGGATTGGTTTAAATGTAGCTCGACCTATGATAAGATTGGTTTTGCATGTTAACTTGAATAGTGTTGATAATTGATGATGAGTTCTAATTTTAAACATGAATAAAATCTGAACCTGTCTGAAACTTATGTAACCGATTAGCACTTAAGATTTAACTGTTTTAATCAACATGGTTTAAGGGTTTCATAATTTGTTTATAGGGGAAAATTTTAGTTAAAATTGAAGGAAATTAGTGAACTGGCGGTAAAGGTTGGAATGACGTAAAAACTTGATGGGGGTATATATATGAAAAAAAAAATACAAAAAAACAAATTGAAAAAAAGAAAAAAAAATAAAATCAAGAAAACGAAATATATATATATATATATATATACATTGACTAGTTTGGTTATGTGGCCTTTGTTACTCGAACAAATAAGCCCTAGGGGATATCTTTACATCCAGTGCCTTAAAATCATCTGGTTTGGGAGTCATTAGTCGAAAGTTCATTACATGGGTAATGTCGACGTCAGGATTTTTATTTGTCCCTTTCTATTCTTGTCTTTTGGTGTTCTCATTTTAGGTGAGATTTGTTTGAAAAATAAGTTTGAAAAGGTTCGACATGTATATGTCGACGATTTGACTGTTAGAGTCGCCAGTTGGTAATTTTAAATGGTTACACAAACTCAACCGAGAAAAAGGTTTGCACAAAGACTTGATGGTTTGACACCGTTTAACTGGTCTGGAAAACTAAAAATTTGTTAGGGTCCGGGGGCTTGATTAAGTGGAGGGAAGGTGTTAGGCACCCCCGACTTCCGTGATAACACGGTTACTGCCGCTTTTCATTAAACTTTTATCTTTGTATGAGTGTGAGTTAGGTCTATGTACAATTGTCTGGAAGTAGTGTTATGCCTTGTTTGCACCTATATACAAAGGGTTTAACTTTTGTATAAAAGGTCAGTTTTAAAAAGATATAGTAGTGATGTTTTGAAAAATAGGTTTTTCAAACCCTTATGCTCAATAGTAATTGAGGCCTTTGATACTTCCATTTTATTATGTTCGGCTTGATTGCTTTTATTTTTGAGATGCGAGGCATCTTCGAGAAAATAAGATACATAGCAGTGCCGAACTCCTTGTGGGCTTGATAGCCATCTAAGGATATCCAGACACCGTAAATAATTTATAAACTGGCTACAGTTGAAAAATGTCCATCATGGGAACCGAATCTAGATTTAGAGGCTGAATCTGTGATCACATGATTCCTAGGCTCACATGAAAGAGCAGTATGTACAAAAGCTAGAAAAACTAGATTTGAGTAAATCTAAATCATTCTAGCTTCAACGGTTCCATTCTAGTCACTTTTGAACCCGTTAAAGTTAGAAGTAGCCAGATTTAGGCAAATCTATCTCGCAAGCTGAAAGATTAAATATCTACATTATGAAAGCAGTTAAAGCAGATATTTATATAAAAGCGATAAATATATATAAGTATATATATAGACGATAAATGCCACGAAGTAAACTCCAGACTGGACTTTGAAATGTAAATATATATATATATATATATAAGTGGTAAATGACCATGAAGTAAACTCTAGGCCTGACAGAAATGTAAATAAATATATATATATATATGTATATATATAAGCTATAAACGCACCAGATATTATATCTAGGCTCAATCGAATCAGAGTTTGATGATATATATATAAGTATATATATATATATATATATATATATATATATAAGAAATAAAAAGCCACGGATCGATGATCCGGATATACTAACACAACACGACTCTCAACTTTAGTGAATATATATATAGAAGTAGTAGAAAGCTTAAAACTCTAAAAAATCTTACAGTTGGCTGCCAAGAAGACTTCAGATAGCTTTTGATGCCTGAAAACTCGGTTTCCATCAGTTAAACTTTAGTATGTTACAAAACACGAACTTACAAGTGTTTAGAAAGAAGAATCACTCAGTTTAGAGCACTCTAACAGGGGTTACATGCTGAAATAAACATAGTTTTCTCTTCTTTTTCCTTTTTTTTTCAAATGAGCTGCCAAGAGCTCATACTTAAAGACTTGATAGCCGCGGGTCTACTCGCGGCAACCATGGGTCTACTTTTGGCTATCCGGGCTGCCCCAAGCCATGCGGGTTTTGTTATCTCAACGTACGTGCACTTTGGCTACGCGTTATCTGCTCGAACCTTCATAACTTTCAATCTAGGCTTCCGATAAAGGAGTGTTATACCTTTTTGGGAAGCTGTTGTTGAGAGCTACACAATGACATGTGATTAGAGGTTGTACGAAGCCGGGAAGATGGGCCCATGACCAGATCTCCAAGTTTTCAAAGTCTATCCGTTGTACTATCTTGTGTAGTTGTCATTTGGGATTTGAGCTATAGTTCTTATGGGACATCCTTGTATGCAGTGTGGATTAAATTGTGTTGAGACGACATGAATGTGATGTTGAGATGGTAAAATGATGATTTTTCCCCCACCGGGAGTATCTCCGACTTTGGCGCATATGTAGTAGTCGTTTCTCATGGTTATCTTTGAGATTGGGCTGCTATGGATGCTGAATGTCCTCAAGGTTATCTTTGAGGTGTGCTTGACCTTTCGGGGTTATCTTTAGGGTTAAAAATTACTTTTCTGGGGTTATCTCCGAAACTTGGACTGCATCCCTCGGGGTTATCTTCGAGGTTGGAATTTGGATCTCCCGGGGTTATCTCTAGGTTTTGAGACTGAAAATCTTGGGGTTATCTCCGAGATTGAAAATTGGATTTCCCAGGGTTGTCTCTGGGGTTAAAACTAGGATAACTTCTAGGGTTATCTCTGGAAGGCGATTCTGTCCTCCTGCAGGTTTAGTGACAGGAATGCAAAATTTCGAGTGTCTACAGATGCCCCTCTTTATCATATTCATGCCATATAATGGCATGGATAGGATAAAGATCACTAGACACTTGAAATGTGACAAGATAATCATGATGCAGATGTAATGCAGCATCGTGCGAATGTATGCTAAGTGTTGTTTGTTGGAATGATTTCCAATTGGATATGATAACTGCCATGCTCCCACCGCTTTGGTTGGGGGATGGAGTTTTCAATGATGACCCTGTTGAACTACTTGGATGTCTACTTTACTGGTAGTTTCCATATCTCTTTATCACATAAATCTCTTGGTGATACGCTGGGGTAATTACCAGCAGTTTGAACCTTCCATCAATGCTATTCGAGCCTGATTTTCCAACAAGTTACAGAGATGTCTTCACAATCTTTTGAATGGAGGTTTCTCTATGGTTGAGACTATGGAATGTTGACATTGGGGTTATCACTAAAGTCCTTAATCCTTTGTATAAGCTTTCCATTGAAGATACTTCTCATATGTGAGTGACTCTTTGCGGAATTGTATTTTGATTATTGAGGATCTATATAACAGATTCCATCATCGGTCCTCCCCGATGAGGATGTTTTTCTATGGCGTGCATCGTCAAGTTTCTCTAACGCTTCGTTGGAGTTTCTGCCAACTATTTGGAATGTCAGCGATGCCTGACCCTCATTTGAAATGGCTTTCAACGGTTGGCATCATCGGACCACCTCCAATGCTTTATTGGAGTTATTGCCAATGGTTTGGAATGTCAGGGCTACCTGACCCTCATTGAAATAGCTTTTAACGACTAAGGATTTCTGAAATCTCTGATGGGGATGGATTTCTGACGAGATGCATGCTTTTGATTGCATTTACAACACCAAGTTGATGGCATCGGACCTTCACGATGCGTTGACTGGGGAAACATTTAGTAGCTTTGATCATCAATTTTGTGAACCCTATATCTAGGTGAATACCAATTATTGATATGTAGACCCGCAGTTTGGTCTTTGAAAATTAGGATTTCAGGCTTTTTTGGTTAATCGCATATCGTCTTTTTTTTTCTGATTTGACTTTTCAAATTGTGGTACCTCTTTTGTAACTCAAATTTGATCGAACCAGAGGGTTAGAGATCGAATCCTTTAGAGATTGTTTCTGATCATCTTCAGGGGTTGTTTCCTAGCTGATAACTCTTCGATGGTGTCATTCTCTTTAGTCAGTCCCACTCGGGAGGTGGACCGTATTGGAGAGTTTGATTGGGGTTCCTACACCTTTGCCTACTTCCTCAGGGGGATGCGCCTACGCTCAGAGGGCGTAACAGAGGCTTGGTTAGGGTTCTACCCATTCCTGCTGGTGAGTATTTTCTCTTTTGATTTTCCTTGTTCAAGTTGAGAGTTTGACTAACCACATATATTTGATCTTGTATTGGTATTTTGGGGCCAATGAGAGGCTCCCATTTCTTCGTCCCATTAGCCTGTTAGGTTTAAATACCTATCCATGGGGATGGTGATGGCATCACTCCACTTTGATGGAGGTTCCTATAGTTGAGGGTTTCAGCCATTCACGCCTACAGTTGGAGTTTTTGACAGCTGATGTCATTACATGGGTTCCTTCTTTGAGGACCACTTGACAGTTGGCTTTGAGGGTGGTTTCCTGACTAGTGTCGAGTATATATTGTCCACCTGTCGGATTCCTCTCCTTATAGATAGAGGTTGGGAGCTCTATTTAGGAGAGCATGCTATTAGGATCACCACATGAGAGTTTCACATTCTGATCTTTCCTCCTGCCAGGCATCACTGACCTTTGCTGTAAGTGATCACTGAGGTCCCATTGATGGGTGTGGATGGCTTTACTCTTTCAGAGGGACCTTTCACTCAGGAGGCTTTTTACTGCTAGGGGTTCCCTCGAACCATTGGAGCTCAGACCCGCGCCACATAATTTATAGGGGATATGGTTCATGGCTTTGTCATGATGAAAGATTAGATTGCCTGAATCCGAGACCCTACTCATCTAATGCAGATTGATAGTTTAATCGAGCAGTTGGATCGGGCACATTTATTTATCTGGCATTTGGGCAGAGATCCATCAGAGGTGATCTTGATCCTTCCAGCTCTGGGGCTGGCCCTTTATGTGGCCTATATTTAGATGGTTTTGCCGGTGCAACTCCTTCGTTGTATCGGCCTGATATCCCTATTGCCAGAGATTCAGTGAATCGGGAGGAGGTACATCCAATGGACAAGTTAGATGATGTGGACATCAACACCATTGACTTCTTCTGATGTATTTCTCACAATATCTTTTGATAGGCCTCTGTTAGATATTGGGTGGTTGTGCCCCAGTTCTCGTTATATCTTTTGATAGGCCTCTGTTAGTTGTTGGGCGGTTATGCCCCATTTTATTGTATTTTCTAGTGGTATACAAAGATGATGTATTTAGATGATGATTTACTTAGGAATGTACGTATACTATTTTCCATTCCCTATATCATATTGTCATCTTTTATTTATCATGTATGCATTATGTTATGGACATGCATTTCCAGAGATGAGATTAGCATTGACCCCTGGATGGTCTTATGACGCGACTCTATAGAAGTCTTCATCCACTATTAGCCGGATTGAGCATACCCCACCAGTGTTAGTGGCATCTTCGTTGAGATCATGTATGACAGTTTGTCCTCCCTAGATCGGGTGACAGTTGATTAGTTGCTGCGACACTCTATGACCCTCTTGATGTTTTAGGTTCTATTGAGCTTTGTAGAGGGCATTCTGGAGCATTGGGTACCAGATAGGCAAGTATTCCGGTTTGATACCCAGGAGTTTACTTCTACGTTGGAGGAGTATGAGCGTCTTATAGACTTACCATTAGATAGGCCTTGCACTAGAATGGCTGTCAGTGACGTGAGCAGACAATTTATGACCTTGATAATCTTGAGGCACAGAGTTTCCCTGGACGAGATTTTCTCGAGGCATGTAGTGTCCATGAGTTTCTTGATTGAAAGATTTGGGTCATTGGATAGCTATCTGCGATACTCTGGGGACTTCACCATTTCTGAGGGTGATTGGCATGTTGCCCGTGTAGACACACTCTTGATGTGTATAGTGGCTTACCTGTACGACACCTTGATATCGGCGTGATTATAGTAGTTCGTGCTCTCTAGGAGGCACATACCATCTTACCGATGATTCTGGTAGAGACCTTGAGGTCGGCCATGTATTGCCATGCCCATTTTTTGGCGGTGTTGGTTTATGACACACTTGAGACCGACTGTCACTTTTAGATGCCATGGGTATTATTTTTCCCATGAGATATGTGATTCCCCCAAAATAGGTCCACACGACCCATTCTGAGTCGCCAGATATCACACTACAGAAATTAAATACAAATTTCACTTATACAACGGTTGAACTATCATGCAAAATACGACACCACATAAGCTGTGAGTTTTAATACAATATTGTCTCGTAGATAGTATCCAAACTCAAATTATTACAATGTCATATAAAATACAGCAACAAATATTTCAAGACCCCAAAGAAGAACGAGAAGATTACTATTCTGTTCATTCTAATGGGGTGCACTTTTGACGCTGTCAAAGTCGAGTTCTCATCACCCTATTGTTGTTCAAAAAAATCAATTATTAAGTGACGTATAAAATACGACACACACATCTTAGGTCCTTAATACAAATATATATATTGCATGTCATGCCGTTTTATAATGTATTGAGAAACTCCGATAGTCTCAAACCATCATACTATTCCCCTGTTATCCTCGCTCAACCCAGCTACACTCTTATTACTTGAAAGGAATTGTGAAGCAAAAGGGTGAGCACAAATAGCCCAGTAAAGAATATCATGACTAAAGATAATTAAATTATCAATAGCCTTCGTCAGTAATAAATCAATGATTTAAAACATATGGTAAATGATAAAAAATTTCAACCATAGTAGCAACGGAACGAGCATCCATTAGAAGAGTCAAATAAACCATAAAGTCTATTATCTTCTCCATGTTAAAATTCCACCAACCATGTTTTATCCTCAGAATATCAATCAATCAGCCTCGGCCACAATTATTCATAATCATAATTGTGATTCCAAATTCCTCTTTGCACCCAGGACGAAAATAATTTTATCACCTGTCTTTACTTGAAACATCAAAGATCATGGTTATACATAATCACAGTTCCTGTTCATAATCATACTAATAAATTCATCTTTGCACTACGGGCCAAAGATATTCATTAACAGTTCATCTTTGCACAACAGGCCAAAGACATGCAACTGTATTTTTAGAAGAGTCAAGTAGAGCATGATATCTACTATCTTCTATGAATTAAAAGTTTATTATCAATATTTTATTGCTGAGACTTAGCTTAATAAATAATCCACATCATCGAATCATCCTCAGACTACTACGGCCAAGATATTCATTAAGATCACAACCACGAATTATCCATGCACTACTTTACCAAGGATATTCGTGTTTTCGCCAATGGTCATGATTATACCAAATAATCCCTAGTCATAATCATACCAACAACTGTCGATTAATGCACTACGGGCTAATAAGGACTTTTACCACATCATTTGTAACATTATGGGTCATAATTATACCAAATGATCCCTGGACATAATCATACCAATCAACAGTTCATCTTTGCACCCTTGGCCGAAGATGACTTTCATCACAATATAAGCATGAGGGTGATGACAATGATATAAGCATTAATCAAACGAAATCAAGGATAATTATTAAAGACTTTAAATTTATCTAAGGTTTATAATGTCCAAATTGTCAACATGATACTGCTTTGTGGAGTAAAATTCAAGAATAATATCCATGTATCAAAAATAATTTGGACAGTAAAGAAATAAATTTTTCGGTGAATAGTACCCTATGAATAATACTTTAGGAATAGTAACCCATGAATAGTTCCCTGGTATGAAAAGTACCCTAAATACCCGAGTGAATAATATTTGAGTGAATAGTAATCGGGTGAATAGTAACCCGTGAATAGCAACTCGTGAATAGTACCCCAGCATGAAAAGTGCCCCAAATACCAGAGTGAATAATATTATAGTGAATAGTAACCAGGTGAATAGTAACTCGTGAATAGTAACCCGGGTGAAAATATTGATATTTAATAAGAAAGTTCATATCAATATTCCAATAAAATGATACTGGATGAAGTGCAAAACTCAAGGATATTCCACTAATTTGAAGGATTATCGAAGAAATACTTACCATAGTAAGTTTAGATTTAAGAATATAAAAAGAAATAACATATGAAACTGCAAATGGATTTTCACCTGTCATGCGGTATGTAATCCGCGTAGACAGGTTATTCTGACATATTAAAGGATGAATACGAAAAAATAGTATTCCTTATGAATACGAAAGAAATAATACCCCTTACGAATACAACAAATAATATCCCTTACCAAACAAAAATAACATCCCTTACCAAACAAAAATAACATCCCTTACCAAACAAAAATAACATCCCTTACCTTAGTAGAAGACTGGATACTACAATGGTGAAGTAGTAGAATACTCTTCTTCTTGCTCTCTATAGTTTCTCTCTCTATAGTTTCTCTTGTGAATCTCAGTGAATTGGTGAGAATGAAAGAAGAATTAAGTTTCTATTTATAAGAGAATGGACTAAATAGTAAATCGATTCAGAACTAGTCCGATTGATTTACTATTAGAACTGACGGTCCATATTGATTACTATTAAAACCGCAACCCATTTATCCAGATTGATTTACTTTTTAAAACCACCACCGATTTGGCCCAGATTGATTTACTTTTAAAACCACCACCGATTTTATTCAGTATTGATTTACTTTTAAAACCACCATCGACGGTCCAGATTGATTTACTTTTAAAATCACCACCGATGGTCCAGATTGATTTACTATTAAAACCACCATTTATGGTCCATATTGATTTACTATTACAACCACCATCAATGGTCCAAATTGATTAACTGTTAAAACCACCATCAATGGTCCAGATTGGTTATCTATTAAAACCACCATCGACGGACCATAAAATTAGTAAATCTTCCCATGGAATACTATGTCAAACTTACAACAAATGCCTCATAACAATCCCTATATTTATATCAAAAATTGAATAACTATTTACCACAAATTATTAATATTTAATAAACACATTTTTTAATCTATTAACAATTATTCATTATTTATAACTCACAATATTTAACAACTAGATCATTCCTAGGAAAGAGGGGGCTTTCCGATAAGGATTTCTCCCTATTGGCGCGTAATTAGGTGACCAAACCTCTCATCGACAGAACTTTATAGACATCGTCAATATTTCAAATAATAATATAAATAACTTTATCGTCTCAATTAATGATTTAATAATATAAAATATTGATACCATAACAATAATTGAACCAATAATGGTTCAATTATACGAGAGATATTATGCAGGAATTACTGTAGCAATAATTGAGTATAACTAAGTGACTTCTCAGGTAAGCATCAATAATCAATACCGTGTGCTACTATGAAACCACGCGTATTACTGTACTTTTATCATCGGATATTTCAACAGTTAACGGTAAAACTTTTGCCGTTATTTTTATAAAAAGTTATTTTTGTCATTTTTTAACTAGGACAATACTTCTATTGTGGGGTCCACCAATGATGGTGTCATCGTGCAAATATTCCCAGACAAAAAGAATATTCCCCGACACAACGAATAGTTTATATCAACTTGCTTACTTTGCAAAATTTTTAAATATCACCCTTAACTTTAACCTTTTATCAATTTAACCATTTACTAAATACAATAATAATTATAAAAAAATTGAATACTTTCATTTCATAAATTCGGGGTCTTACAATCTCCCCTCCTAATGAAATTTTGCCCTCGAAATTTACGTACCTGGTAGTTCGAAGAGATGAGAATTCCTTGCTTTCTTTTCGGATTGTACCTTCCCAGATATTTTCTCTATATCATTATTTTCCCATTGCTCATCTTCTGTATTTCAGATATCATTCTAGAATACATCTAGGTTAATTGACATATCACAATTTGTCAACTTAAGTAAGAAAATTAAGCTTAGGTAGGACACACACTAGTGAAGGATATTACTCATCTCTCCCCTCCTAATTCTAATCTCGGATCTCCGCCAGAGACCATATCCCTAAGCTCTGATACCATTTGTGACGCCCCCAAAATAGGTCCACACGACCCATTATGAGTCGCCAAATATCACACTACAGAAATTAAATATAAACTTCATTTATACAACTGTTGAACTGTCGTGCAAAATACGACAAAACATAAGCTGTGAGTTTTAATACAATATTATCTCGTAGACAATATCCAAACTCAAATTATTACAATGCCATATAAAATACAGCAGCAAATATTTCAAGACCCCAACGAAGAACGAGAAGATTACTATCCTGTTCATTCTAATGAGGTGCACTTTTGACGCTTTCAAAGTCGGGTTCTCATCACCCTATTGTTGTTCACAAAAATCAATTATTAAGAGACGTATAAAATACGACACACACATCCTAGGTCCTCGATACAATTATATATTGCATGTCATGCCATTTTATAATGTATTGAGAAACTTCGATAGTCTCGGACCATCACACTATTCCCCTGTTATCCCCACTCGACCCAGCTACACTCTTATTACCTGAAAGGAATTGTGAAGCAAAAGGGCGAGCACAAATAGCCCAGTAAAGAATATCATGACTAAAGATAATTAAATTATCAATAGCCTTCGTCAGTAATAAATTAGAGATTTAGAACACATAGTAAATGATAAAACTTTTCAACCATAGTAGCAGCAGAATGAGCAATCCATTAGAAGAGTCAAATAGACCATAAAGTATATTATCTTCTCCATGTTAAAAGTCCACCAACCATGTTTTATCCCTGTAACATCAATCAACAGTTCTTGTCCACAATTATTCATAATTATAATTGTGATTCTAAATTCCTCTTCGCACCCAGGACGAAGATAATTTTCATCACCTGTCTTTACCTGAAACATCAAAGATCATGGTTATACCAAATCACAGTTCATGTTCATAATCATACTAACAAATTCATCTTTGCACTACGGGCCAAAGATATTCATTAACAGTTCATCTTTACACTACAGGCCAAAGACATGCAACTGTATTTTTAGAAGAGTCAAGTAGAGCATGATATCTACTATCTTCTATGAATTAAAAGTTTATTATCAATATTTTATCAGTGAGACTCAGCTTAATAAATAATCCACATCATCGAATCATCCTTGCACTACGGCTAAGGATATTCATTAGTATCACGACCACGAATTATCCATGCACTACGGGCCAAGGATATTCGTGTTTTCGCCAATGGTCATGATTATACCAAATAATCCCTGGTCATAATCATACCAACAACTATCCATCAATGCACTACGGGCCAATAAGGACTTTTACCACATCATTTATAACATTACATGTTATAATTATACCGAATGATCCCTGGACATAATCATACCAATCAATAGTTCATCTTTGCACTATTGCCCGAAGATGGCTTTCATCACAATATAAGCACGAGGATGATGACAATGATATAAGCATTAATCAAATGAAATCAAGGATAATTATTAAAGACTTTAAATTTATCCAAAGTTTAATAATGTCCAAATTGTCAACATGATACTACTTTGTGGAGTAAAGTTCAAGAATAATATTCATGTATCAAAAATTATTTTGACAGAAAAGAAATAAATTTTTCAGCGAATAGTACCCCATGAATAGTACCCTGTGAATAGTACTTCGGGAATAGTAACTCATGAATAGTACCCCGACATGAAAAGTACCCCAAATACCCGAGTGAATAATATTTGAGTGAATAGTAATCGGGTAAATAGTAACCCATGAATAGTAACTCGTGAATAGTACCCCGACATAAAAAGTATCCCAAATACCTGAGTGAATAATATTATAGTGAATAGTAATTGGGTGAATAGTAACACGTGAATAGTAACCCGGGTGAAAATATTGATATTTAATAAGAAAGTTCATATCAATATTCCAAAAAAATGATACTGGATGAAGCGCAAAACTCAAGGATATTCCACTAATTTCAAGGATTATCGAAGCAATACTTACCATAGTAAGTTTAGATTTAAGAATATGAAAAGAAATAACATACAAAACTGCAAATGGATTTTCACTTGTCATGTGATACATAATCCGCGTAGACAGGTTATTTCTTATGAATACGAAAGAAATAATACCACTTACGAATACAATAAATAATATCCCTTACCAAACAAAAATAACATCCCTTACAAAATGAAAATAACATCCCTTACCAAATAAAAATAACATCCCTTACCTTAGTAGAAGACTGGATACTGCAATAGTGAAGTAGCAGAATACTCTTCTTCTTGCTCTCTATAGTTTATCTCTCTGTAGTTTCTCTTATGAATCTTAGTGACTTGGTGAGAATGAAAGAAGAATTAAGCTTCTATTTATAGAAGAATGGACAAAATAGTAACTGATTCATGAACGGTCCAGATTGATTTACTATTAGAATGGACGGTCCATATTGATTACTATTAAAACAACAACCGACAGTCCAGATTGATTTACTTTTAAAACCACCACCGACAGTCCAGATTGATTTACTTTTAAAACCACCACCGACGGTCCAGATTAATGTACTTTTAAAACCACCATCGACGGTCCAGATTGATTTTCTTTTAAAACCACCACCGACGGTCCAGATTGATTTACTATTAAAACCACCATCAATGGTCCAGATTGATTTACTATTACAACCACCATCACTGGTCCAGATTGATTAACTGTTAAAACCACCAGCAATGGTCCAGATTTGTTATCTATTAAAACTACCATCAACGGACCATAAAATTAGTAAATCTTCCCATGGAATACTAAGTCAAACTTACAACAAACGCCTTATAACAATCCCTATATTTATATCAAAAATTGAATAAATATTTACCACAAATTATTTATCTTTAATAAAAACATTTTTTAATCTATTAATAATTATTCATTATTTATAACTCACAATATTTAACAATCAGATCATTCCTAGGAAAGAGGGGGCTTTCCGATAAGGATTTCTCCCTATTGGCGCGCAATTAGGTGACCAAACCTCTCCTCGACAGAACTTTCTAGACATCGTCAATATTACAAATAATAATATAAATAACTTTATCGTCTCAATTATTGATTTAATAATATAAAATATTGATACCGTGACAATAATTGAATTAATAATATGAGAGATTTTATACAGCAATTACTGTAGCAACAATTGAGTATAACTGAGTGACTTCTCACGTAAGCATCAATAATCAATACCGTGTGCTACTATGCAACCACGTGTATTACTGTACTTTTATCACCAGATATTTTAACAGTTAACGGTAAAACTTTTGCCGTTATTTTTATAAAAAGTTATTTTTGTCATTTTCTAACTACGACAATACTTCTGTTATGGGATCCACCAATGATGGTGTCATCGTACAGATATTCCCTGACAAAAAGAATATTCCCTGACACAACGAATATTTTATATCAACTTGCTTACTTTGCAAAATTTTCAAATATCACCCTTAACTTTAACCTTTTATCAATTTAATCATTTACTAAATAGAATAATAATTATAAGAAAATTGAATACTTTCATTTCATAAATTCGGGGTCTTACAAGATAGCCATGTCATACTACTTTCAGTTGGCTGAGTATACATACGCAGCTTCTTGGTCAACTTTCTTGTCAAGGATCAAGGACCTATTTCATATTTTGCCATGTTCAACGCTTAGCTCTCCCTATAGCTTTATCACTCATGCAGCTGGCACAGTTTGAGGGGTGTGACTACATAGCTGTTATGGCACAGTTTGACTAGTTTCAGGATATGCATCCCTTTGATTGTCATATCAGCTTTTGTCAGCAGAGGATTTGTCTAGGATTTATGCCTGTTGGACTTGGCGCGAGAGGGCTGACTTTTTGACTAGACATACAGGTCGCTCTTCAGAGTATTCTGCATGGTTGGAGGCAGAGATTGCATCGGTTAGGGTTGTATCCTCAGAGCCGGGTATTGATTCTGATGATGTGAAGCCTATGGAGTACCCTGATTCTCCCATAGAAGATGAGCTGTTTACTGGTTTGTCAGTAGCTCTGGTTGATTCCCCTGGTATTCTTGCTGTTGTGACTCCACATTCTGTAGAGTATTTAGAGCAGAGTCTACATTTGATGATGTTTGAGAGGGATTAGGCTAGGGCTTTGATGTTGACAGCGCTTTCTGATTGAGATGCCGCTCTGGTTGAGAGAGAGATGATGCTCTAGCTCACAGGGATACCGCTGTTGTTGAGCGGGATGAGGCTCGGTCATCTAGGGATACAACTGTTATTGAGCGGGATGAGTCTTTAGATACCTGAGATGCTGCCATTACAAATAGTAGTGCATTGAGATCTCATACTACTGATATTGTGGT
Source organism: Panax ginseng (assembly GCA_020205605.1). Classification (NCBI taxonomy): domain Eukaryota; kingdom Viridiplantae; phylum Streptophyta; class Magnoliopsida; order Apiales; family Araliaceae; genus Panax; species Panax ginseng. Next base: position 89,893,865 of record CM035128.1, on the reverse strand, counting down.
AGAGATGAGTGCATTTATTGATGAGCCCAGTGGTAACATGCAGATGGCCATAGATCTCTTGTCTCGTGTGGATACCCTAGGCCAGGAGCTCATAGATTTACCTCTATCTACTGAGAGGGATATCATGTTAGACTTGATGACTCACTTATCCACTGGATTGTATATTAGCTTTGATTTTTATACATAGACGAGGTTAGCCATTTTTATCATGTACAGGAAACATTGTATATATCAAATAGTATTACATGGCAGGGAAATATATTTTGATTCACTTCTCTTTTAGATATGCCTTGTTACTTGCTTGATAATTTCCTATTCCCCAGGACTTCTGATCTTGATGTATTTTGAACTCCTCCTTGATGGATGGACATTGATATGTCTCAGAATCTTTTAGAATGCATCGTTGATCTTTATATTCCCCTACCCTTTGGTATCTTGGGTCTGGTTTCTGAATGTGGTTATGGAGAGGATTTTGGCTTTCCTTTCTGAGGTTGATCGCCTTTTGATGGTCACGCAGATTCTTGTGTGGAAGAGACCAGGTAGTTCCATCTCTTATGGATTGGTGTTTCTCTTTGAGGATTCAACCGTAACTTAGATGGTCGCCAATTTTTCTCCCATTTGTGCGGGGAACCCATGTAGTTCCATCCCTGTGCTCTAAGCTTGATGAGGTGTAGTTTAACCGCCCCACAGATGGTCGCCGATGTATTCCCATATATTGGGGAGATCAGGTAGTTCCATCTCTTATGGTTTAGTTTAAAAGTTGAAGGATGATCCCAGTACCATTGATAGTGTTTTGTGTTTTTGTAGGGGTTAGATCGCACCGTGAATAGCTGCCTACGTACTCCCATTAATGAGGGGAGATCAGATCTACGTAGTTCCAACCTAGCGTGAAAAGGTTGAAAGTTGACAGAGTTAAAGGGTGTAGAGATTTTTTTTGTAGTTAGACCAGACCATAAATGGCTGCCTATGTACTCCCGTGTATTGGGGAGATCAGGTCTGCATAGTTCGTCCCTGGTGGGACAAACTGATGTGGTGAAGGTGTTGAAAACCAGAATTGAATGATTGATTTGATGATCCAGAACCAGGATACCGGTTTGCAGGTAACTTCAGACATAGTACAGTTTCACAATGTCCGAGTTAATGAGTTATGGAAATTCCTCACCATCCATTTCTTGTAATCTGAGGGCTCCTCCTATCAATACCTCCTTGACAATAAACGGGCCTTCCTAGTTTGGGGAAAATTTTCCTTTTGATTGATCTTGGTTGTCAAGGACCTTCTTCAAGACCAAGTCATTTTCTTTGAACTGTCGTAGCTGGATTTTCTTGTTGTAGGATTGAGCGATCCTCTGTTGGTATAATTAACCATGGAAGATGGATGTGGCCTGCCTTTCATCTATTAGAGACAATTGGTTGTATCGATCTTGTAACCATTGGTCTTCATCCATCTGAGCATCTATCAATACTCTATGGGATTCCATTTCCACCTCTATGGGGAGAATTGCTTCTATTTCATAGGTTAATGAGTAATGGGTTGCCCCAGTGGAAGTGCACATTGATGTTCTGTAGGCTAATAGAGTCAGAGGCAACAGGTCCGGCTATCCTTTTTGATTAACATACATCTTTTGAATGATCTTTTTGATATTCTTATTAGCCATTTCAACAACACCATTCATCTTTGGACGATAGATGGCTTAGTTGAGATGATTGATGTGGAATTTACTACATAATTTCTCCATCATTTGGTTGTTGAGGTTTTTGGCATTGTCTGATATAATCACCTCCGGTTGTTTGTATCGACCAATGACATTATTTCTGATGAAACTAATGATCACCTCTTTAGTAACCCTGGGGGAAGAGGCTGCTTCTACCCACTTGGTGAAATAGTCGATCATGGTGAAGATAAACCGATGATCATTACTGGTTTTGGGCTCGATTGGCCAGATCACATCCATTCCCCACAATGAGAAGGGTCAGGGTGAAATCATACTTTGAAGTTCCCTTGGAGGGGCATGGATAACATTACAATGAATTTGGCATTGATAACATCTTTTGACGTGATCATCACAGTCAGCTTTGAGAGAGAGCGAGTAATGCTCTAATCTTAAGATTTTCTTGACAAGTAGAAGGATGCTCATGGGTGGGTCACATACTCCACCATGGATTTCATCCACGAGTCTTTGAGCTTAGTCTTTGTCTCAGAATATTAGAAGGCCTAGTCCTGCATATCTTTTGTAAAGTGTGTCTCTGCTCAGATAGAATTTCATGGTCATTCTATGGATCTACTTTCTTTCAGCTTGATTCGCCCCAGTGGGTGTAGATCCATCTCGCAGATATTCTTTTATAGACTGATACCAAGGGTGTTGGATAGGAGGTAGCTCATCCGATACTTCTCCGATGTAATTCCCATAGGCTGGAGCCTTTTGGTGAGAAAATGTGATATTTTGAATGCTTCCCCTTTCAGGTATATTGATCAAGGAGGCTAAAGTTACTAGTGCATCAGCAAAGTCATTCATGTTCTGAGGAATGTGAGAGGAAGGATATTTCTTCAAACTTCAAAGCCATCTGGATAACTTTCCGATGGTAAGGCAGGAAATGTAATTCTTTGGTGTAATAGACCACAGTGGTTTGTTTGACTACCAGTTCAGAATCTCCAAAGACAGTTAATCGTTTAACGCCCATGGATTGGGCTAGCTTCAACACCATCATACAGCCTTCATACTTAGTTGTGTTATTGGTGTTGACAAACTGTAATTTGATGGCAACAGGATACTTCTCTCCCAAAATAGATACCAAAACTGCTCCAGCTCCAGCTCCAGCACCTTCCATGTTATAGCTCCATCAAAATACATCTTCCATGATTGGGGTGTATTGTCCTGATGGTGTTGTTGAATTGTCATTACCCCTTCATCGGGAAATTATGTTTCTAAGGGTTTGAAATCCCCAGATGGCAATGCGACCAGTTTGTAAGACCCCGAATTTTATGAAATAAAAGTATTCAATTTTCTTATAATTATTATTCTATTTAGTAAATGGTTAAATTCATAAAAGTTTTAAGTTAAAGGTGATATGTGAAAATTATACAAAGTAAGCAAGTTGCCATAAAATATTCGTTTGGTCGGGGAATATTCGTACGACGACACAATCATTGGTGTACCCCACAACGGAATTACCTTGTTTTGTGACAGTGTTTGAGAATGGCATCTTAAATTATAGAGATAAGCAATGGAGCACATGAAATCGTTGAGTCACCACCGATCAATAACCAGGATAATGTGCATCAGGAAGGCAATAATCCTCGTGTAAATAACAACACCAACCAAATGATGAACGATGGTTTGTTTAGGAAATTTTTTGAATTTATGAAAACCAAATGAGAGAGACTTATGTTCAAAATGCAGGTGCAAACACTGGCAACTCACGGCTGGTCACCGCTAAGCAGTTCAAGGAGCTGGGACCACCAAAGTTTTTGGGAAAGCCAGAACCACTTAAGGCAGAGACGTGGATAAAGCAGATCACCAAGATATTTGATGTCTTGGAATGCTCAGAGGAGAAAAAGGTTCCCTTCGCCACCTTTATGTGGCATGAAGAAGCAGATTACTGGTGGGAATCTGTAAAACGTACTCATCTTTCTGCACTAAAGATGTCTTGGGAGAAGGTCCAAGAATTATTCAATGACAAGTACTTTCCTGAAAGTATTCGTCACATGAAGGAGGTAGAATTCATCAAGCTGGAGCAAAATAATATGACTTTATCGAAATACGAGGCAAAGTTTACGGACTTATCCTAGTTTGCATCCCATTTGGTAGATAATGAGGAGTGAATGACGTGAATGTCTTTACGAGGTTTGAAACCCGAAATACGTCAATACCTTATTTCTCAAAAACTTTGTTTATATCAGATATTGTGAATAGGGCTCAGTTATTAGAACGTGATTATGAGTCAGCTCAACCAAAAGGCAACGACCAACAACATGATAATAATCGTACCAGTGGCAACGACCATCGAAATAACGATAAACATCGTGGAGGAAATTATCATGCTAGAAATGGTAACCACTTCTGTGGAAATCATGGCCAAGATAATAGGAAAGGTGAACTAAATGAAAACAACTTCAAGAAGAGAATGTTCAATAATAATGGAAAGACAGCAGCACCAGCACCCATTTCAAAGGAAGAAGAACGACCATCGATCGTATGTTTCAAATGCGGACAGGAGGGAAACATTCGTCCAAACTGTACGCAGCAACCTAAAGCGTGTTTCAATTGAAGAAGAGAAGGCCACCTAGCTCGATTTTATCGTGTAGTGAAGTCAATTCTAGCTGGGATGGTGACGCCAAAGGATGTCCCAGATAAGTTAAAGTTGATAGTTTAAGTGAGAGCGTTTGTCGAGGAACCCAAACGAAGTTATCATGGGTAAGTTAATCATAAACTCTTACAAAGTTTATACCTTATTCGATACTGGTTCTACCCATTCTTTTATTTCTCCTACTTGCGCTCAACATTTAAGTTTGACTCCTAAGAAATTAGACTTTGACTTATCTGTTGAAACTCCGTTGGGAGAAACCTTCATTACATCCACTATTTATAAGTCTTATTTAATTCAAATTGTCACCCTCACGTTACCTGTCGATCTTATCTCTTTGAAAATACTTGCATTTGATGTGATTTTAGGAATCGACTGGTTAACTAATCATCATGCAAAAATTGATTATTTTTGTAAGGTTGTTAGCTTTCATATTCTTAACCAACCTATTATGTGAATTCAAGCAACCAGACCACTAAAATTAATCACCGCCATATCAAGTCATAAAGCTATTCGTTTATTAAAAAACGGATGTCAAGCTTTCTTAGCCCTTATCACAGATTTAAACAAAAATACGTCAAATTTGAATGATATTTCTATTGTTAATAAATTTCCTAACATATTCCACGAAGAACTTCCTAGCCTACCCAGACCGTGAAATTAAATTTTGTATTAACTTCAGTACAAAACTCATTTCTAAAACCCTCAAATATTTCTTCACCTAGAACTAACGTAACTCGCGTAGAAGACGTTGGCTCGAGCTGTTGAAGATTAAGATAATACCATTCAATACCATCTTAAAAAAAGCGAAGGTGGTAGCTGACGCGTTGAGTAGAAGATCATATGCGGTTACGAGTGCGACGTTGTTAACACAAAGACCCATTTCGTATAACTTACAAATGATGGAAATAAAGTTAAAGACTCTAAGGACCCATGTGATGATGTTAAATATACGAGTAGAATCAACATTAATCAATAAAGTTAAAGTCGCGCAAGCTACACACCCGGAGCTGATGAATATGAAGAAGAAAGTACAAGAATGTGTTATTTCATAAGTAAGAGTCGATGAAGTGAGGAAAGCTCAAACCCTCGATTTTATTGATTTATTTGAAATCCTCGATCGAGTAGGAACCGTGGCCTATAGACTTACCTTACCGCTAAGTATGTCGCATGTTCATAACGTTTTTTACATATCGATGTTACTTAAATATGTGGACGACCCGAACCACATTATTGAATTAGAACTAGATGAGATAGCAGAAGATTTAACGTATGAGGAGATACCTGTTAAAATCTTGGATAAGAAGAAACCTATTCTACGCTCAAAGGTTATACCTCAAGATTTAGAATCTGAAATGAAAACAAGGTATCCTCACCTCTTCGGCATACCAGGTACGTACGTAAATTTTGAGGGTGAAATTTCATAAGGAGGGGAGATTGTAAGACCCCAAATTTTATGAAATGAAAGTATTTAATTTTCTTATAATTATTATTCTATTTAGTAAATGGTTAAATTAATAAAAGTTTAAAGTTAAAGGTGATATGTGAAAATTTTGCAAAGTAAGCAAGTTGTCATAAAATATTCGTTTGGTTGAGCAATATTCGTTTTATCAGGGAATATTTATACGATGGCACAATCATTGGTGGACCCCACAACGGAATTACTATCGGAGTTAGAAAATGACAGAAATATCTTTTTATAAAAATAACAACGAAAGTTTTACCGTTAAACTGTTGAAATACCCAGTGGTAAAAGTACAGTAATACGCATGGTTGCATAGTAGCATACGATATTGTACAATATCTTTGATTATTGATGCTTACATGAGAAGTCACTCAATTTTATTCAATTATTGCAAAAGTAATTGCTACATAGTATCTCTCATATTATTGATTCAATTATTGTCATAGTATCATCTGCACAATATTTTATATTATAAAATCAATAATTGAGATGACAAAGTTATTCATATTATTATTTACATTATTGACGATGTCTAGAAAGTTCTGTCGAAGAAAGGGGTTTGGTTACCTAATTGTGCGCCAATAGGAAAAAATCCTTATCGGAAAGCCCCCTCTTTCCTCGGAATTATCTGGTTGTTAATATTATAAGTTATGATATTAATGATGAATAAGTTCGTGTTGATTAAAGATAAGAATAATATTGATGAGTGAAATATGTTGTTCATTTAGTTTTATTTAATTCTTCTGTGATCCAATTACCCTCAAAGGAGGTAATTATGTGATTTGCTAGTTTTGTTATTATTGACCAAACGAGCAATTAATCGGATAAATGAACAATTAATTGCTATTGGTTCACATGCAAATTACTGTTGGTTCACATGTATGTAACTATTGATTCACATGCATGTACTATTAGGGGAGGTGGTGCAAGATTGATAATACTTCAAGGACTAAATTAAAAATGGAGGTATAGATGAAGGTACTATACCGTAATAATTCGAGTCCCTAAACGTACAATTATTGACACTATGTTTTCCTATAAATAGAATCTCATTCTTCTTTCATTCTCACCAATTCACTAAGACTTACAAGAGCAACTATAGAGAGAGAAACTATGGAGAGGAAGAAGAAGAGTATTCTGTTAATTCACTATTGCAGTATCCGACCTTCTACTAAGGTAAGGGGTATTATTTATTTCATATTGGCTGACGATATTATTTTCCGTATTCGTAAGGAATTTTATTTTCGTTCAATATTCGTAAGAAATAATATTTTCTTCCATACTCTGTAGTATGTAAGTAATATTATTTCGTTTTGTATTCCTAATTCTACACTCATTTTGTTAAAGTATTGCTTCTATACTCCATGAAATTAGTAGAATATTCTTGAAATTTGTGTTTCATCTAGTATCATTTCACAAGGATATTTTTCTGAACATTCTTGTTAAATTATAAGCTTTTCATGCTGGAGTACTATTCACGGGTACTATTCATTTATACGGCACTATTCATATATACGGTACTATTCATGGGCATTATTCATAAATACAGTACTATTCATGAAGTACTATTCACGGGGTACTATTTAAAAAGTACTATTTACGAAGTACTATTCACAAAGTACTATTTATAAAGTACTATTCATAGGGTACTATTCACTCGGGTACAATTCACCCGGAGTACTATTTATGACAAAAATTGATTTCTTCTCTGTCCAAATCATTTTTTTTACAATATTATTCTTGAATTTTACTACACAAAGCAGTATCATGTTGATAATTTGGATTTTATTGAATCATGGATAAATTAAATTATAAATCTTTAAAAGTTATCCTTGCTTTCATTTAATTGAATTCTTATATCATTGTCATCATCCTCATGCTTATATTGTGATGAAAGTCATCTTTGGCCGTAGTGCATAGATCATAGATGGACTATTGATTGGTATGATTATGACCAGGGATTATTCGATATAATCATGACCCGTAATGTTACAAATGATATGGTAAAAGTCCTCGTTGGCCCGTAGTGCATTGATGGACAGATGTTGATATGATCATAACCATGCCTTCTCTTCAGCCAAGGGTGCAAAGATGAATTGTTGTTTGGCATGATCATGACCATTGGTGAAAACATGAATATCATTGGCACGTAGTGCATGTTTAATTCATGGTTGTGATACTAATGAATATCCTTGGCCCGCAGTGCATGGATAATTCAGTTATGTGAATTATTTATTAAGCTGAGTCTCAGCGATAAAATTGATGATAAAATTTTAAATCATAGAAGATAGTAGATATCATGCTCTACTTGACTCTTCTAATGGATTGCTTATTCCGCTGCAGTTGTTGATCGAAAACTTGTTATCTATTGTATTTTATTAGTTGTTATACTGTTGAAGGCTAATGATAATTTATTCTGCATTATCTTAGTCATAATATTTCTTACTAGGCTAGTTGAGCTCACCCTTTTCTTTCACTATTCTCTTCACGAAATGAGAATATAGCTGGGACTAGTCGAGGAATGAAGTGATGGTCCAGGATAAGTGGTTATAGTAGTCCTCACTATTCTATGAAATAGTGTGATAATAATTATAATGAGGACTCCATTGAGTGTGGATATTGTCTAGAAGACAATATTCGTGTTAAAACTCAGCTATTGTGTTATCGTATTTTGCACTACAGTTGTATTAATTAAGTTTCAAGTTATATTTTGTACCATGTATCTGGTGACTCAGAATGGGTGATGTATACCTATTTTGGGGGCGTCACACAGTTGATCTGCAATTTCTTGACCTTTGATAGACTTTTGGGTCACGTAGATGATGTCGAATTGCTGGAGGATCAACTTCCATTTGGACAGTCGACAATTCAACATATGTTTGTTGAATACGTACTTGAGAGGATCCATGCGGGATATGAGATGGGTTCTGTGACCATGGAGATAATGCTGTAATCTCATGGAAGCCCATGCTAATGCACATCAAGTCTTCTCAATCAAGGTATACTTGTGCTCACTGATGCTGAATATTTTGCTGAGGTAATAGATAGCTCTTTATTGGCCTCTATCATCTTTTTGTCCCAGCATGCAGCCCATTGCATTGTCATTGATTGACAGGTACATAAACAGGGGAATGTTATCCCTAGAAGGTACCAAGACAGGAGCTTTGACTAGTTGGTCTTTGATAGAAAATAAGGCTTTTTGACATTCTTTGTTATATTTCTTGGAGGCATTCTTCCTTAATAACTTGAAGATGGGCTCACAAATTACTTTGAGTTGGGATATGAATCGGCTGATGAAGTTGATTCTTCCAAGAAATCCCCGTAATTTCCTCTCTGTCTGGGGCACGGGCATCTCAGTAACGACATGAATTTTAAGAGGATCTAGCTCAATGCCTTTGTGTCTCACTAGAAATCCCAGCAACTTGCATGACTTAACGCTGAAGGCGCACTTGGTCGGATATAGGTTCAAGTTGTACTTATGCAACCGGTTGAAGAGTTTTTGAGATGGTCTATGTGGTCTTCTTCCCTTCGGGACTTGACAATGATGTCATCCACATAGATTTCTATCTCTTTGTGCATTAAATCATGAAAAAGAGCCATCATGGCTCGCTGATAGGTAGCTCCAGCAATGATGAGACCGAATGACAATCGTTTGTAGCAAAAGGTTCCCTAGGGAGTGATGAATACTGTGATAACCCAAATTTTTGGATAATATTAAAATAAGAATTAAACAAAGAAAATTCTTATTAGATGATATGTTATGTGATATTGTAGTACACAAAGGATTATGTGCCATGCAATATATGATGTTGTGTATAATAAATATATTAGAATTATATATTTATTATATGTAAGTAAAGTGTAGGAGTAAATTACTAAAGAAAATTAGATGGGTAAAATTAAAATAATTTATAATATTAAATTATTTTAATGTGGTAAATTAGTGGCATTAAATATACTTCATGTATAACCACTATTTTATTGAAGAAATCATATATTACCTTATTGAGTGTAATGTATGCATGTATTTAATGGGGTGAATATATTAATATATTTATTATAGTTAAATAAATTGTGAAGACAATTTATAGAAAGGAAAGAAAATAATTGGATATATGATATTAGGTTATATGGAGGATAGTATAATATTCAATATTATACAAAATTATGTAAAGTAAAAATATGAGATGAGATCCAATATGTAAATATGTGTATTGGTATTAGCTAGTTAGTAAATTAAATTCATATTTGAATAAGTGATTGAATGTATTAAATTATATATTTAATATATAAATAAATTGTTTGAAAACAATTTATGGAGAGGAGGAAACTAAATTTAATTATACAATATAAATTGTATAATTTAAATAAGTTATTTAAATTAGGTATGAAAATTAAATGACCTAAAGGGTTATTTTTTTTAGTGGTCCTAGTATTTTAATCATATACTAAATGACTCAATCTAAGAGATTTGTGGAACATGTCTCAACTTATTAAATTAATTTTTATGAATATGTGAGTAAAAGAATATGAATATTATGTGATTTGTTTATATATTTTTATTATTTAAACAAATAAAAGAAACTAATGTAATCCTAATTATATGTTATAAATGAAGAATTGAATAACTTAAGGGTTATATGATGATTGAATTATGGTATTTATAATATATACTTATTCGAAGAGATTTATTTTATATATCTCAATTAATTAATTTTATAACCTAATTAAGGTAAGTTTAATTGGGTTAAAAAATTAAATTTACTTGGGTAAGAATTTTTATTTCATTTGAGTACATGAAAACCCTAATTAAATGATTAGGGTAAGATAGAGTTTAATGTTATGGACCATATAAAATTTTATGGCCCAAACATTTTTGTTAGGATGTCCAAATATTTTATTTGGAAAGCCAAAAGAATTAAGTGTTAAGCCCAAGTGGCCCAATAAGCCCAACACATTGAATTAAGTGGCTCAAGCTAGGTTTATTTATTAAGTAGTATGTGAGTGAATAATAATTATTATTATATTAATTGAAGAGATATTTTTTATCTCAAGTTATTAATTTTATAACTTATTTGAAACAAGTTTATTTGGGTTATAAAATTTCATGTATAAGAGTGATGATTTTAAATTCTAAATATTTGGAATGGACACCCTAAAATTAAATATTTAAGGTGTGATAAGATGGAAATGATTGGACCATGTTAATATTACATAGCCCAAATGATTAATTGAAAGCCCAAAAGATTAAATAAATGGCCCAATTTTAAAACCAATTAGTGATGGGCATTTTGGAAATTCATTAAAGCATAAAAAAAAATTATGTGGGTGATTCTAAGTCCACATGGGCCGGCAATTAGAGGTGGAAAAGGAGAGGAGGTAAGGAGATATTTTAATATGTCTTATCTCTTATTTCATCTTATTTCCCTTCTTAGCTATCAAAAGAGAGAAAACCGTGTAAGGGAAAGAAGAGAACGGGAAAACCGTGAGGGCGAGAGAGAGAAGGGGAGCGGAAGACATGGAAGAAGGAATGAGGAGAAAAACTTTCCATGAAGAGAAGAAGAAGAAAAAAAACAAAGGTATAATTCCTCTAATTTATTTTATGGATTTGATGAAAGGGGTTTATAATATGGATGTATAAAATCCTTTAATCTATGTGATTTATATGAATTTAAGTATGGAACTACCCAAATTTCTTTGTACTTTAAAAATCCACTGTTTTAAATCTATAGCTCCTTTTTACAATTCGTCAAAGAGGGGTGCTAGATATGTAAGTTATGTAGTAAAATCAAATGGCAGCACTCAAAAGGATGATTTTACAAGCCGTAGTGGCTGTGGAAGCCAAAACAGTCCCATTTTTGTAAAAGAAATAGGAACTGTTTTGGGACAGTTTCTGGAAGGGGTATTTTCATAATTTTTCCGACCCTCCAAAATTCTGGAAAAAATTGAGATGATAATCTGATGAGCTTTCTAGTTTGTGTTCAAAAATGGCGATTTTTGGATGTATAGATTGAGAGTTATGGATTTTACGGGAAAAGACTATTTTAAAAGTAAACACTTATAACTCCTTGTGGTTAACTCCAAAATTGGTGAAATTTTATTATGAATACATGTATATAACAGGAGTATACCTCAGAAATTTCGAATTTTTGGACAAAAGTACGATTTTATTATAAATGTCTAAATATTCGCAGCTTTGGCCATTTGAAAAATAGTAAATGAATTTTAAAAATTCCGAGAAAAATATATGTTCAATATGGGACTATATTCTGCTAAATCCCAGAAAAGAAAAAATTTTGGGACTGATTTGGTATTTTTCATATAAATAATATTATATGAATAAATGAGTTTAATTAAATATATGATGTCAAAAATATGGAAAATGAGGTTTTCTGACTTGAGACCCTTGAGCATGTTTTATGCAGATTTTTGGTGGAGGTTTGGGTCTGGTGGTGAAGAGTTGATGTGTATGGCATTTTAGAGTGCTTAAAGGAATTAATTAAGGAATAAAAAACAATTGAAATAAATTGTTTATTTATGTGATTAATGACTTAAAATAATTTTATATGACTAATGATATTGGACTAAGATATTATTAGTAATATTTAACTTAAATTTTATTAAAAGGTTAATAACCTTAGCTTGAAAAACTATTAAATAATTAATAATATTAAATGGGAAATTAAAATAGAGAATTAAGTTATTTTTTTAAATGTAGTTGTTGAATTCAGTATTCAATGAACTATATTATGTGTATAATCTGCTGAAAAAGGAATCAAGAGTATTGAATTTGATTTCAGGTTGCTGAAATTGAATTTAGTCTGCTAAAACTGATTTTAGTCTGCTGAAATAGTGATTTCAGGATACTGAAATGAAATCTGACTTACTGAAATGGTAATTCGGTTTACTAAAATGTTATCTAATTTACTAAGATAACATATAAAAGGGAAAACTTATAAGTATAAGTTATGACATGATGAAAAGATTATCAAAGTATAATGATAATACTAAGGCTATAATGTAATATCTAATACTTAACTAGGTTTAGACTTGAGTATTTGTATAGTGTTAAGGTTATCTAATATTTGACTATGTGTTTAAATATTAGATAGTTTACTTATAAGGTATGTTATGCTAATTGAACGATCAATCTTATAACTGATAGGTCTTTTCAATAAGGACGTTAACTTAGATTGCGTAGCAGTAAATCAACGGTTCAGGAAACTTTCCTTAACTCAAACTCGAGTTATATTACAAAGCATGTTAGTGAATGATTATTGATGATTATTCACGTCTAAACTGATTATTGATTAGCACTTAGTGCATGTTGTATATGTTCATCAAGTATGAAAGGCTGATCACCTTCATTACCATAAGGTTCAATTAAATTGTTCAGGGTCATTGTTGACCTTCAAACATTATTGATTCAGTCACTCAATTATTGACACTTGATTCATGTTATTTCACAATTATTACATTGTTGAAAACTTGAAAACTTATTCATTATTGTCAATCATGATATATCCTCAATTAAATTTAAACTTGTTGGGCAAACTTGTTGCTCACCCTTGCTATATCATGATAAAAAAATTTAGATTTAAGAGGAAAGCTAGAGTAAAGACAGAAGCAAAGACAAAGTACAAGATTTAATTATGGTGCAGTTAGATCTATTAAATTTTTTGATGAAAATAGCATTGTAAACCTTTCTAGATATTGAAAGTATGTATTAAGTTAAGGTTGTAGACCTTGGGAATGATGTTTAAAAGTTTAGTGTATAAACAATTTATGTTTATATCTTCTGCAATAGTTATAGAAATGATGTACTAGATCTGAGGTAAAAAGTACCCGGATTTGGGGGCGTCACAAATACTATCTTCTCCCGGTCCTCTTCAGCAACCATAATTTGGTCAAACCCAGGGAAGTAGTCAACAAAGGAGTACATGCCATACTTAGCTGTATTGTCAATGCGCATGTGGATAAATGGTATCAGGAAGTTATCTTTGAGACAAGCTTTGTTTAGATCCCTATAATCCACACATACTTGCACATTCCCTCCAGGTTTAGGTACGGGAACTATGTTTGATAGCCACTAAGGGTATGTTGATACCATGATTGTGAGGCCCCCAAAATAGGTATATATCACCCTTTCTGAGTCGCCAAATACATGGTACAAAAATAACTACAACTTCATTAATACAATTGTCGTGCAAAATACGACAACACATATACTGTGAGTTTAAATACAAATATTGTCATTTAGACAATATCCACACTCAAATATAATTCTCATTACAATTATTGATGCACTATTTTATAAAATAGTGAGGACTGCTAAAACAACTATCTTAAAACATCACTCTATACACCGACTTGTTCCTGCTATATTCTCGCTTTCTGAGAAGAAAAATGGAACAAAAAGGAAAAGGGTGAGCTCAACTAGCCCAATAGAGAATATTATGACTAAGATAATGTAGAACAAATTATTGTTAGCCTTGATAAATCGATAAAATATAATGGACAACCGGGTTTTAGATCAATATTCAAGTATTGAACTAACAATTCATTAGAAGAGTTAAGTAGAGAATGAAATCTACTATCATCTATGAATTTAAAAGTCCATCATCAATATTTTATCCCAGTAACATCAATCAATATACATCTTGAATCAAATATTCATCTTTGCACTACGGGCCAAAGATATTCATCAGGTAATCATTCATCTTTGCACTACAGGCCAAAGATATTCAGTTATATCACCATTTAGACTGAGGATGATGAAAATTTTCTTAAAGAAAATGAATCCAGTTAGATAAAGGATCAAAGATTAGGGATTCGTACTTTAGTTTATCTAAGTTCAAAAATACTCTATAATAATCAATTGTGGAACAAAATTCAAGAATGAAGATCAAAACATGAATACAATCAAAGATAGTAACCATAATAGACAACTTGGACAAAGAAAAGAAAATTTCATTTTTTTGTCAATAGTATCGTATTCGTGAATAGTGTCGTATACATGAATAGTGTCGTATACGTGAATAGTAACCCCGACACAAAAAGGTAGAAATTCCATAAGAAAAATCATACTTCGTGAATAGTACTCGTGAATAGTATCGTATTCGTGAATAGTGTCGTATACATGAATAGTAACCTCGACATGAAAAGGTAAAAATTTCATAATAAAATTCATTCCAATATTTTGGTATAATGATATTGATAGAAATAACATCATTTACAAGAAAAATAACATCCCTTACCTCAAATGACCAGTACTTTTGGAATATCGGATATAATGCTGAAAAAAACTTGCACTTAATAGCAACTCTCAAAGTATCTAAATACTCACAAAATACGTTCGATATTATAGAGAGAGAAAACTTCAGATTCTGGTGTGATTTTCAATTCTAACTAAGCACCCTATTTATAGGAAAATGCTAGAACGCCAAATCAGACTTAACCTGCTACATGATGGCTTTACCTGCTGCTATTCACGCACACTACTTTTGAAAAAAATCTCAGCACACCAACAAGGACAAGAGTGGGGCCCACCCATTCTAGAAAATTTCCAAAATATTTTAAATTTAAACAATATTCAGAAACTTCAATAATTCAAAATAAATAGCCCTTTTATCAGAAAAATATGAATTTTATGTCCATTGCATAGGAAATTTAATTCTCTACAACTTTATAGAAGAATGTTTTTCCAAATTCCAAATAGAAAGTTTCTGAAATCCACAAACAGATGATTTTTAATACCTCCATTCTGACAAAATACTTATAAAACACCTCAGCATTAATTCTTTTATTATATCCATATAAAATAAATATTTCCTTATAATATAAATCAATAATTAATTATTCACAAATAATATTACAGAATCACAATACTGACAAACAGGTCGTTCCCAAGAAAGAGGGGGCTTTCCGATAAGGATTTCTCCTTACTGACGCGCAATTATGTGACCAAACCCCTTTCCTAGACAGAAATTCCTTAGACATTTCCAATAATGCTATCTAACAATATTATTCAAATAATATGAATTATTGATCTGATAATGGGAAATACTGTGTAGTGACAATTATTGAAACAACAATAATATAAAATATGAACGTAGCAATTATTGAATCAATAAAATAAAATATTAAACAGTGATTACTGTAATAATTATCGAGTTGTGCCTTCTTACGTCAGAATCAATAATCCAAAATATGCAGTCTGGTATTGTTCTTTGTGCAACCACGTGTATTACTGTATTTTAACCACCAGGTATTCCAATAGTGTTAACGATAACAATTACGTCGTGATTTATAAAAACTCAAACTTGTCGTTTTCTTCATCCGACCATTTTCCGTTATGGGGCCCACAAATGGCTGCGCTGTCGTACAAATATTCCCCGACAATAAGAATATTTCACGACCAAACAAATATTCCCCGACAAAAATGAATATTTTATAACCACTTGCTTATTTTGCAAAATTTGCACATTTTACCCATAACTAACCACATTAATCAAATCCACCCCTTACTATTTCAGACTAATTAATAGAGAAAATTCAAATTTATTTATTAAAAGTTGGGGTCTTACAACATCCCCTCCTTATGAAATTTCATCCTCGAAATTGACGTACGTACCTAGTGCTTCATTTCCGATTCCAACTCCCAGGTCATTTTCTCAATAGCATGGTTCCTCCATAAAACTTTGACTTGGGGTATAACCTTTGTGCGTAGGACATGCTCTTTCCTATCAAAGATCTTAACAGGTACCTCCTCGTATGTTAAATCTTTGACTATCTCGTCTGGTTCTAACTCAATAATGTGGTTTGGGTCTTTCACATATTTATGAAGCATAGATATGTGAAAAACATTATGAACACGAGACATGTTTGGAGGTAATGCGAGTCTATAGGCCACATTTCCTATTCAGTTAAGAATCTCAAATGGACCAACAAATCGTGGATTGAGCTTTTCTTTCTTCCCAAATCTTGTAACTCCCTTCCATGGAGCAATAAGTAACAATACATGATCCCCAATATTAAATTCCACCTCCTTTCGATGAAGATCTGCATAACTCTTTTGTCGATCCTGTATCGTTTGTATATGTTGTTGAATCGCTTTGATCTTTTCTGTAGTCATGCGTACCAATTCTAGTCCCAACAACGTTGTTTTACTCACCTCGTCCCAGCATACTAGGGAACAACACTTTCATCCATACAACACCTCGAATGTAGCCATGCCTATACTTGCTTGATAATTGTTATTGTAGGAGAATTCCACCAATGTCAAGTACTTATCCCAACTTCCTTTAAAATCTAGGACACAGAGTCTTAATAGATCTTCAAGAGTTTGAATAGTCCTTTCTGATTGCCCATCCATTTGAGGATGGTATGCCAAACTGAATCGTAAATTCATGCCCATAGCTTTCTGCAAGCTAATCCAAAATCGTGAAGTGAATCTTGGGTCACAATCCAAAACTATGGATACTGGCATGCCATACAATCTCACAATCTCATTCACGTATATACAAGCAAGACTTTCAAGGGAATAAGTCTCCTGTATTGGCAAGAAATGAGCAGACTTGGTTAATCTATCAATAATAACCCAAATCGCATCTATGCCTTGAGAAACCTTGGGAAGACCCGTATTGAAATCCATGGTAATGTGTCCCCCCATCCATTTTGGAATCTCAAGTGGTTGCAATGGACCTTGAGATAAACTCCGCGATCTCTCTCTTCATATTGTTCCACCAAAATGTATGTCGAAGATCATGATACATTTTGGTACTCCCAGGATGGATTGCAAATGGTGTGTTGTGTGCCTCCATCATGATTTTATGCTTCAAGTCAGAATCGTTAGGAATACAAAGTCTGGAGTTGACTCAAAGTATTCCTTCTTCATCGATTCTTGATTTTGGAATAACACATTCTTGTACTTTCTTCTTCATACGCATCAGCTCTGGGTCTGTGGCTTGAGCAACTTTAACATTATCGATTAAAGTCGGTTCTACTCGTATTTTGATATCATCACGTGGGTACTTAGAGCCTTTAACTCTATCTCCATCCTTTGTAAGTCGTACAAAATGGATCTTTGTGTTAACAACATCGCACTCGTACCCGCATATAATCTTCTACTCAATGCTTCAGCTATCACGTTTACTTTTCCAAGATGATATTGAATGTTATGGTCGTAGTCTTTCAACAGTGCGAGCCAACGTCGTTGCCGCATGTTGAGTTCCTTTTGGGTGAAGAAATATTTGAGGCTTTTATGATCCGTATAAATCTCCACTTTCTCCCCATACAGGTAGTGTCTCCAGATTTTCAACGTGAAAACGACTGCTGCCAACTCCAGATCATGATTAGGATAATTCCTCTCATATTCATTGAGTTGTCGTGAGGCATAGGCTATGACTTTCTCATGTTGAATTAGAACACATCTTAACCCTTTGCCTGAAGCATCACTTTAAATAACAAATCCATCCGAACCAGAAGGTATTGTCAGGATAGGTGCCGAAATGAGTCTCCTCTTGAGCTCTTGGAAACTCTTCTCGCATTCCTCACTCCATACAAATTTTGTATCTTTTTGAGTTAGCCGAGTTAACGAAGTAGCGATTCGAGAAAATCCTTCCACGAATCTCCGATAATAACCAGCTAAGCCTAGAAAGCTACGTACTTTGGTCACCGACTTCGGTTGCTCCCAACTTTGTATTGCTTCAATCTTCGCCGGGTCAACAGATAATCCATGTTTTAACACCACGTGCCCAAGGAATGCTATTTTCTCAAGCCAAAACTCGCATTTCTTCTGGTTGGCATATAACTTGTTATCACGAAGCCTTTGAAGTACCAGCTTCAAATGGTTCTCATGATCTTCACGGCTTTTGGAATAGATGAGGATGTCATCAATAAAGACAACAACGAACTGATCCAAATATTCTTTGAACACACAGTTCATTATATCCATGAAAGCAGCAGGAGGATTAGTCAATCCAAAAGACATGACTAAGAATTCATAATGCCCGTACCAAGCTCTAAAGGTAGTCTTCAGAATATCCTCAGTTTTAATCTTCAGCTAATGATATCCAGAACAAAGATCGATCTTTGAAAAGAATTGTGCTCCTTGCAACTGGTCGAACATGTCATCAATGCGAGGTAGCGGATACCTATTCTTGATGGTGACATGGTTCAATTCCCGGTAGTCAATACAAAGTCGCATACTCCTGTCTTTCTTCTTTACGAATAAAACAGGAGCACCCCAAGGAGATGTACTAGGACAAATGAAACTGATATCTAATAATTCTTGTAGTTGGACTTTTAACTCCTGAAGTTCAATAGGAGCCATTCGATATGGGGTTTTAGAAATGGGCTTTGTACCCGATTCAAGATCAATAAAGAATTCAACTTCACGTTCCAGGAGTAGACCAGGAAGTTCTTCAAGAAATACGTCAGGAAATTCATTAACAACAGGAATATTATTTAAATCTGATGTGTTTTTGTTCAAGTCCATAATATGGGCTAAGAAAGCTTGACATCCATTTTTTAATAAACGAATAGCTTTATGGCTTGATATGGACGTTGGTCGATTTTAGTGGTTTAGTTGCTTGAATTCGTATAACAGGTTGGTTAGGAATGTGAAAACTAATAACCTTACGAAAACAATCAATTTTGGCATTATGAGTGGTTAACCAATCAATCCCTAAAATCACATCAAATGCAAGTATCTTTAAAGAGATAAGATCAACAAGTAATGTGATTGTGCCAACTTGGATCAAGCAAGATTTATAAATAGTGGATGTAATGAAAGTTTCTCCTAATAGAGTCTGAACAGATAAGTCAAAGTCTAATTTCTCCAGAGTCAAGTTCAAATGTTGAGCACAAGTAGGAGAGATAAAAGAATGGGTAGAACCGGTATCTAATAAGGTATAAACTTCGCAAGAGTTTATAATTACCTTACCAGTGATCACCTCGTTTGGGTTCCTCGCATTTTGGGCAGTCACAACAAACGCTCTTCCAAGAACCGCTGACTTTAACTTATCCGGAACAGCCTTTGGAGTCACCATCCCTGATGGACTTGGTTTTGCTATAGAACAATCTCGAGCTATATGACCTTCATTTCCACAGTTATAACATACCTTGAATTGTTATGGGCAGTTTGGGCTGATGTGTCCCTCTTTCCAGCATTTATAATATACGACCGGTGGTCGTTCTCCTCCCCTAAAAACATTTGATGCTGGTACTGACGTCTTCACGCTGTCATTGTTATACCTTCTCTTTTTGAAATCTCCCCCCGACTCGCTTCTTCTACTATCATTGTGATAACCCGAATTTTCATAAGTTATTAAAATAAGAATTTAATAATTAAAATTCTTATTATAAGGTGTATATATTTTGAATTATGTGATTTGGTGTGAAGAGAATTATATATTTATATGTTGGAGAATGTGAGATTTAATAGTTAATTAAACTATTAAAAAATTAAATAATATTAGTTTATTTAATTAAGTTGAAATTATCTTATGAGATAATATAATTTTAATTATTATGCCTTGTGGGCAATGGAAATTATTATGAGTTAAGTTTCATAAATAGTGTGAATAATTCACTTAATTTAAATAGTGAATTAATACAAATATAATTGATTTAATAAAGTGAGAAGGTAATATATTGCATAAAAATGTAAATGTTAGTATAATCACGAGTAAAATATTTATTAAGTACATTAAATATTTTAGTTGGAAATTTATGGAATAAAATGAATATTTATGGTATTAAATAAATATTTGATGAAAATTATTATGGGATAGTTTATTTAAGTGTGATAAAATAGATGAGATTTATACGTATTTTATTACGCCAATATAATTGTGATTTTAATTAAATAATTAAATTAGAGGAGTGAGAATTTGTTAAATAATGTTATGATTATAATGGTTGAATATAAATTATAATTTTACTGATAAGGTTAATTTTATTTTCCTAAGAAATTAAAGGTACACAATCTAGTTTATAATTCTAGTTTATGTGTTCTTGAGTTTCTTTTAAAATTGGAGTTTTGATTAATGAATTTGTGGGTTACGATGTTATATATGTTATTAGATATTTATAATTTGATAATGGTCATCTAGAAATAAATTTTCAGGAACAAAATTCATGTATTTATACTAAAGAAGAGGAGTTTGGGTTTTGATTATAATGTGTATTTTGGTGTACTTTGGGACTAAACTTGATGATGAATTCGTGATGAAAACTTTAAATTGATGGATGATTGTTGTTCTCCTCTATAAAATGAAAACAACGTAACTTGAACGGATCGAATTGGTTAAGAAATGAATTCGTGATGAATGAATACACTTAGCATGTTGAAAATAGGAAAAATTAGTATAAACAAATTAGAATTAGTATAAACCAAGTCCCACATCACCTAAATTGAGAACTTTACCATTTGCTAAACCTATAAATAGAAGGGCTTGATCCTTTGTTTCATTCACCAACAATAAGGCCTCCAATTTTTGAGAAAGGCTTTGTTGTGGGAGGAATTTTTATAAAGACCTCCTTAGTTAAATTTTGGCGTGGAAGTGCGTACTCAGTTTGTGAAACTTGTATTTTTGGGTATGTTTCTTATTTAATTTTTGGTAATGTTATTATTTTAAATATTATATTTAGTTTGTTAGTTAAAGTTTAAATTTTGGAAGTTTAGTTGGTAAACTAGTTAGTTTACTATGTTTATTTTGGTTTGTAGTTGATTATGTAAATGAGTTTTAATGATTGTAATTAGAGATATGAAGCCTTAACATCATCCAAGTGTAACCCAAAACTCACAAAATAAAAGATTTACAAAGAACCATGTTGGACAGTTTTTGGGACTGAGCTTGAGGACTATTTGTGCTTTTGATTTATGTCTAAAAGCTTAATTTGATGATTGTATGTTATATCCCTCTAAGTTCTGAAGATTTCCTAACTTGAATGAACAAAAACGGAGTTAAAATGAATCTGTGGTGAAGATTTTAGTAAACCATGTCTAGAAATGAAAACTGAATGAACAGTGACTATAGTGTCAAATTCTGGAATAGCTATGTTGCTTGAAAAATTCTGAATTTCTGGGTAGTTGTAGTACACTGAGTTAGGAAGCCATAGACTTTGGAATTACCTCATTCCGACCTCGGATGAGGGAGTTACGGTGATTGGAAGGAAATGTGTTGAATTTGTCAAACTGAAAGTCAGCAGTGGCATGTGCTATTCGGGACATTGTTTCGATCAGTTAATATTTCCAAAAACTTCTGGGCTTTTGGTATGTTATATTACACTGAATTAGTTTTCCATAGACTCTGGAACGGACTAATTTTGACTTCAGAGCAAAGAGTTATGACCATTCAAAATAGTCGCGTCAAAACTATCTAATCAACTCGGGGCAGTCACCCTGAACGAATTTTCTGGAATTCTGTATTTTGAATTTGGAAATGGTCAAAGAATGAAAGTTGTAGCCTCGGAAGTTAGCTTCGTGTGGGCTTAAGAATCGCTCAAAAATGTTTTGAAACGAATTAGTTATGACTGTTTTAGCGAGAGAGGGTAAATCTGAGAAAGAATGAAAAACAGGTTTGAACGTCCCTTTTTGAACACTTTTTTGGACTGTCTATCTTATCCAAAATGGGTATCCAGTAACTTTTAAAAATAGGTTAATATGATGTTTATAGCATGTTCAAAGTTGGACGTCATCGGACTTATGATATATAGCGTAAAGTTTACATTATAATTACTATGCGTTGCTATATGACTAATAGTTGATGTGTATGATTATATAATTGTGTAGGACACGTGAAGTGCAGATAACTATAAGCTATTAAACTGTTATTGGTAAACAACGATCAAGGAAAGTCTTTCAGTTCCTATTTGCTATGTGAATTTGATGATGAACTATTTGAAATCTTTATTGCAAGTAGCATGGTGTGTTATATTAATGTTGAAAGTATGAAATGTTAACGTCAATTTATGGCTACATTGATTGAGTAATGAATGTTGATTGAGTAAGGAACTCAATCTTTATACTTGTTATATGAACTAAAGCATGTATGTTATGTTAGTCCAATGTTTATGAGATGTATATCAAGCATGTTGTTATGTGCTATGTGATGCATGAAAATTGTTAGATTTTGCTGGGCTGTCGAGCTCAACCTTGCAAATAACCACTTTTACAAGTTAAAGATTTAAGGTAAAGTTATGTGTTACTTGAAAGATATGAATCAGATGTGATACTTGAAGACTTTTATACTTTGGCTGAGTTATTAATATTTGAACCATGTTTAAGGTTCTGAATAATGTATTAATGTTGAATTGTAATATCCTTTTGCGATTTAAACTCTTGTAGTATTAAAATGATTCTGAGACAGTTAGATGTAAAGGTTGAAGGTTTTGGGAATGAGAATAGTTTATAATAGAAAATTTTAATTATTCCGCAAATTTCAATGGTTGTATTATTGTTTAATGATGTAAAATTAGAGGTTGAATGTATTATTAACGACTGAAGTTGAGAATTAAATTGTATGAATTTTGGGGTCGTTACAATCATGGTCACGATTACCACCAAAGTGGTTACCCCTTTTATCCTTATTTTTTCCTCCCCGCTGGTTATCATTGCTCCGACGACTGCTACCACCGGTATGACCATTGTTGTGGTCCCTCGGTTGAGCATACTCATTATCTCACTTTATTAATTGAGCCATGTTGACCACATCTGAATATAGAGAAAATTTATGAGAGATAAGGTATTGACGAATTTCAGTTTTTAGGAACCTCTCGAAACATCCGCGTCGTGCATCGTTCCTCATTCTCTACCAATGAGGTGCAAACTGGATAACTCCATGAACTTAGCCTCGTCTTTGGGACACGATCATGTTGTTACATTCGATCTAATAAACTCTACCTCCTTCATATGATGAATACTTTCAGGAAAATACTTGTCATTGAATAGTTTCTGAAATGTTCCCCAAGACATATTGACAGTGGATGGCTAGGCACGCTTCACAGATTCACACCAGTAATCTGCCTCACCACGAAACATAAAGGTGGAGAATGGAACCTTTTGTTCCTCCGTGCATCCCAATACATCAAATATCTTGGTAATTTTCTCAACCCATGTTTTTGCTTTAATCGGATCTGGCTTTCCCAAAAACTCTGGTGGTCCCAACTCTTTGAACTGCTTGGTTATGACAAGTCGTGCGTTGCTATCATTTCTACCCGTATTTTGTACACGAGTCTACCTCGTCTGATTTTGCATGAACTGCAAAAAGCTTCTAAACATCCCATTATTCATCGTTTGTTCGGTGGTGTTGTTTACAGAAGGAACATTTTCGTCCTGTTGCACGTTCTCGTGGTTGGTGATTAAAGGTGTCTCCACGGTCTCATTTACTCCATTGTTAACATTTTCGGCTGCCATTCTCAAATACTTCCACAAAACAAGGATTAATTAAAGAAAATGACATACCACATAATACCCCTATATTCTGACCTACAAATAAATAAGCTTAGGTAAGACACACTAGCAAAGGATTTACTCGTCTCTCCCCTCCTAGTTCTATTCCCAGATCTCATGAGTCCATATCCTAAGCTCGATATTAACTGTGACGCCCCCAAAATAGGTATACATCACCCATTCTGAGTCGCCAAATACATGGTACAGAAACAACTACAACTTCATTAATACAATTGTCATGCAAAATACGACAACACATATATTGTGAGTTTAAATACAAATATTGTCTTCTAGACAATATCAACACTCAAATAAAGTCCTCATTAGAATTATTGATGCACTATTTTACAAAATAGTGAGGACTGCAAAAACATCTATCTTGAAACATCACTCTATACCCCGACTAGTTCCCGTTATATTCTCGCTTCCTGAGAAGAAAAATGGAACAAAACGGAAAATGGTGAGCTCAACTAGCCTAGTAAAAAATATTCTGACTAAGATAATGTAGAACAAATTATCGTTAGCCTTCAATAAATCAAATAAAATATAATGGACAACCAGTTTGAGATCAATATTCGCAACGAAAATAACAATTCATTAGAAGAGTTAAGTAGAGAATGAAATCTACTATCATCTATGAATTTAAAAGTCCATCATCAATATTTTATTCATGTAACATCAATCATTATACATCTTGAATTAAATATTCCTCTTTGCACTACGGGCCAAAGATATTCATTTGTATCACCAGTTGGTCATGTTCATCTCAACACCTGTCCATCTTTGCACTACGGGCCAAAGATATTCATCAGGTAATCATTCTTCTTTGCACTACAGGCCAAAGATATTCAGTTATATCACCATTTAGAACTGAGGATGATGAAAAATATCTTAAAGAAAATGAATCCAGTGAGATAAAGGATCAAAGATTAGAGATTCATACTTTAGTTTATCCAAGTTCAAAAATACTCTATAATAATCAATTGTGGAACAAAATTCAAGAATGAAGATCAAAACATGGATACAACCAAAGATAGTAACCATAATAGACAACTTGGACAAAGAAAAAAAAATTTCATTTTTTTGTGAATAGTGTTGTATACGTGAATAGTAATCCCGACACGAAAAGGTAGATATTCCACAAGAAAAATCATACTTCGTGAAAAGTACTCGTGAATAGTATCATATTCGTGAATAGTGCCATATATGTGAATAGTACATTATACGTGAAAAGTAACCTCGACATGAAAAGGTAAAAATTTTATAATAAAATTCATACCAATATTTCGGTATAATGATATTGAAAGAAATAACATCATTTACGAAGAAAATAACACCTTATTTATAGAGAGAGAAAATTTCAGATTCTGGTGTGATTTTCAATTCTAACTAAGCACCTTATTTATAGGAAAATGCTATAACGCCAAAGCAGACTTAACATGCTACCTCATGGCTTTACTAGCTGCTATTCATGCACACTACTTTTGAAAAAAATCTCAGCACACCAACAAGGACAAGAGTGGGGCCCACCCATTCTAAAAAAATTCCAAAATGTTTTAAATTTAAATAATATTCAGAAACTTCAATAATTCATAATAAATAGCCCTTTTATCAAAAAAAAATATGAATTTTATGTCCATTCCATAGGAAATTTAATTCTCTACAACTTTTTAGAAGAAAGTTTTTCCAAATTTCAAACAAAAAGTGTCCGAAATCCACATATGAATGATTTTTAATACCTCCATTCTGACAAAATACTGATAAAATGCCTCATCATTAATTCCTTCCTTATATCCACATAAAATAAAATTTTCCTTATCATATAAATTAATAATTAATTATTTACAAATAATATTACAGAATCACAATACTAACAACTAGGTCGTTCCTAGGAAAGAGGTGGCTTTCCGATAAGGATTTTTCCTTACTAGCACGCAATTATGTGACCAAACCCTTTTTCTAGACAGAGACATTACCAATAATGCTATCTAGCAATATTATTCAAATAATATGAATTATTGATCTGATAATGGGAAATACTTTGTAGTGATAATTATTGAAATAATAATAATATAAAATATCAACGTAGTAATGCCTTCTTACGTAAGAATCAATAATCCAAAAATAATGTGCAATACTGGCGTCTTACTTATGTGACTCTGGCATTATTCGTATTTTAACCACCGGTATTCCAACGATTGATGTTAACGGTAATAATTACTGTGATTATTTATAAAAATTCAAACTTGTCATTTTCTTCATCCAAATAGTTTTCCATTTTAATTTTAAAATGGTTTACTGGTCATCTGAATATTCCCAAAGCGATAAGAATATTCCACGGCCAAACGAATATTCCCTGACAAAAATGAATATTTTATAACAACTTGCTTATTTCGCAAAATTTGCACATTTTACCCATAACTAACCACATTAATCAAATCCACCCCTTACTATTTCAGAATAATTAATAGAGGAAATTCAATTTTATTTATAAAAAGTTGGGGTCTTACAATGATGATGCCGACTTGAAATTGTTTCTCAATTTCTTTCTTAAGTTTTAAAATCCACTCAGGTTTTAATCGCCTGAGTTTCTTTTTGATTGGCTTGAATCCCTCTTTAATGGGAAGGCGATGAATGACGATGTCAGTGGACAAACCGATCATGTCTTCATGAGACCATGCAAACACATCCTGGAATTGGGTCAATAATGTAACCATGTCATTCCTTTGGTCCGAGGTAAGGTCCATACCAATTTGTATTTGTTTGGGATTTTCTGCGGTTCCAAGGTTAAAAAAGGTGGTTTGATCAAGGTTTGGCTTGGGTTTGTCTTCAACTCACTCTTTGATCTCCTCAGGCACCTCATAGTCCTCTTGCTCAATTTCCATCAAGTCAGAGTCGAACTTTACATCAAAGTTGTGACGCCCCCAAAATAGGTATACATCACCCATTATGAGTCGCCAAAAACATGCTACAGAAACAACTATAACTTTATTAATATAGTTGTCGTGCAAAATACAACAACACATAAATTGTGAGTTTAAATACAAATATTGTCTTCTAGACAATATCCACACTCAAATAAGTCCTCAATGCAATTATTGATACATTATTTTACAAAATAGTGATGACTACTATAACAACTGCCTTGGAACATCACTCCACACCCCGACTACTTCCCGCTATATTCTCGCTTCCTGAGAAGAAAAATGGAACAAAAAGGAAAAGGGTGAGCTCAACTAGCCCGATAGAAGAATATTATGACTAAGATAATATAGAACAAATTATCGTTAGTCCTCAACAATGAAAAAAAAAACGATAGAATATAATGAAACAACAAGTTTCAAATCAATATTAGCATTGGAAATAACAATTCTTTAGAAGAGTTAAGTAGAGAATGAAATCTACTATCATCTATGAATTTAAAAGTCCATCATCAATATTTTATCCCTGTAACATCAATCAATATACATCTTGAATCAAATATTCATCTTTGCACTACAGGCCAAAGATATTCATCAGGTAATCATTCATCTTTGCACTATAGGCCAAAGATATTCAGTTATATCATCATTTAGGACTGATGATGATGAAAAATATTTTAAAGGAAACGAATCCAGTGAGACAAAAGAACAAATATTAAGGATTCGTACTTCGATTTATCCATATTCAAAAACACCCCATAATATACCATAGTGGAGTAAAACTCAAGAATGAAGATCATAACATAGATACAATCAAAGATAGTAACAAAAATAGACTTCTGGGATAAAGAAGAGAAAATTTCATTTTTTTGGTGAATAGTGTCGTAATCGTGAATAGTGTCGTACAAGTAAATAGTATCGTATATATGAATAGTAACCCCGACACAAAAAGGTAGAAATTCCACAGTAAAATTCATACCAATATTTTGACGTAATGATATTGAAAGAAATAATATTATTTACGAAGAAAATAACATCTCTTGCCTCAAAAGAATAGTACTACTGGCTGGAATATCAGATATAACGCTGAAGGAAACTTGCACCGTATAGCAACACTCAAAGTATCAAAATACTCATAAAAATACGCTCGATAATATAGAGAGAGAAAACTTCAGTTTCTGGTGTGATTTTCAATTCTAACCTAAGCACCCTATTTATAGGAAAATGCTTAGAACACCAAAGCAGAAAATCTAATAAAATATTATTATATTTAAAAAAAATTCATGCCCACCTCTAGAAAATCTAATTTTAGCACATTTACAACACATGTGGGGCCCACCTAAATGAAAAAAAATGTTTTTTTTTAAAATAATATTTAAAACTTCAAAAATCAATTATTCTGGAACTTCAATAATTCATAATAAATAGCCCTTTTATCAGAAAAATTCAACTCTTATGTCCATTCCATAGGAAATTCAATTTTCTACAACTTTGTAGCTTTAAGTTTTTCTAAATTCTAAACAGAAATTGACCGAAATCCTCATACGGACGATTTTACAAGCTATAATCAAATTTTAGTCAAAAATGGGGCCCACCAACATGTTTAACATGTTTTTAGCATTTATTGTAACAAAAATACTCTTCCTCCTCATTTATTAATATATCACACATTCATTTTAAAAATATCACCATTATTAAATTATTGTAATATAATAATATATTTAAAAAAATTATTTTATCAAAAAAGATAAAATATTAATTTTCAACAATTGTCACTTTTTTAAAAATTCCTCCATTTATATCCACATAAATAAATATTTTTCTTATCATATAAATTAATAATTAATTATTCACAAATAATTTTACAGAATCACAATAATGACAACCAGGTTGTTCCCAGGAAAGAAGGGGCTTTCCGATAAGGAATTCTCCTTACTGGTGTGCAATTAGATGACCTTACCCCTTTCCTTGACAGAACTTTCTCGACATTACCAATAATTCTATCTAATAATATTATTCAAATAATATGAATTATTGATCTGATAATAGGAAATATTGTGCAGTGACAATTATTGAACGACAATAATATAAAATATCAACATAGCAACTATTGAATCAATAAAATAAAATATGGAACAATAATTACTGTAACAATTATTAAGTAGTGTCTTCTTACGTAAGAATCAATAATTGGTGCAATCTTTGTGTGCTACTTATCTGACAAGTATTATTCTTGTGTTTTAACTGGCAGAGTATTCCAACAAAGGTTAAGTAGCTAACAACAACACCGTTATTTATAAAAAAACTTATACTTATCATTTTCTTGATCCAATCGCTTTCCGTTATGGACCCCACAAAAGGCTGCACCGTCGTATGATTATTCCCCGACAGCAAGAATATTCCACGACCAAACGAATATTCACCGACAACAATGAATATTTTATAACCACTTGCTTATTTGAAATATTTGCGTATTTTACCCATAACTAATCACATTAATCCAATCAACCCCTTACTATTTCAAAATAATAAATAGAGGAAATTCAATTTCATTTATAAAAAGTTGGGGTCTTACAAAAGTTGTCGTCCTTGTGAGGAATTGGCACTCCATCAGCAAGTTTAGACAAATCTAACTCTGGAGTCTTGAAACAAAATTCTTTCACTTAATATATGAAATTGTTTGATCATACAGAGTGTTAGCATGGCATGACAAAAACAACTACTAATACTATGTAACAAAAGTAAGCTATTATTGCTATTTATAGAGCAGAGGAAATTTCTGCCCTTTTTACCTTTTTCGGCAAATGCATGGAGTGCTGCTCCAATTGTTAAGGTTCAAGTCCTGGTGGATAGCTGTGATGAAGGGGTTGTTATCATCCTCCTCCTCTTGAATAATGACCATGATATCTAAGTAGTCGTCATCTAAGATATCCTTGTTCATACCCCCGGTATACACTAGGAAGTAAATCTTTGATAATCGTCTCTTTATGTCTTGCTAGTGCCTTTGATTCCTTTCCTCAATATCTGGGTCAGGAATTAGGACTTATTTCGCCTTAGCCAATCTCGTCTTAGGAAACAACATTCCCGCCATGGAGACATAAATTTTCCTTAGAGGTCGTAGAGAATCTTCATCTGTAGGTTTAGGCAATAACATTGTAGATGAATAAACCGGTGTATGCTTGTACTGGTTCCTGTGACTTGACCTAGAGGAGTAGCCTAGTCCGGCCATCTCTGTCTGGCTGGGAACTTGAATTAGGCATTTGATTCTTTGTTGATTCTTTCCTAACCCTTGTTCTGGTTGGAAACCCAAGGATATCATTTCTTGACTGGCCGAAATTACCTCAGCGGACACTCTGGGTGTCAAAGATGGAGCCCCAATGGATTGATACTGAGTGTTGCTCACTTCAAAGGCTTGGAAGCTGACATGCTCAACTTCTTCATTGAAACTGATTGGAGGCATATCACTTTAGATAGGATACTCTGGTTTAGCATTGACAGTGACCAGATTACTTTTGATGATATACTTGAGTTGTTGATGAAGAGTGGACGAAACGACTCCCGGCATATGGATCCAAGGTCTTCGTAATAGTAAATCATGCCCTGTAGTGATTTTGAGCACTTGAAAGGATAGGTAAAATGTATGTGGACCGATTTCCACGGGTAATTCAATCTCTTCGATAACATTTCGTAGAGATTCATCAAAGGCTTTGATGACTGTGTGGTTGCTTCAGATCCGGTTGAGATTAATCTTCGTCCTTTCCAATATGGCATAGGGGCAAATGTTTAGGGATGATCCTCCATCTATTAGCACTCCTCCGACCACATATCCGGAAGACATCACCACTATGTGCAGCGGTTTGTAATGACCCGTCCCTTTGGGAGGTATGTCATCATTAGTGAAAGATATCACATTGCTATTAAAAATGTGATCCACTAGATGACGAAACTTTTCAACATCATTTATCTTTAGCAAGTGGGCTTCTTCCAATATCTTTATTAAGACCTTCTGATGATCTTTCGAAGAGAATACCAAGTCCAGAATAGATATCTATTGAGGTGGTTCTTCCAAGCTTTGCACCACCTTGGCTTCATTATGTCCCATTTTTGGAGGAATTCTTTGATTTTCTCCTTGGGCACTTTCCCCTTAGATTTGATGATTGGCTTCATCACTCGTTGAGGGAGATAAAGCATGTTTTCTTTGGATATTGCAACAGTTGTGTTTGATGTTGATCCTTCAACCTCTCCATAGTTCCATGGGACTTTATTAAGGTTGATGATAGGATACTGTGGCCTGAATGGCAATATAAGTGGTTTTGGTGCAGCCACTTTCAAAAGGTTTTCAACTCCTTTGTGCTTGATTGATTGAATTGTAAGGGTGGTTATATCCAGGTCTCCCTCAGAGGATACGACTGCTATGATTTCCCTCCATCTTTGTGGTCCTGGAGAAAATATATATCCACTCTCAAGTGATACGGTGTCATCGTCTGCCATTTGGAGGTCACTGCTGTCAATTATATTTTGGATAAGATGACGAAGTGCCCAACATTCTTCAGTGTTGTGACCACGAGAATGGGAGTGGTATTGACATACTCTGGTAGCATCAAATCTTTTTGAGCGTGGGTTGACTGGAGGTAGCAGTGCTATAATCTTTCCCTCATTGATCAACATCTGCAAAATTTCTTCCATCGGTTGGCCTAAATAGGTGAACTCCCTTTTATTGGCAAAGTCTCGATGGGATTAGGCTCTTGCTTTTCTTGCAAGCTTTTCCTCCAAGGTTTCACTCTCTTGGGTCTGTGGTGGAGTCTTTGTGATAAAGGAGAGGAGACTAGCATGCTCCTGACTGAACAACTGCCATGTGACTTGGTGTTGATGTATCACCAATTCTGCTAGTTGATTGACCTATTCGTCAATAGACTTTAACTCCTATTCTATCATGAACTGGAACTATGAATAATCCCACTTGTTGAAATTATCTTTGCTGGTTTGGGGAGAACCACCCATGTATTTGAGGTACTTGGAGATCTCTCCACTGCCTCTACTGATCATGTTAACATCCTCTTCCTTGTGTTTAGGGAGAGGGTTATCTTAAATGTGTGGTTGTTCGGGCTTTGTTACCACAATTTCACCACTGTCTATTAAGTCATGGATCTTATGCTTAAGGGCCCAACAATACTGAGTGTCGTGGCCTGGAGCTCAAGAATGGTATGCACACTTTTTGCTTGTATTGAAACCCTTTCCACTTAGATTAGCTGGTGGAAGGAGATGACTGATTTTCTTCTGAGCTATCAAAAGTTTAAAGATGTTTTCGAGTGATTCGCCTAAGGGTGTGAACACTCTTGAATGTCTGACCTCTCCACTCTTTGGCAAGGGAGGATTTAAGGATTGTACTTGAAAAGGGGAGTAGTTTCTCCTTTAAATAAGAAAGTTTTGATTGCCTTTTTGAGTTTTTCCTTGGAGTATCAAGGAGACATCCTCTTCTTTCTTCTTATGGACCCTCCATGGATTGTTCCAATAACTTCCAGATTCGATATGCCTATCTACGGTTTTTAAAGCGGTGAGGTCTTGAATCTTCCCAGATTTTAACCCCATTTCTTCCATTTCACCGTGCTTGATCATTTCTGAGAATGGTTTTCCTATTCCAGCTACGACCCTCTCATAAAATGGATTTCCTTGAATATCTGTGAAGGTCATCACCATCTCAATCTCTGTCATGGATGGGATTACCTGTGCAACCAGACACCTCCATCTTTGGGCATACTCTCTGAATGACTCATTGACTTGCTTTTTGACTTTGGTAATTTGATACCTGTCTGGAGCCATCTGAGTTTAAAAACTGTATTAATTGAGGAAAGCATGGGCTAACTCCTCTCAGCTGTGAATTTTGGAGTTATGCAATCTGGTGTACCATGCTCTGGCTTCTCCAGTTAGACTCTTCTGAAATAGCTGCATTCTCAGCTTTTCATTCTCGGCGTAGAATTCGAGCTCTCCAATGAACACTTTTAAGTGCGTGTAAGGATCTCCCAATTCATCATATTTCTTGAAATCGGGTCTTGAATTTCTCCGGATAATGAACACCAGGGAAGATGCAAATGTCTGAATAGGAAACACTCCTATGTGTTCCAATCCCTTTGATGGACCGAATGGTCTCTTCCATTTGTAGAACCTTCTTCCGAATATCACCGGTGTCTTGATCTTCTTTAAGATGGGTGATTTCAGGGGTTTTATTGGAGTTCTCAGTATGAGACTCAGGTATTGGGACTTCTCTGGTCGGACCCTAGATTCCTCCTTGTGCAGAGGATTCTGTTTGGATGGGTATTTGTGGACCTTGAGTTGATTTTTGTAGTTCTTTTAGGAGAATAACCAACTCTGTTATTTGACTCCTTAATCCTTCGAACTCCTCACGAGAGACATGAGTAGGATCAGGTGGGGCACTTGTAGCCATGTCTGACTGTGGGCTTAGTGCCTTTTGGGACTTTGAACGGGTAGCGGGACCAATTGTTTCCCTACAAAAAGACTATGTAGTTTAGTTTTGGAAAACGGGAAAATGCTATGCAATGTGTCCATTTTTAGGAGTGTTTAATGTTCTCCTACAAAACGGATGTCAATCATTTTGATAACCGGTAGCATGACAAGTCTTGATATAAAAAAGGAATGCATATTTATATACTCCTTTCTATTTTCCATTACAATGAGATTTACATGGAAATGAAATTACAGTTAATTGAAAGGGGAAGGTATGAAGAGACTTCCCTTCGCATTTGGTTTATCAGAGGCTGACCTATCTTAGG
The DNA here is from genome assembly GCA_020205605.1 of Panax ginseng. NCBI lineage: Eukaryota > Viridiplantae > Streptophyta > Magnoliopsida > Apiales > Araliaceae > Panax > Panax ginseng. Next base: position 89,859,932 of record CM035128.1, on the reverse strand, counting down.
CTACTATAGCTGCTTTTTGGCATGAAGGTCCCCAGATCATCGCAATTTACTAGATGGGAAGTTAATCCGATCTTTTAACTGGAGCAAATCTGGGTGGTGCCTTTCCTGAGCCTCGCTGAATTAGTCTCCCTTGAGTCTAGTAATCAAACACCGACGGGTTAGCCTCCTAGTGGAGGAATCACACAACATACATTCACATACATCGCGTTTCACTGTATGGAACTGATGACATGTGCGAAACACTACTATCATAGGCAGATATGGTGCGAAGCACTAAAGTACATTAAATAAAGCATTAGTATACTTCCATTCAATGTAAATGCAGTATTCACACATAAGCAGATAAAAGTTTTTGAAAAACTTTGAATAGCGGCTTAAGCCCTCTTACTGGAGTCCCCAACAGAGTCGCCACCTGTTGGCGTCAGGATTTTTATTTGTCCCTTTCTGTTCTTGTCTTTTGGTGTTCTCATTTTACGTGAGATTTGTTTGAATAAACAAGTTTGAAAAGGTCTGACATGTATATGTCGACGATTTGACTGTTAGAGTCGCCAGTTGGTATTTTTAAATGGTTGCACCAACTTAACCGAGAAAAGGTTTACACAAAGACTTGATGGTTTGACATCGTTTAACTGGTCTTGGAAACCAAAAATTCGTTAGGGTACAGGGGCTTGATTAAGCGGAGGGAAGGTGTAAGGCACCCCTCAACTTCTGTGATAACACGGTTACCGCCACTTTTCATTAAACTTTTATCTGTGTGTGTGTGTGTGTTAGGTCTATGTGCAATTGTCTGGAAGTAGTGCTATGCCTCGTTTGCACCTATATACAAAGGGTTTGACTTTTGTATAAAAGTTTAATTTTAACAAGATATAGAAGTGAAGTTTTGGAAACAGGTTTTTCAAACCCTTATGCTCAATAGTAATTGAGGCCTTTGATACTTCCATTTTATTATGTTCGACTTGATTGCTTTTATTTTCGATATATGAGGCATCTTCGAGAAAATAAGATATATAGTAGTGCCGAACTCCTTGTGGGCATGATAGCCATTTAAGGATATCCAGACATCGTAAATAATTACAAGCTTGTTGCAACTGAAAAATGTCCATCATGGGAATCGAATCTAGAATCAGAGGTTGAATCTGTGATCACATGATTCTTAGGCTCACATGAAAGAACAGTATGTACAAAAGTTAGAAAAACTAGATTTGAGTAAATCTACACCATTATAGCTTCAACGGTTCCAGTTTAGTCACTTTTGAACCGGTTAAAGTTAGAAGTAACCAGATTTAGGTAAATCTAGCCCGTAGACTGAAAGATTAAATATCTACATTATGAAAGCGATTAAGCGGATATTTATATAAAGGAAATATATATATATATATATATATATATATATATATATATATAGATAAACGATCAAATTTTACCACGAAGTAAACTCGAGGCGAGGACTTTGAAATATAAATATATATATAAGCGGTAAAAAGCCACGAAGTGAACTCCGGGCCGAACATAGAATGTAAGTATATATATATATATATATATATATATATATATATATATATATATATATATCATCGAACTACGATTCGATTGAGGCCGGATATAATTTACAATGCGTTTACAACTTATATATATACGTGCTCTTTGGCTACCCCGGGCCATACGGGTCCAATCATCTCAAAGTACGTGCTCTTTGGCTACGCGTTGTCCGCTCGAACCTTCATAACTTTCAATCTGGGCTTCCGATAAAGGACTGCTATACCTTTTTGGGAAGCTGTTATCGAGAGTTACACAATGATATGGGATTAGAGGTTGTACAAAGCCGGAAAGATGGGTCCATGACCAGATCTCCAAGTCTTCAAAGTCTATTCATTGTACTATTTTGTGCAGTTATCACTCGAGATTTGAGCTATAGTTCTTATTGGACATCCTTGTATTCAGTGTGAATTGAAATGTGTTGAGACGATGTAAATGTGATGTTGAGGTGGTAAAATGATGATTTCGCCCCCACCAGGGCTATCTCCGGCTTTGGCGCAGATGTAGCAGTCGTTTCTCAAGGTTATCTCTGAGATTGGGCTGTTGTGGATGCTGAATATCCTCATGATTGTCTTTAAGGTGTGCTTGACCTCCCGGGATTATCTCTTGTGTTAAAATTGACTTTGTTATGGTTATCTCTGGAACTTGGACTGCATCCCTTGGGGTTATCTCCGAGATTGGAACTTGGATCTCCCGGGGTTATCTCTGGGTTTTGAGACTATATCTCTTGGTGTTATCTCTGAGATTTAAAATTGTATTTTCTGGCGTTGTCTCCGGGGTTGAAATTGAGATGACTTCCAGGGTTATCTTTGAAAGACGATTCTGCCCTCCTACAGGTTTAGTGACAGGAATACAAAATTTTGAGTGTCTATAGGTAACATTAAAAAGCCTAAGAGAACTAGACATTGCACAATCAATTGTAAACACGAGAAAGAGCTAAAATTCCCTCGTGGTTAAATAAAGGTAGAAATAAATCATGTATGTACCCTTAGTGTTGGTAATTACTTAGTTTTAACCGGAGTTGTCATGTTCACAACAGTAATTGAATTGGAACTGAAATTTTCCTTCTAAGAAGTTTGTTATGTGATTATCTTAAACTTTGGTTGGTTAGAGTGGTTAACGAGCACACACGCACAACATGGGTGATGACAGGTTTGGATTGACTAACTGGTTAGAAATATGAACTTTGACTTGATTGGACATATTGTTTGAGTATCATTTGTATCTTTGAGGCCTGTTGCTATACATCTTACTAATTTATTGTTGGATTCGTAGGTATATTAGGAAGTAGATCATGCATATGCATTCATTCATTTAGTTAGGTTAGTTTGTTTATTTTTAGTTCTTTTGTGTTTTTGCTTGAGGACAAGTAAAGTCTTGAGTTTGTGGATATTTGATGAGTGACTTTAATACTATGATTTGGATATCTTTAGGGTTTAATTCTTTGTTAACTTAAATTATTTTTAGGGTTATTTTACTTATTTTTTGTGTTTGTGTTTGTGTTGTAGGAAATGACTTCGGAAGGTCAAAACATGAAAAATGGAGCTTAGTGGCATTTCTATAATTTCTAGAGCAGAAAGCTTATCGGGGTGGACAATTCTTAGTGTAAAAAGCCCATCGGTGACATCCAAGTGACCCAGTAGTGGTGCACTTTCTAGTATGAAAGCCCTCAAAATGCGAGCTTGTCGGGAAGAAAAATAGTTTTTAGAAGTTGAGTTCAAGGAGGATTGGTTTGAGCTGTTTGTTTCATGGACTTTAAGGATGGCTAAAAGACACATGAAGAGGCATATAAAAGGAGGAAAATTACAAGAATTTAGGGAGATGATTCCATTAGATTAGATTTTTATTTGATTAGGACAAAACCATAGTTTTTATTAGATTTGGAGATTAAAGCAGCTTGGAGAGCATTGAAGATCAAGAGCAGGAGCATGAGGGAGCATAAGAGTGTCTGACAACTGATTTTATTCTTTTCTCTACTCTTGTTTTTGTCTTTTAATGTTTATTCAATTGTGGATTCTTGGTTTTAATTCAATAATCATTAACTAAATTTTTGTTTAAGATTACAATGGAGTTTGTTGCGTAGTTTATTTTATTATGCTTCTTTATTAATTATTGTGATTATTCTTGAATTATCTATTATGGTTTGTGTTTATTGCTTAATTACCTAGCTAACAATTACAGTGATAATCTATATGAACTCGAGAGATGGATTATAGGTTTAGATTTGATCATAATAGTATGTGATTGTGTTTTCTGCATGGCATTAAAATTTATAATTCATGTCTAGGATAGAGATATACCTATACATCACATATAATCTGATAATGAACTTGTGCTTAAAATCTTCTTTAATTGTAATTAACATAGAGATATAGTGAATTAGTTAATTAGGGTGTTCTTCTTAATTCTATCATCTGTGAATTTAAGTTGATTTGAGTATCAACATTGAGAGATGGTCATATTTATTGATGTGTTCTTGATTAATAATTTAGAATAGTAAGCATAATTGATAAGAAGTGTATTAATTTAAGTGGAGCAATAAGTGAAGTTGTGATCTTAAATCTCCACAATCTGATTTTTAACTAGTGGTAATTAGAATTCGTTTAATTAAATAATTTAATTCATAACCTTAAATTGATTGTTTAAATAAAATTAGTTTGGTTAAGAGTTATTATTTGGTAATTTGTATTAATAATTCCTCGTGGGAACGATACTTTACTTACACTTTATTACTTGTTGACCACGTATACTTGCGTGCTGTACGTAACTAGATTTTACCCAACAATGGAATAAATTAAATAGCTTAATATTTATTATTTAATATTTTAGAAATATTAAATATAAATTAATAAGTGGGGTCTTATTATTATTATTATTATTATTATTATTATTATTATTATTATTATTATTATTATTATTATTATTATAATTCCTAAAGGAGTTTGGGAATTAATTAATAAAAGGTACTCTCATAAATTTCTAATAAGATTGGAGGCTAATTAATTAAAAGAGTTTAATTAATTATTCCTAATAAGATTAGGAGCCTAAGTAATTAAAGTAGTTTAATTAATTAAAATAAAACTCAATTCTTAAATAGTTTAGGAGGGTTCCCTACATCTATAAATAAGAGGATTCTTATTATGGAAAAAGTGTTACACACTTAATTAAGAGTTGGGAGAGTACTGACATATTCTATAGAGATAGAATTAGGGTTTTGCCAAACACTCATCTTCTTGAATACTTGTTCTTCCCTGATGGATCACCTCTAGAGACCAAACACTTAGGTGGATAACGTTGATCAAAGGAAGGAATCAAACCCGGTGGATTCAAGTTGAACGTGAAAAGAATTGGAGGTGAACACGTACCTAAGGAAGCTAGTTTCTACAAGCGTATGAATCTAATCTCCTTCTCTTTTCTATTAATTGATAATTGTGCACAAAGTATGATCATGGTGATGGTTTATATGAAAAATTTTAAATTCTGTTTTATCGTGCTTCCGCACCTTTTGTGTAATTTGATTGCATGATCGCGCTATATACAAACCTAACATCAATAAATTTTCAAGAAATTGAATAGTCCTTTTCGATTACTCGTCCGTTTGGGGATGATATGCAGAGCTGAATCGTAATTTAGTGCCCATAGCTTTCTGTAAGCTGATCCAAAATCTTGAAGTAAATCTAGGGTCTTGATCAAAAACTACTGATACTAGCATACCATGCAGTCTTACAATCTTGTTTATGTACATACGAGCAAGACATTCAAGTGAATAGTTTTCTCGTATGTGAAGGAAATGGGCAGATTTGGTCAATCTATCTATAATAACCCAAATTGTGTCTAAACCTTGAGAAACCTTGGAAAGACCCGTCATAAAATTAATGTTGATGTGTTCCCACTTTTATTCTGGAATCTCTGTGACGCCCCCAAATCTATACGTCCATAGTATCCGATATGGTGTTCACTGTTGATCAACCCATCCAAATCTATACACCCGCGGTATCTGATTCAGTGCTTATATCTAATCGAAATACTATACATATATGAAAAGATACAATTCCTATCTATCCAAGGTTCACAGTATCCCATAACAGATAATAATTCATTATAGAACTATTGTTGTGTTTGGATACCCTCACTTGGATGTATAGACTGTATCTACGAATAGTTTATATCTATCTGAAATTCAGAGTACCGGTGATAACATGAACAGTCCATATCACTAATACCATCACTCAGATGTATAGTCTATATCTTGCGAATTACTCTATCGTATCGATAATACCTTTCTATCTGAAATTCAGAGTATCAGTAATAACATGAACAATCCATATTTCCAATACCCTCACTCAGATGTATAATTCCCAAGTATCTCATAATAAATCAATAGACCTAATTACATTTAATTATGTAAAGAAAACACGATTACGAAAATAAAGGATGATATTATATCATATATAAAGGTTTGATTATATGGTTCTTCATAAATAATTCCCTATTACAAAAGTCTTACATTATGCTAGATAGTAATTTAAACTAATCTAAGCGTGGTCTCTTCCCATTGTTTGTTCCAAATGTGCCAAGGTTACCATCTAATACTGCAAAGGAAATGATTTGCAAGAATGAGCTATTACATGCTCAGCAGGTTTTATATTTGTAAACATAATATAGGATTTAAAGAAATATAATAGTTCAAATAACTCTTCTCAACTGAGTATTGATTACCGTTTCTAGATTTTCATTTCTGTCAGTCACACAGACGTAGAAATCTTATTCGGATATGAGACAAGGGATCAACCTATTCAACATCCTAGGAGTATGCATCTCATCCTAATCGTGCCCTTCTTGCACTAAGTGTCAGTTCTACTGGCACACATTTTTCCCTCCCAGGGATATACAACTTATTATAAGATGTCTTACTAAAACAATTTGGTGTGACACAACAGTTTATGCTTGATAAACAATAATTCTATAACACACGAATAAATAATTCATTTCTTAGTTATGCTAAAGCTATAGCAACAACTTCACAATAATTGGTAAAAAATTTGGTTCAATATATCATATCGAAAAGCAATCAAGATTGGAATCTTGTTCAAGAAAAGTAGGGTTTAATAACTTGCGTAAAGTAATAGATTAAGGTTAGGGTTTAGGAAACTTTCATGAGCGAAGATCGTTTAAACAACGATATTCGATTCATTTATAAATACCAAATATGTTCAAACATATATATCTAACACATTAGTATTAATAAAAATACTCAAATACACAAACTATTCACGTTCAGTCTAGGTTTGACATGATTTCGGTGTCCTAAAACCTTACCGGATATTTAATAAGCTAATATCACGGTTAAACTTTAATTATAAGCTTTATTATAATTTTAGATAATTTATATATCATTTATAATAATTTCTAGAAGCTTATAATAATTTTTAAGTATATATTTATCTATTAAAATGATTTTTAAATCATTTATTACTATTTTTACATAATTAATATTCACTTAGAATATTATTAAAACCATGTTTATTATTTTTAAACAATTTATAACCATTTAATATAATTTTTAAATCATTAATATCATTTTTAAATAATTATTTATTATTTATAAATGATTTATCTAATTAAATTATTAATAAATTAATTATTAATAATATTTAAATAAATAAAATATTTATTAAATTTAAACCCAAATATGTTAAAAGTTAAATATTATAACTTAGAATAATTTTTAAAATTATTTTTATAATTATTTATTAATTATTTCTAATTTATTTAATTAATTTTATTTACTGTCAGTCGCTAAAGGTTTTTAGCGATAGAAAGTGTGGTTAAAGTTGTTCTTCATTTCTGAGGAACAGTTTGGTCAAGGCTTAGAGGTCATTTTGACCTTGATCCAACTCCTTACTGGTTATGATTCTGGGTTTATAACTGTATAGGTTTTTTTAGTACTTATGTAGTAGTACAACAACATACCAAGTTCAAGCTCTAACATTCATATAACAAGAAGTTAAGAGGTTCAAACTCTAACCTTCATATAACAAGAAGTTAAGAGGCTCAAAATCACTGTCAAAGCTTTTCTTGGGTTTCTGGATAACCCAGAACAGTAGTCATGGTTGGTCAACGCTTTTCTGGCTCTTATATGTTTCAATCTGTGTGATAGATGTGTGTTTTGATTGTTGTAGTTTGTAGTCTATATACCAAGGTACATAGATGATACACTAGCTTGGACTGAGTAAGACCCTAGGGTGCAGATTTAGATTGGTCAAAGTACAGCCAGAGGCTGTTCTTGGTGTCATCAGGTTTTTGGGTTTTCCAGAGAAACACAATCATGCTCGGTCAACGATATTTGACCATTAATTCTAGTAAACCTATGAATTAATTAAGAGTTTGAGTGTCATAAATATGTAGTATGTATGTCAGTGTATCATTACATAACACTTAGACATCCTAACAATAAACAGAAAGCAATTTAAAGGCCAGTCAAAGTACCTGACTCATACTGTTCTTGAACTACACCAAAAATGGCCTATAGCGAAGGAAATTTTGTGAAGGAATTTATTCCTTCACATGAGGAGTTGTTTAGAGAAGGAACATTGAAGGAAAAAAATATAGTGACAATATAGTTATTAGCGAAAGAAACATCCTTCACAATTTATATTTTTTTCCTCGCAAAATTGTGGCGATAGAAAGATATTTGGAGCCAATTTATGATAAAAATTTGCGAGGAAAAAATCTATTTAGTGATGGAATTATTACTCACTATATACCATTATTCAGAAGTTTTTTGCGAGGGATAAAATTGGTCGTTATCTTAGTTCTAAATATATTTTTTTTGAATTAATTGTGATATAAATACCTTAAATTTTTTACAATAGTAAATTTAATTTTAATAACACTTTTAAATAACTTACAATATCAACTATTTATTTTAATAAATTATAAAGTAAATAACTTTACACTATGTTAAACTTTAAAATTTATCCATAAAAGTTTATTTTTATAATCATAATTAAATAAAGTTAAATAAAAATAAAATTAAATAATCCAAAAGACTTTAAATTTTATTTTAAGTATATAATATTAATCCAAAAAGTCTTTTGGAGATTAATTTAAAGTAGCTTTATTTTTTGGTATTTTATTTAATATTCAGTTAAATAACAATTTGGGGCTTTAATTAAAAAAGACTTTTGAATTATTTAATTTTATTTTTAATTAGTTCAGTACTAAACCATAAGAAAAAATCAAAAAAAAAAACATGACTTTTTTCATAATTAAACAGGTCGTCACAATTTCGGTGATGGCCAAGGCCCATATCGGCCATTTCGTGGAGGCCCAAATCCTTGAAGCAATTAGAAGTGAAGTTCTCACCCTTGCCGACGACGAGAATCACATCAACAAGCATAACTTTTGGATTCCGTTCGTTTGTGGCTGCCGGAACCTCGGGGAAGCACTCCGACGAATCCGTGAGGGTGCGACGATGATTCAAACCAAAGGCGAGGCTGGAACTGGGAACATAATCGAACTTGTTCGCCATGTTCGGGCTGTAATGGGGGATATTAGGGTGTTGAGGAACATGGACGACGATGAGGTTTTCACGTTCGCCAAGAAAATCGCAGCTCCCTATGATTTGGTGATGCAGACAAAGCAGCTGGGGAGGTTTCCGGTGGTGCACTTCACGGCAGGTGGTGGGGTGGCGACGCCAGCGGACGCGGCGCTGATGACTCGGATTGGCCACAATTTCTCGAATCGTGAAACCCTAGGCATCAGACTATCGCTTCTCATCTCAGCAGTTCCGGTCGGATTATAAGTTGCAACAAAACAAATAGTTCATTTCCAAATATACTTAATTATTTTTAATTGTAGGAACAAATATTGTTCCTCTAATCTTCAGGCTACAGATTTTTTTAGGTAATTTTATTAATTTCTAGACTCATCTTCGGCTCTTCCAATTGGTAATGATAATCTAAGAACAAAGGAATTGGAGGACCAACAAGCTAAAAGGTTGGTTCTCTTGCCATTTGAATGTTATCTATTGGCTATACGAAATTTTTAGTTTTGATAATCTTCTACATTTTCTGGTTTTCTTTTTGATTGCTGACAGTAAAAGTTTCCTTGACCTTTTAATCTCTTGTTTAGACAGGACCTCTACCCAAGGTCCTCTACCACTCGACCAACAAGAATTTGTGATGTCTAAGCAATATGAGAATAACCCTTTTAAGATTTCATCATCTTTATTAAAGTTTTCCTCTTTTATACTACATTGTGCTATAGTTTCATTACCTTCAACTAGTAGAAACAATAAATAATTTTTCACTTTTTCTTCAATAATGAAAAACGTGACAATGGAATAATTCGATAACCAGAAGTCCACCTTGAGAGGGGAAGATACTACTGCAGAGCTCAATTCGAACAGAGATTAGTTCTCTGGGAAGCTACAATTTATTTGATCATGGAGTAAGCTAAGCCAGTAAAAGTTATGCAACGAGTAATTGGTAGCTGTAGATGTATTGAACATCCTTCTATTCCTTGTTGATATCATATTGAATGTTATTTCTTTTTCGAATGTTCATGTAAGATGTAAAATATTTGTATATGTAGAGGTTCCTGTTTTCTAATTTGTGCAGGTTGTAATACATTGTTCTCTCGTTTAATTGGTACTAGTTTCATCTTAATATCTCAATGGTGTTTCAATCTTGTTAATGTTTATTAATTGGATTCTCCAGCCAGATCTGGAATGAGACTTGGTTGTCTGGTTTCTTCTACAAACCGTGCAACCATGAGTTATTTGTCAAACAATCCCTCAATATGGAAATGGCTATAGTCCTCACAAGGGTATGGTCATATGTTTTAGTTTGTTGCTGCTTGTAATGTAATCTTTAGTATTTGTGAATACACCAGGGCAATGTTTTTGACCCTGTCTGTAACTCTATTATATAATGTGTTTCCCCCCCTCTATCTTAGAAAAAGCATACTGTCATGTACACATTTAGGACTCCCCCCATCCTAATAAAGGAGTACCATTTCCTTTGTAAGATGCAAAGAAATGTGTACTCTTTTTTTAAGGATGGATGGTGTATGATGGATGTTTTTATTTAGTTGTAAATGCATGTGTTATATAATAGCTCCTTGGAATTACCACCATGGCACTAGATATTACTATCTACACCACCACTGATAATACTTTATTTTGTATAACAATTTCCTAAAATCTTACTACTTTGTTGTTTAACATATATTGGGTTAGTGGAAAATAATATTTTTTTTCTATTGATGATATGAGCATAAATGTGCTATTATGTGTTACATTATAGTTAGATCAAATTGGAAGAGGCTGCCGTTCTGCATTTCACTTACCCCAAGTTTTCAGATTTAACTTCAAGACGTGATAGGTGTGGCTGCAAGCCTACAAAAAAGGGTGTTAAGAGATGTTTTATATTATATTTCGACCGAAAAGTGAGTTCTGATGCATTATGTTACAACTAATTTGCCTTTTTCCTGTCATTTGAATGATTCCAATTTACTATTTACTTTTATGTCTGCCTTGACAGCTTGACTAGCTTATGCTTTTGTTGCTTTTTAACTGTAGATAGAATTTTTAGTACTTGCATGTATATATTTATGAAATTTATTTAATGATTAAAACTGTCAGGTTTGTGTAATTTTATTTACTTCATAATCATTGTAATGTATCTTGAATCATATAATCATCTAGATGTGATTGAACATGTTGTCATCAAGGTATCACTCCTTTGCTCATTCCATGGTCTTTTCTAGGTAAAGGATGGTCCCTTTTTGTCTAGGAATTGTGTTGGTTGGAAGTATTAAGTCAATCACAATTTTTCCTTTTGTGGGTTTTAATACATTTTGATGGCCATGTGTAATGTTTCTACTTTGACATGAGTTGTGTTAACCTTAGGGTATCCTCTGTCCAGTGAACCTTAAAAAAATGTACTGTTTGTTAAGAAGGGTTTGTAGCATACTTTTTTGGAAGACGAGAAATATCTCGTCAGTTATCATAACGTTCTACGTAGTTACGATTTTCTCTAAATTCGACCCTAGTTTCTTGTCCAAATTCTAAGCTGCTTCATTGGTTTTAACTATGTTATTCTTTAATCTTTCATACCAAGTCAAGGGTGTCGTTTTTTGTGCCAAACTGTATGGGAACCCATGGTTTATGCTATCTAGACTCTGGAGTGAACATGTTTTGTTGCATGTGGGCTTAAGTACTAGTTGAAATTCCAATGTGATTGTTTCAAGTCTATGAGTGTATCAAATTACCTATTAACTCTGTTATTCTAACGGAGTTGAGAACTTAAGATTGAGTGATGCAACTCTGAGGGGTATACTAACCAATGACATTCATATGAATGGTAGTGGTAATTTTGACGTAGATTCGTAGAATATAAATATTAAAATTGGAAATTCTATAAGAACAACATTTAAAATATAAAGGTATTTAACCCAGACATCTAATACTTTGAAATTCATTTTGCCTAATTCTATTTGACTATTGCAAATGGTAAAACACTGCAGCACTTGGTTCAAAAACTCCAACCATTCATGGTATATTTAGAAATTTCCTTCTTGCCCTTTTCCTTTTCTTCAAGTAGTTTGGAATTGTAACCCACCTCAAATTAAATTTCTGATTACTCCTCCAAAAAACATGCATCTTGTCAACATTCATATGAATGGTAATTCTGATGCAGAATACATATATTGAAGATTTGAAAGATATTGAGTGTGGACTTTCTAATATTCTGCAATTTATTTTGATTACTCTTATCTGACTAGCATTTTGCACTGCGGGCTTTTATAATCGCTTCTACGTCAACGGAGGAGGACATGCTTCAGTGGTAAAAGTTATATTGAAAAATATGAATGCCAAATTTTCTATTCTATTCTTTCATCTAAATCTGAAATAAATAAACAGACACAATTTAATTTTGGTGTTTCTTTTGCAACAGAAAATTTACATGTCCGACCTTGATTTCCTTGAAGAAAATGATGATGAAGTGGACCTAACATGATGTACACTTCATTCTATCTAGTTCGTTGTTATTCTTTCAGTTTTCTTGTGTTAGTTATTAAATATTGTAAGTACTATGATTTTTGGGAGATCAAGACATAATAAAAAATTTTGTACTTATCGTGACTTGAGCATTATCTATTTATATATGAAGTATTAGTTTTAATTATTGACTCTTTATGCGTTAGTTTATCAAATAGTTTGAAATATGTATGATATTTATATTAACTTGAAATATTAAATTTAATATTTATTATAGCAATTACTAAAAATAATAGTAATAATAATAAATATGAAGTCATTGATTTGAAAATTAATTATAATTTTTAATGAATTTTGATTATTTAGCAATTAATTTTTTATTTACAAATTTATAATTTGTGAAGGAATTTTTCTCTCACTAATTTGAAAAAAGATTCTCAATTTATAATTAGTGAAGGAATATATTCTCTCGTTAAATAAATTTGTTCTTCACAATATATTATTTGTGAGGGAATCAAGTTATTCACTAATTTCAAATAGTCCTTAAAATATTATTTGTGAAGGAAACCAATCTTTCACTAAATAACAATATTCCATTACTAAATACAGTTTGTGAAGGAATAAGGTATTCACAATATATCCTTCACAAAAAACATTTAGTTACTACTTAGCGAAGGATACCCAATTGCGAGGAGGTCTAATGCGAGCACTCGTGTGAAGAAAATATTTCTTCGCAATAAATCCTTTGTGAGAGATATAAGGCCTCTAGTGAAGGATTTGTCCTTCACTAGAGGCCATTTTTGGTGTAGTGTTGAGATTTCTGGGTATACCCAGAAATCAGAACTTCGTGGTCGGTCAATGAATTTTGAACACTTATATGTTGCAATATATGAATCTAATAGACCTGATTCCTCTTTTAGATTACTAATCTCATGTAATACTACAACTAGCATACAATTAATAGACATAGATATTAAGATATAAGGATCTATAGGCTCTGACATTCGACTGTCAGACCTATTTTTCCTGATTTTTCAGATTGCTTAAAACATCATTTTGATGCTTCTAGATGTTATGAAAACATGATCTATCAACTTAGAATACTTACTAACATGTTATTACACATATTTAAACAACTAAACTACATATTTAACACAACATCAAAGATCTAGGTTAAAATTAAGGTTTGCACCTTTCTTGAGTGATTTTGATTTCTGGCTTCTGATTCTATTCTTGCTATCACCAGGGCTTGTATAGGTATGAAATTTAAGTGTACAAGCCTTAAGAATTTGTGGGTTTGGCCTGAGGTTGAGCTTCTATTTATAGACTTTAGCAACTTAGGTTTTTAAGACATTTTCCACCTACTTGCCTCCCTTAATATCTGATCTTGCTAACTTGTGCTGCTTAGGAGTTGATACCTGGTTATGTGCTACCTTGGGACTTGCTTTGGTGATATGCATTGTAATAACTTGATATTTTCTATATAAATAAATGAGAAATTTTGTATAATTTTTTATTTATTTTAAAGGTGGGAATATGTGCCAAGTAATGTGTATGTATATTTGTGATAAATGAAAATATATTTATTACACCGAATAATTATAAATAATTTTTGTTAGAATTATTAATCATTATAAATTATATTCTTATAGTAATTAATTTTATAGTAGAAATATTTTTATTATTTATTTTCCATGAAAACATGATGATATATTATTTAAATAATATATAGAGATGATTATAGATTTATTATAACAATTATTTTATTATATGAATTTATTTCATAGTAATTAAGTCATTAATATAACTTAATTAATAATGATATATGTGCAAGATAATTCAGATATGGAATCCAAAGCCTAATTTTGGGTTTTGACTAAGGAATGAGAATAATAATATAATATTAATTATATTTCAGTGCTATAAATTTGTATTATATGTGTATAGACTGATAGTTGGTTAATTATTGTGAAACACAAGAAAACTTAGTATTATTTTGCTAAACCCTAATTTGAAACTCAAATTAGAGTACAAGATTGTTATATAATCGTGATAACATGATTAACGACCGGAGTTATAGATATTAACCTTAATTAGGGAAAAACTAATTTTTGAAAACCCTAATTAATATTTATAAACCCTAATTTCTATATTTGAAACAGTAATTTTCAAATAAAAAATCTTAATTGCTAAATGGGAAAAAAACTAGTTGTTAATTAGTGAATTATTAAACTTAATTTCAAGTTTAATATAATTAGAAAACCTAAGTTAATTAAGGAATCCTAATTTTGGAAATTAAGAAACTAAATTTTCATTTTTAAACCTAATTTCAAAATCCTAGAAAAGTTATTTATTTTTATTTTTGTAAACCCTAAGGGTTGGGACAATTGTCAAGCTTGCCATTAAAAATCTTAAGGCTAATGACCATAATGCCCTTTTTGTCTCATTCTTAAATAATTGCTAGCAAATCTTACCATATTTTGGCAAATCACTAACTTATGATCTCACATGTGCTCTAAAACTCAACCATATCTGATCTATTGCCACCTTGCATCAGCCAAATTCATTGCATCAATAGATATAAGAATTAAAGAGAGAGAAAATTACAAAACAAAGCTCATTTGTTCACTTACACTTAGACAAACTCTCTCAACCCCAAACCCACGAAATATAGCAGTTGACCAGTCCCCAAATCAAGCTCCACTACTTCCATAAACAGATCAGGAGACTAGAATCAAAATTTGTTCAAGTAAAGGTATAAAACCTAATTTATAATCTAATCTTGATTGCTATGATAAAAGTTGTGTTTAAGTGTTAAAACATGTTGTATGTAGTATATATTGATGATCTGGGTTGCTAGATATTAGATCCATAACATCTAGAGGCTCAGATTTGAAGTTTTTAAAAATCTGGAAAATTTTATTTTTGTTGTCTGACAATGAATTTCAGACCTCAGATCTTAGTGATTTTTAATGATTTTTGTGTTTTGAAAGTTTGTAATTGTAGTTTTCTATGCGATCTTTGATCTGGAACTTGAATCAAGCCCAGATCATGTCCAGAATAATAGTTATGGCTGCTCAAACATAGTTGACCGACCATGACTTTCATTTTTCTGGGTAACCAAGATCGTTCCCAGAAGGCTGACAAGAACTCCATGGGCTCAGATCTGACAGTGGTTTGATGATCTGTTATTTTTGTTACATCTAAGTTATAGTGTATGAACTTCATATTTATGCCTTATAAGCTCCTAAACATCAAATGGGTTTAAGTCAGTGGCTGGTTAAAGCAGGCCAGATGATTTTGTTGTTGTTTTAGTTATGTTTTGTAATAGATCTGTTCACTTGTATGTTGGCTACACACTGAAAGTATTAGATCACAAAAAACAAACCCAGAACTCAAGATATAAGGATCCAAAGTAGCACACTCGATCTGTTCTTCATTTCGGGAAAACCCAGAAATGAAGACCAGCCTTTGACACGATTTTTTGAGGCTTAGATGCGAGACCCGAAATTTTATGAATAAAGATTTAAATTTCTCATTTTTTTTAATATTATGGTGTGGATTTGATATAATGTTATAGTTGTGGGTAATATTTATAAATTTTGCAAAGTATGTAAGTTTTTATATAATATTTGATTGGTCGGGGAATATTCTTTTTGTCAGGAAATATTCGTACGACGGTACAATCATTGGTGGACCCCACAACGGAGGTATTGTCTTATTTAGAAAATGACAGAATTATCTTTTTATAAAAATAACGGCGAAAGTGTTACCGTTAAAACTGTTGAACTACCCGGTAGTAAAAGAACAGTAATACGCATGGTTGTATAGTAGCACACAATATTGATTATTGATGCTTATGTGAGAAGTCACTCAGTTATACTCAGTTATTGCTACAATAATTGCTACATGATATCTCTCATATTATTGATTCTATTATTGTCACAGTATCATCTGCATAATATGTTATATTATTAAATCAATCATTGAGACGACAAAGTTATTTATATTGTTAAATTTCAATATTTACAATGTCTATAAGTTCTGTCAAGGAGAGGTTTGGTCATCTAATTGTGCGCTAATAAGGAGAAATCCTTATCAGAAAGTCCCCTCTTTCCTGGGAACGACCTGGTTGTTAAATATTGTGAGTTATATTATTAATGATGAATGTTATTAAAAATCAATTTGAGTTCAGAGTTGAATTTAGAGACGCGGACGTGATATTTGAGTCCGGAGCGATGAAATTAGTAGAAATAGACTATAAACACAAAATTTGTCGGGGTTGACTTTTTGGTCAAAAAAGTCAATAGTTGACTTTTTTGGAAAAAGTCAAACTTCAAAATTTCAAAAATAAAATTTTTGAGAAAAATATTTCCATTGTGTTGGGATTGTTAGTGTTAGTGGAAATCAACATTTATTTCGATAATAATTGATGTCCTGGAGGTTATATTGACCAATCTGATAATGCTTAGGATAAATGAACAATTAATTGCTATTAATTCACATGATTATAACTATTTGTTCACATGTGTGTACTATTGATTCACATTCTTGTACTATTAAGGGAGTTGGTGCAAGATTGATAATACTTGCATGACTAAGTTAAAATGGAGGTATAGATGGAGAGTCTTATATTGTAATTCATATTTTCACATGATTATAACTATTGATTCACATGATTGAACTATTGATTCACATTATTTACTATTAGGGGAGGTGGTGCAAGTTTGATAATACTTGCGGGACTAAATTAAAAATGAAAGAAAAGTTGAAGGTATTGTCTTGTAATATTTTGAGCCCCAAAACGTGCAATTATCGAAACTATATTTTCCTATAAATAAAGCTCATTCTTCCTTCATTTCTCACCAATTCACTAAAGCTTTAGAGCAATTATTATAGAGAGAAATTATAGAGAGAAAGAAGAAGAGAAGTCTGCTACCTCACTATTCCAATATCAAGTTTCTTCTAAGGTAAGGGGTATTATTTCTTTCGTATTTATAAAGAGAGATATTATTATTCCATTCCTTATTATTCTGTTGGAATAACCTGTATACGTGGACAACCGTATACATGGTAAAATTCTTTTATTATTCCATTCTTTATTATTATGTTGGAATATCCCATGCAAGTGCGATTCTGCGTGACCGGTTCCATTCTTTATTATTACGTGAATAACTCATGCATGCGATACATCGCATGTTTAACGCCCCGAAAAATTGAATATTTTGTAATTACTTTTAATAATGAATAAAATAATATTATTTATTATTATTACGTGTTGATAAGATGAATGTCGTTCTATGACCTAAAAATGTCGGAATGTTGTAGTATTTTAACTACGTGAGAGAATTAAGGTGTTTGAATTTCTAAGACGAAAATAAAAGCTTTCCGAGAAATTTTTCGAAAAATACTATTCATCGATTTCTGCTCAGGAATTATTTTTGAACTTCCGAGAAATAAGTAACATTATAATATCAAGGCGATATTGATTATGTAATAATAATCTAAGTATGGAAAATGTAATATTTCGTATATGGACCTAAATTGAGAACGTTAGGTTTATTAAACGTAAAGGAAGAAAGTTATGATCGTATAATGTGTATACATTGTATGAAGTGATGAATGTAAGTATAATACGACGTATTGTACTATTATGCATGAAGAACGAGATAACGTATATTATGAACTAGTATACGAGTTAGCACACGAAGATTATACGTGGGGTATAATTGTTAAGATGGTTAACTAAAGATAATGGACTTGTAGGATTATTAGCATAATAAGTATAAGTCCAATATAATGTGACAATCAAGCCCAAGTGTTTGATATATCATTAGTCCAAACTATGTACCACAAGCCCATTAAGAAAGTAGTTAGATTAATTAACCAAGCCTAATAAGAAGCCTTGATCCATGGGTCAAACCAAGTAGGAAGTGGGTAAGCTTGATGGGCAAGGATTATGTGTGATGACCAAGTACTTTATGTGGTTAGCAAGTAGACTTAGAGATCAAGCAATGAATAGTAAGGAGGTGGAGGATGAGGATGTGGAAATGAGGAGGTGGGATGGTTTAAAGTCCATTTTGCCCTAAACTTTAGTTGCCTATAAATAGAGAAGCTACAATTCATTTGTTGGTTGTTGAATAATCATCCAACTCCTCTCAAATATAACCTACTTATTTGGTAGAGCAAATAAGCACTTTTAAGTCAAAGTTAGATTTTCCAAGAAGAAGAAGTTAGACTTCAAAGGTAATGATCTTGTGCCCAATGTTCTTTCATCTCTATTATAATAGGATGATAAGGGAATTGTTATTAATGAACATGTATGCTAAGATCATGTAATAAGTTAATAAGGAATGAACTTAAGCCGAATAATTTGGATAAGCAACTTGAACATTAATAAGTTTCTAGAACCATGAAGAACTTATCATATGTTGTCATATGATGATTAGTATGTTGAATATAGCATAAGAACATTGATTAGTGGACTTAAGTAATTAATAAGTCATGAGCATGAAGATTTATAGTTCATAAGTTGAATAAGTCATTGACTTATGAGAATAAGTCAAAACCAACTTGGATTATAAGTTGGTGTAATAAATAATTTGTAATGATCATATGATGGTTGAAATCCATTTAGAATCATTAAGAATGTAGTTTTGTCGGAATTTACACGATTGGACGATTATCATCGAATTCGTGAAATTCTCGGAATGGAAGTCGTATTTTGTGTTTGAAGTCGGAAATGTTGGTTTTCAATGGAGACACGCCATATTTGGCATCATAGAGTTGCGGACTCGAAAATGACCAAATTTTGACTTAGAACGAAGAAACGAGCGTTGAACGTTCACGAACGTTTATCGTTTTCGTTAAAAATGAACTCATAGGTGAAATTTTAGCAAACGAAGTTAAATAGATAAAATTCTTGCATGAACGCATAGAGTATGTAATTTGTGAACCGTAGGCTTTTGAACGGACCAATTCAGACTTATAATGAAGAAGTTATGCGTCCGGGAGTTTCGTGAAATTTTTAAAATTTTGCAAACTATCTCGAGGCACCTGAGTCCGTCATGATCATGACTCTGACAAATTTTAAAGCCCAAGCGTCATGGCGTGAGGAGGTTAGAACTGCATGCATCTGCTAACTCACTATCGCAGAGCGAGATGCACGAAGTTAAGTGTGGCCATGGCCATTCCTAGAGTTTTGTTGGACAAAATGTTTACAAGTGTAGAATGAAAAGGAACTTGTTAGTAATGAACTGAGATATAAACATAACATTGTAAGGTACTTGTAAGACACTAATGCATGATGATTAAGAGTTAATAATCAATTGAAAGTGAACGTAATGTGAATGACGTAATGAAAGCCGGAAACCTATAATAGTAGATCTAAGTTAGGATTTACATTGAGATGAAGGGTAAGATATAGTAGTATACATACTTGATGATATATAACCTAATGTGGTATGTTATATGATCATGTATTGTAGAAACTTAGAGACTTAAAGTGTACATGTGTTAAGTCTGGACAAGTTTTGTAATTCATGTATTCTTTCGCATGAAGTTTTGAACGATGAAGTCTAAAGCAAATTCTTTTGGATAGACTTATATAATGATTTTGTCAAGCATGATTTATGTTTACCGAGTTATATTGGTATGGTTTTCAATCGAAGACCAAGTATGCTAAAATATTTTTGTCGTTTAACGACAGGCACGTGAGGTTGCCACAACTTAAACGTATACACGTTTAATGAATGTAGTGTTGATCAACATAGAGTACTATGAGCTGATCACTCAGACGTGCTCGTAAGCTATGCCAGACTTACGGACTTAGTGTCGGGTTGTCCTTTTCAAAAGAAATTATGAACTTCTCATAGTTCTAAGCCTTAGTTGATATTCTATTGAATATTGTTGTTGGAAAACATTTTGAATGAAAAAAGTGCTATTTTGAATTATCGATAGTACTTCGTAACTATTGTTCAGTTACTGAAGATATATGAGTTCTATGTTTCAAGCATGTTGTTTATTAGAATTATAGTACTTGCTGAGTTAGTCATGCTCACTCTTGCGTGAACCATATGAACACAGCTAAGATCGAGCGGACCGAAGGCTTAGGCAAGGACAAGGGCAAGGCGAAGACAAACCATTAGATTACTTATGTAATAGTATAGGTGAATGATTGTAATATATTGAATTTTATGACAAGAACAAACGAATGGGTTACAAAGAACCTGAGAAATGTAATATTATTTTGAATATATAGAAGTTATATTGGTCCTTTTGAGACTATTTCATGGAATGAATGAATGAATGGTAGTACCGTGTAGCACCATCTATCGGGTTGGAAGAGACCCGAATTTGGGGGCGTCACAGCATGCCTGGTGAATTCTATTGTTATTCCATTCTTTATTATTCTGTTGGAATATCCCGTCTATGCGGATTACACATGACCTGGTTCCGTGCTTTATTATTCTATTGGAATATCCTATCTGTGCGGATTACGCATGACCTAGTTCCATTCTTTATTATTCTGTTGGGAATAACCTGTCTGTGCGGTCTACCGCATGCATGGTGAATTCTTCTGTTATTCAATTCTTTATTATTCTGTTGGAATAACCTGTCTATGTGGATTACCACATGCATTGTGAATGATCCTTTGTATTCATTCCTTATTAAATTGTGGAAATGATCTGTTTACGTGGATTACCGCATGGCGAGTGAAAATCCATTTGCAGTTTCGTAATTTTTCTGACCCTCAAAAATTCTGAAAAAATTTGAAATGATAATTTGATGAGTTTTCTATATTGTATCCAAAGATGGCGATTTTTGGATGTATAGATTAAGAGTTATGGATTTTATGGGAAAAGACTATTTTAAAAGTAAACACTTATAACTCCTTGTGGTTAACTCCAAAATTGGTGAAATGTTTATTGGAAGTACATGTATATAACAGGAGTATACCTTGGAAATTTCGAAATTTTTGAACAAAAGTACAATTTATGATAAATGTCTAAATATTAGGTATTTTTGGCCATATGAAAAATAGTAAATGAATTTTAAAAATTCAGAGAAAAATATATGTTCAATATGGGACTATATTCTGCTAAATCACAGAAAAGAAATATTTTTGGGACTGATTTGATATTTTGCATGAAAATGAACTAGTTATGAGTAAATGAATTAGATATGTTATGTGAAGTAACAAAATTGGAAAATAAAATTTTATGTCTCGGGAATCCTATATAGGGTATATGCAGATTTTTGATGAGGGATTTGATCATTGGTGATGAAATCTTATGAGTATGACATTTTTGAATGATTAAATGCATTATTTGGTAAAGTGTCAACAATTGAAATAAATTGTTTATAAGTTTAAGAAGTGATTAAAATATTGTTATAATATTAATAATATTAGATTATGAGTTTATTAAGTGATTGATAATATTTGGATAAATTTAAAGTCTTTAATATTTATCCTTGTTTTCGTTTGATTAATGTTTATATCATTGTCATCATCCTCATGCTTATATTATGATGAAAGTCATCTTTGGCTTACGTGCATAGATGGACTTGGTAAGATTATGACCAGGGATTATTCGGTATAATCATGACCGTAATGTGACGAATGATGTGATGAAAGTCCTCAGTGGCCTGAAGTGCATTGATTGACAGTTTTTGGTATGATTATGACCAGGGATTATTCGGTATAGTCATGACCATTGATGATTTAATGAATATCTTTGGCCCGTAGTGCAGGGAAGATTCGATGATGTGGTTTATAAGTAGAGTCTCAGCGATAAAGTTGATGAAAACCTTTTTAAATCATAGAAGATAGTAGATTTTATGTTCTACTTGACTCTTCTAATGGATTGTTTATTCCACTGCGCATTGTTGATCTAAAACTTGTTGTCATTATATTCACATCGGTTGTTATATAGTTGAAGGCTAAGGATAATTTATTCTCGCATTATCTTAGTCATAATATTTCTTCTTGGGCTAGTTGAGCTCACCCTTTTATTCACTTTGTTCTCTTGAAATGAGAAACGTAGTCGGGACTAGTTGGGGAGCGGAGTGGCCGGTCCCGATGATAGCATTAGTAGTCCTCACTATTCATTAAATAGTGTGACAATAAATGTAATGAGGACTCCATTGAGAGTGGATATTGCCTAGATGACAATATTCTTATTAAAACTCTTAGATTATGTTTTGTCGTATTTTACACGACTGTTGTATAATTAAGTTGTATTTGAATTTTGTACCATGTATTTGGCTACTCAAGATGGGTGATGTATACCTATTTTAGGGGCGTCACAGTTGGTATCAAAGCTTAGGGATATGATCCCTGGCTAAGATGTGAGACAAGAACTAGGAGGGGAGAGACGGGGAATTCCTTCACTAGTATGACCTACCTAAGTTTATTTGGTATTTAATTGGTGATTCGATTATATAGGGATAATATGTGATATGTTAATTAACCCTTGTTTTGTGGCGGTGTTTGAAAATGGCATCTCAAAATGTTGAGATCAACCAATGAAGCACACAGATCGTTGAGACACCTTTAATCACCAACCGTGTTAATGTGATGTTAGGACGAAGAAGAAATTAGAGATATCTACGTGGTGAGTGAAGAACTAATAGTCGCACTTTTAGCTAGTCGCAGAGGTAGCAACTGAGAGTGAGGAAGAAGAGGAACATGAGGAGAATTTATTAGAAGAATTTTATGATCGAAATTTAGAATTACAAAATCGTATTCATGAGTTAGAAGAGCAGGCTGAAGAACGGCAAGCGGTCGTGGAGAAAAGGGATGCAACAATTCAAAATTGTGTTACCCAATGTGCGATGCTTGAACAGAAGCACTCTTTGGCAGAGTATAAGATATTAGAGCTGGAATCTGAGAATGCTATTGTAAAACCCCAAATTTTACGAATAAAGATTTAATTTTCTCGAAATATTTTTTTGAATATTATGGTGTGGATTTGAGATAATGTTATAGTTGTGGGTAATATTTATAAATTTTGAAAAGTATGCAAGTTGTTGTATAATATTCGTTTGGTCGGGGAATATTCTTTTTGCGGGAAATATCCGTACGACGGCACAATCATTAGTGGACCCCACAACAGAATTATTGTCGGATTGAGAAAATCACAAAAAATATTTTATGTAAATAACGGCGGAAGTTGTACCGTTAACTGTTGAAACACCCTGTTTAAAATGCGATGTCTACGCGTGGTTGCATAGTAGCATTGCAATTATTGATTATTGATGCTTACGTGAGAAGCCACTCGCTTTTGTTCAATTATTGCTACAGTAATTGTTGCATAGTATCTCACGCTATTTGATTCAATTATTGTCGATATTTTACATATTATTAAATCAATAATTGAGACGACGAAATTATTGATATTATGATTTGCAATATTAACGATGTCTAAAGTTTACATCGAGAGAGGTTTGGTCACCTAATTGCGGCCATAATAGGAGAAAATCCTTATTGGAAAGCCCCTCTTTCACGAGAACGACACAGTCGATTAATATTGTGAATTATAATAATGATGATAAATGTTGTTAAATATATTGAGGTGTCTTTTTATGAAGTCACTGAAGTTTATATGTATATTTATTATATATATAAATTTTGTTTTATTAGTATTATTAATGTAATAAAACAAAAAAACTTTTTATATAAAACAGAATACTTTTATAAAGTTATTCGTTTTATTAGATTATAAATAGAATATATTATATTTTATTTAAAAGATTTTGTTTTATTAGAATATTTTATTTATACTGCATAGTAAATCAATATGGACCGTCCGTTCAAAAGTAAATCAATCTGGACCGTTCATGAATTAGTTACTATTCAGTCCATTCTCCTATAAATATAAGCTCATTCCTTCATTATTTCTTTCGAATTCACTGAAACTCTAGAGAGAGAAACTATAGAGAGAAAGAAGAAAAGTATTCTGCTACTTCACTACTCCTATATCCAGTTTCTTCTAAGGTAAGGGATATTATTATTATTATAGTAAAGGGTATTATTTCTTTTGTATTCATGAAGGGAACTTCTGTTATTCCATTCTTTATTGTTCTGTTGGAATAACCGGACTACCATATACTTGGTGAAATTCTATTGTTATTTTATTCTTTATTATTATGTTGGAATAACCTGTCTATGCGAAGTACCGCATATATGGTGAAATTCCTCTATTATTCCACTCTATCATTCTGTTGGAATATCCTGTCGGTGTGTATTACGCCTGACCTGGTTCCATTAATTATTATTTTGTTGGAATAACCTGTCTGTGCGGTTTATCGCATGCATGTGGATTTCTGTTGTTATTCCATTCTTTATTATTCTGTTGGAATATCCTGTCTGCGTAAATTTCGCTTGACACGGTTCCGTTTCTTTATTATTATCATTTTAATATCCTGCTCGTGCATTTACGCATGACTTCGGTTCCAATCTTTATTATTCTCATTGGGAATAACTCAGTATGTGCGATCTATCGCATGCGTGGTGAATCCTTACATTATTCCATTCTTTATTATTCGTTGAAATAACTCATCTATGTGGATTACCACATGCATGGTAAATGATCTTTTGTATTCATTCCTTATTAAATTGTGAAAATGATCTCAGATATCGTGATTACCGCATGGCGGGCAAAAATCCATTTGCAGTTTCATATATTCTATTATACTCAGTTGGTTAAAGTTTTAACTTCTATACTCCATGAAATTAGTGGAATATCCTTGATATTTGCGCTTCATCCAGTATCTTTTCATGGAAATATTCTTCTAAGCATTCTTGAATTTTACTCTACAAAGCGAAGATCATGTTAACAATTTGGGCGTTCTCAATTACGGATAAATTAATTCTTGAACTTATTTTATTGGATTCTTATATCATTGTCATCATCCTCATGCTTATATTATGTTGAAAGTCATCTGTGACCTGTTGTGCATAGATGAACTTGGTATGATTATGACCAGAGATTATTCGGTATAATCATGACCGTAATGTTACATATGATGTGGTAAAAGTCCTCATTGTCCCGTAGTGCATTTATGGATGGTTGTTGGTATGATCATGACCATCGATGAATACACGAATATCCTTGGCCCGTAGTGCATGGATAATTTGTGGTTATGATACTAATGAATATCCTTAGCCGTAGTACAGGGATGATGTGGATTATTTATTAAGTTGAGTCTTAGCGATAAAAATGATGAAAAACCTTTTTAAATCATAAAAGATAGTAGATTTTATTCTCTACTTGACTCTTTTAATAGATTACTTGTTCCGCAGGAGTTAAACTTGATGTTTGTTTTATTTTATCAGTTTAACATTGTTGAAGACTAATGATAATTTATTCTACATTATCTTAGTCATAATATTTCTTACTGGGCTAGTTGAGCTCACCCCTTTCTTTCACTATTCTCTTCAGGAAATGAGAATATAGCTGGGACGAGTCAGGGAATGGAGTGACAGTCCAGATGATAGCATTAGTAGTCCTCACTATTCTGTTAAATAGTGTGACAATAAATGTAATGAGGACTCCTTTGAGTGTGGATATTGTCTAGATGACAATATTCTTATTAAAACTCTCAGTTTATGTTTTGTCGTATTTTACACGACTGTTGTATAATTAAGTTATATTTGAATTTTGTACCATGTATCTGGTGACTCAAGCTGGGTGATGAATACCTATTTTGGGGGCGTCACAGCTATGATCAAGGTTTTGATGAAAGAAGAAGCAAATGAACGAATGAGAATAGATGATGCATGGGTAAAAGCCGCACGACGCGTTGATATTGTAGAAAAAGACGTCCAAACTAATAAGGCCAAAATAGATGAAATGGATTTCGCTTTTTGGACAAATTGGGAGAATCCAACATCGAATTCGAGAATTAACCGCAAGCGTAATTGAACCCCAATTCGATATGGATCGAGAGTAATGATTCAATCATGGATCAGAATGTGGCGAAGCAATTAAGGGTGGAATTTACTCTATAGCAAATTTAAGTCCAACTGGGATGGTGACGCCAAAGGATGTCCCAGACAAGTCAAACTCGATATTTTAAGTGAGATCGTTTATCGAGGAACCCGAATGAAGTTATCACGTGTAAGTTAATCATAAACTCTTGCGAAGTCTATACCTTATTCGATACCGATTCTACCCACTCTTTTATTTCACCTAATGGTGTTCAATGTTTGAACTTGGCTCTTTTATCTGTTGAAACTCTGTTAGGAGAAACATTCGTTACCTCCACTATTTATAAATCTTGTTTAATTCAAATCCACACTTTCACGTTACCTGTCGATCTTATTTCTTTGAAAATACATGCATTTGATGTGATTTTACGGATTGATTGGTTAACTACTCATCATGAAAAAATCGATTATTTTCGTAAGGTTGTTAACTTTCATATTCCTAACCAACCTGTTATGTGAATTCAAGAAACCAAACCACAAAAGTCAATCATTGTCATATCAAGCCATAAGTAAAGAGCCCTGAGCCTTTCGCTGGTGACTTCCAAGTCTTGGAGTACACCGAAGCTAGAATATTCGTAGGGGACGAAGTGAATAACGGTGGCAAGTTAATAGATATCAATGTGACGTGTTATCCAAGTCTTGGATGAGGGTCACAGTTTTGAATGATATTTCTATTGTTAATAAATTTCCTAACATATTCCTGAAGACTTTTTAGCTTACCCCTAAAGCGTGAAATCGAATTTTGTATTGACCCCAGTACAAAACCCATTTCGTATAACTTACAAATGATGAAGATAGAGTTAAAGACTCTAAGGACCCACATGGTGATATCAAATATACGAGTAGAATCGACTTTAATCGATAAAGTTAAAGCCGCTCAAGCTACACACCCGAATCTGATGAATGTGAAGAAGAAGGTTCAAGAAGGCGTTATCTCAACCCTCGATTTAATTGGCCCATTTGAAATCCTCGATGGAGTAGGAACTGTGGCCTATAGACTCGTTTTACCGCTAAGCATGTCGCGTGTTCATAACGTTTTTCATGTATCGATGTTACGTAAATATGTGGATGACCCGAACGACGTTATTAAATTAGAACTAGACGAGATAGCAGAAGATTTAACGTATGAGGAGATACGAGTTAAAATCTTGAATAAGAAGGATCGTATTTAACACTCAGAGGTTATACCTCAAGAGTTAGAATCTGAAATGAAGTCAAGGTATCCTCATCTCTTCGGCATACCAAGTACGTACGTAAATTTTGAGGGCGAAATTTCATAAGGAGGGGAGATTGTGAGACCCCAAATTTTATGAATAAAGATTTAAATTTCTCGAAATAATTTTTTTTTAATATTATGGTGTGGATTTGATATAATGTTATAGTTGTGGGTAATATTTATAAATTTTGCAAAGTATGTAAGTTGTTATATAATATTCAATTGGTCGGGGAATATTCTTTTTGTTGGAGAATATTCGTACGATGGCACAATCATTAGTGGACCCCACAACGGAGGTATTGTCGTATTTAGAAAATGACATAATTATCTTTTTATAAAAATAACGGCGAAAGTGTTACCATTAAAACTGTTGAACTACCTGGTAGTAAAAGAACAGTAATACGCATGGTTGCATAGTAGCACACGGTATTGATTATTGATGTTTATGTGAGAAGTCACTTAGTTATACTCAAATATTGCTACAATAATTGCTGCATCATATATCTCATATTATTGATTCAATTATTGTCACAGTATCATCTGCATAATATGTTATATTATTAAATCAATAATTGAGACAACAAAGTTATTTATATTATTAAATTGCAATATTTACAATGTCTAGAAGTTCTGTCAATGAGAGGTTTGGTCATCTAATTGCGCGCTAATAAGGAGAAATCCTTATCTAAAGCCCCTCTTTCCAGGAAATCAGGCGTGGTTGTTAAATATTGTGAGTTATAATATTAATGATGAATGTTAGTAAAATCGATTTTTGAGTTCGAGTTAAATTTGGAGACGCTTGACGTGATATTTGAGTGCGGAGCGATGAAATTAGTAGAAATAGACTATAAACACAAAATTTGTTTCCGGGTTGACTTTTTGGTTAAAAAGTCAACAGATTGACTTTTCTAAAAAAGTCAAACTTCAAAATTTCAAAAATAAAATTTTTGAGAAAATATTTCCATTGTGTTGGGATTGTTAGTGTTAGTAGAAATCGATATTTATTTCGATAATAATAGATGTCTGGAGGTTATATTGACCAATCGTAGTAATTAACCTGGATAAATGAGCAATTAATTGCTATTAATTCACATGATTATAACTATTTGTTCACATGTGTACTATTGATTCACATTCTTGTACTATTAGGGGAGTTGGTGCAAGATTGATAATACTTGCATGACTAAGTTAAAAATGGAGGTATAGATGGAGGTACTTATATCGTAATTCGTATTTTCACATGATTATAACTATTGATTCACATGATTGAACTATTAATTCACATTATTTACTATTAGGGGAGGTGGTGCAAGTTTGATAATACTTGCGGACTAAATTAAAAATGAAAGAAAAGTTGAAGGTATTAGAATCGTAATATTTTGAGCCCCAAATGTGCGATTATCGAAACTATATTTTCCAATAAATAAAGCTCATTCTTCCTTTATTTCTCACAATTTCACTAAAGCTTTAGAGCAATTATTATAGAGAGAAAATTATAGAGAAAAGAAGAAAAAGTCTGCTACCTCACTATTCCAATATCCAGCTTTCTTACAAGGTAAAGGGTATTATTTCTTTCGTATTCATGAAGAGAGCTATTGTTATTCCATTTATTATTATTCATTGGAATAACCTATATACACGGACTACTAGTATAGATGGTGAAATTCTTCATTATTCCATTCTTTAGTATTATGTTGGAATATCCTCATGCATGCGGATTACATTTGACACAGTTCCATTCTTTATTATTATGTTGGAATAACTCCGTCTTTGCGATTTATCGCGTATCCGGTGAATTCTATTGTTATTCCATTCTTTATTATTCTCATTTGGAATATCACCGCTCATGCGGATTACGATAACTTTGGTTCCATTCTTTATTATTACATTGGGAATAACTCTGTCTGCGGAGGCTACATTGCATGCATGGTGAATTCTTCAGTTATTCCATTCTTTATTATTCTATTGGAATAACATGTCTATGTGGATTACCACATGCATGGTGAATGATCCTTTGTATTCATTCCTTATTAAATTGTGGAAATGATCTGTTTACGTGGATTACCACATGGCGGGTGAAAATCCATTCGCAGTTTCATAATTTTTCTGACCCACAAAAATTCTGGAAAAATTTGAAATGATAATTTGAAGAATTTTCTATATTGTGTCCAAAGATGGCGATTTTTTGATGTATAGATTAAGAGTTATGGATTTTATGGGAAAATACTATTTAAAAATAAACCCTTATAACTCCTTGTGGTTAACTCCAAAATTGGTGAAATATTTATTGGGAATACATGTATATAACAAAAGTATACCCTGTAAATTTCAGAAATTTTGGACAAAAGTACAATTTATGATAAATGTCTAAATATTCGACAGTTTTGGCCATATGAAAAATAGTAAATGAATTTTAAAAATATCGAGAAAAATATATGTTCAATATGGGACTATATTCTGCTAAATCCCAGAAAAGAAATATATTTGGGACTGATTTGGTATTTTTCATGAAAATGATCTAGTTATGAGTAAACGAGTTAAATATGTTATGTGAAATAACAAAGTTGGAAAATAGGATTTTATGGCTTGGAAATCCTATATATAGGGTATATCTGATTTTGATGAGGATTTGATCATTGGTGATGAAATCTTATAAGTATGGCATTTTGAATGATTAAATGCATTATTTGGTAAAGTGTAAACAATTGAAATAAATTATTTATAAGTTTAAAAAGTGATTAAAATATTGTTATAATATTAATAATATTAGATTATGAGTTTATTAAGTGATTGATAATATTTGGATAAATTTAAAGTCTTTAATATTTATCCTGGTTTTCGTTTGATTAATGCTTATATCATTGTCATCATTCTCATGCTTGTGTTGTGTTGAAAGTCATCTACGTGATGCATGAGTGCATGATGGACATGGTATAATTATGACTAGGGATTATTCGGTATAATCATGATTGTAATGTAACGAATGATGTGGTGAAAGTCCTCAGTGGCCTGAAGTGCATTGATGGATAGCTTTTGGTATGATTATGACTAGGGATTATTCGGTATAGTCATGACCATTGATGATTTAATGAATATCCTTGGCCCGTAGTGCAGGGAAGATTCGATGATGTGATTTATTTATTAAGCTGAGTCTCAGTGATAAGGTTGATGAAAACCTTTTTAAATCATAGAAGATAGTAGATTTTATGCTCTACATGACTCTTCTAATGGATTGTTTATTCCGCTACAGTTGTTGATCTAAAACTTGTTGTCTATTATATTACGTCAGGTTGTTATCTTGTTGAAGGCTAAGGATAATTTATTACGCATTATCTTAGTCATAATATTTCTTCTTGGGCTAGTTGAGCTCACCTTTCTTTCAACTTTATTCTCTTCATGAAATGAGAACGTAGCCGGACTAATCGGAAGCGGAGTGGCGGTTCGAGATGATAACATTAATAGTCCTCACTATTCTGTTAAATAGTGTGACAATAAATGTAATGAGGACTCCATTGAGTGTGGATATTGTCTAGATGACAACATTCTTATTAAAACTCTTAGATTATGTTTTTTCGTATTTTACACGACTGTTGTATAATTAAGTTGTATTTGAATTGTGTACCATGTATTTGGCGACTCAAGATGGGTGATGTATACCTATTTTGGGGGCGTCACATTAGATCTTTCTGGTTAAGGATGTTTAGACTTTCCTATTATTCAACACATGTTCTATGTTAGTTTTTCTTTATAGCCCGACGTCTAGAACACATTTACCATGAACAGATTTCACGATATATTGTCAACAAAAGCGTTTATCGGCCATGACTTAATTTTTTAGGCAACCCAGAAACTTGATGAACAGCTCTGACAGCTAGTTCAATGCCTTATATCTTGCTTGTATGTTGTAATCTGACCTAGATCTTGCTTGATAATTGTAATATTACATTAGTAGTACAAGATCTGATTAAAAGGTTGCCCAGAAACATCATGAGTTAAGAATTAATCTTGGTCAAAGTTGTGCACTCGTTCACTGTCTATGAAGATCTGGGTCGCTCAAGAACACCTAAGGCTACTAAGTTTTACATCGCTAAAGGCTATAATGACAGATCTTATTTAATTTATTTAAATTA
Organism: Panax ginseng; assembly: GCA_020205605.1. Classification (NCBI taxonomy): domain Eukaryota; kingdom Viridiplantae; phylum Streptophyta; class Magnoliopsida; order Apiales; family Araliaceae; genus Panax; species Panax ginseng. The sequence continues at coordinate 89,828,049 of CM035128.1, read as the reverse complement.
ATTTCCAAAATAATTTAAAAATAGAAATTAATTTCAAAATTTCAAAATTATTTTAAAAAATTATTTTAAGTTATAAAATTAACTTTTAATAATTTGATATATTTTCATAAATATTAGTATTTATTTAAAAGGTTATTGATATTTAAATTATTTAATAAATTCATTAAATAAATTAATTAAAATGATTTTATTATATTAAAATCATTTTAAATGATAATAAGGTATTTAAAAATATTTTAAATTATAAAATATAACTTCTAATATTTTAAAGCAAATTTCATTAATTATTTAATATTAATGATATTAGATTTATTTAATAATTATATTAAATAAATTAATTTAAAAATGATTTTAATATTAGAAAAATCATTTTAAATGAAAAAAAGTATTTAAAAATATTTTAAGTTATAAAATATAATTTTAATATTTAAAGGATAATATCATTAATAATTTAATATTAATGATATAAATTTAATATTAAATTTATTTAATAAATATAACAAATAAATATTTTAAAAATGGCTTTATGAATTTAAAAATCATTTAAAAGGATATAAATGAATTAAAAATATTTGAAGTTATAATTAATGACTTTTAATATTTCGATAAATAATACATTAATATTTTAATATTGATGATAATTATTTAAAAATGATTTTAAATGTTTTAAAAATCTTTTAAGGGTAATATTAATGTTTCAAAAGTATTTTAAGTTATTATAATTAACTTTAATATTTTTAGCAATAGTTTCATTAATAGTTTAATATTAATTAAATATTAATGGTAATAGAATTATTTAATATTTAAATCATTTTATAATGATTAGGTGTTTGAAAATTATGATAAATTATAATAATTATTTAAAAATTATTATAAGTCATTCAAAAATAATGACTGATATTTAAGTTATCTAAATGAATATTGAACAACAGGATAGAGTCTTAGAATCGATATTTATCCAATCGATAAAGCCGTCGGTATACCAAAATGTTTTAAAAATTAATCTGGACTTATATAATTTGACTAGATAAGTGTTTGTTTGTGAATCAATGACTGTTAAACTTATGTGACAATGTGATTAGGTTATGTGTTAACCGCAAATAGCAGTACTATGTGATATGATATATTATTATAATCGAACGAATGATCTTATTAATGATAGGTTCCGGTATAAAAGATAAAACTAAGTTGCGTTATTGTAAGCAGCAGCTCAGGCAAGTATCATATCTTTGCATTTACTTTATGCAATGGACATGAGTAAGAAAGTTTAAGAATTATATTATCATTGTGTTAGATTATTAACTCAATTGTTATCGATTATGTATCCAAACATTCGTATTAATACAAGTTCTTAAGTTATTTGATCATTATTTATCAACATAGTATTATTGTATAATTCAGATATTTATTCTGTTCATTAATTCCTAAATATGGTTATTCAAGTGTCCTCACTTGGATAATCATTGTATTTTATCACATGTTGATATATACCTATCGATTTTCGGTATGTATACATTAATTAAAAGTTGTCTAAGCTATTTGACCCAGCTAGACACAGATTTAGAAATATCGTTGAACATGATAGAACTTTATTGTATCCAACCAGATTGTTTTGGTTCGAATTCCCGACTAAGTATTAACATCCCGAACATGGGAAAACTTTTGTGCACCTAAGGTGGATAAGATGAACGATAATATCATTCTTGCATGTAATATTGATCAATATAGGGCACATTGGGATGATCACCCTCGCGCCCGTAAGTTATGACGGTTTACGGATGAAGTTCTGCTAAACCTTAGCGAAAATTAAAAACAATGTTCATAGTCTGTCGACTGATCTTCAATTATAGTCAGTACGTAGTTTCAAAAATTTGATATAGAATTTATATGTTGTTATTATTGGTTCAGCTTACTTCACAACTGTTGATTCGTTGTAGAAGTGTCATTCAAAGAAAACATTTAATCCTTTGAGCTAATATTTATTGTTGCTATTACTTATTGGGCACTCAAATGCTCATCCTTGCTTAATTTAAATGTTTTAAGCTAAGTGTGGACAACCAGAAGGCTCTACTAAGAACAAAGGAAAAGGGAAAGTTGTTGAATGAGTATTATGCTATATATTATGTAATAGTTTGGTTTTTATAAGATAAGGATGATATTTATTATTATCATGTGATGTGATGTAGTAAAGGTTGAGAAACTGGGAATTTGACTCTGATATATGTAAATTAAGTTTGGTATTTATATTATTGTTATTATTATTAGTATTATTTTCGCTCATAGAAATGGTATCGGAAAGCACTGAGTTCGGGTTTCAGGTACCTGAATTTTGGGGTGTTATATGCATCCTACTTGTGAGCTAGTTTACCAACTTTAGTAGCTTAATTATGCCCTAATCCCCCTTAATCTTAATTAGGGTTTTGAATTTTATGATTAGGGTTACTTAATGATGTTTATTAACACCTAATAGAAGTTTAATAACCTTGGTTAGGGTTTAAGATAACCTAACTAGGGTTAATTCTAACTAATTAGGGTTAGGGTTTATAAATCTAGGGTTAAGGTTTCCTGATTTATATATTAGAGTTCCTAACTTGGGTTTTTACACAAATCCTACTAAGAACGACAAAGTGTTTTATCAATGTAAGCATGACAAAGCAGCTTGTCAAAATACATATACCGAAAAGTCCATTTTCGGAAGAAAATTTTTAAGCAGGATGTGTCAAGCACGTCAAATTTTGGACAAAAATTTATTTGACCTAATTCTACAGCATAGTATATAATAACACAATACACATTCATAACGGAGAGATTTTATTTAATAACACAGAATTTATATAACCGTATAGTATTAGGGTTTTTGGGGTTTCATAATCTCAAGTGGTTGCAACGGGCCCTTTGGCACTTGATGCTCTGCCTTGACACGTTGACAAGTTAAACACCTTGAGACAAACTCTGCAATCTCGTTCTTCATATTGCTCCACCAAAATGTATGTCGGAGATCACAATACATTTTGGTACTTCCAGGGTTAATTGCAAACGGTGTGATGTGTGCCTCCATCATGATTTTACACTTCAAATCAGGGTCATTAGGAACAAAAAGTCTATAGTTGACTCGAAGTATCCCTTCTTCATTGATTCTTGCTTCTAGAACCGTACCTTCTTGTACTTTCTTCTTCATATTTATCAACTTTGGGTCTGTAGCTTGAGCAGCTTTAACTTTATTGATTAAAGTCAGTTCTACTCGTATATTTGCCATCTTCACGTGGGTCCTTGTAGTCTTTAACTCTATCTTCATGTTTTATAAGTCATACAAAATGGTCCTTTGTGTTGATAACATCGCACTTGTACCCGCATATGATCTTCTACTCAACGCATCAGCTACCACATTTGCTTTTCCAGGATAGTATTGGATGGTATAGTCATAATCCTTTAATAGTTCAAGCCAACGTAATGTTCGGATGTTGAGTTCCTTCTGGGTGAAGAAATATTTGAGGCTTTTATGATCTGTATAGATCTATACTTTCTCCCCATACAAGTAGTCTCTCTAGATCTTTAACGTGAAAATGACTACTGCCAACTCTAGATCATGAGTAGGATAATTTCTCTCATATTCCTTTAGTTGTCAAGAGGTATAGGCTATGACTTTTTCATGTTGCATAAGAATGCAACCTAGATCTCAGTTTGACGCATTGATGTAGATGACAAATCCCTCCGAACCCGATGGTAATAGGTTCTGAAATGAGTCTCATCTTGAGTTCTTGGAAGCTCTTCTCACAATCCTCACTCCATTTGAGTTAATGGAGTGGAGGTTCGAGAAAATCCTTCCATGAATCTCCAATACTAACCAACTAGGCCAAGAAAACTGCGTACTTCGGTTACTGACTTAGATTGCTCCCAATTTAGTATCACTTCAATCTTCGTCAGGTCGACTGATATTCCAGGCTAAGAGATCACGTAACCAAGAAATGTTACTTCTTCAAGCTAGAACTCACACTTCTTCAACTTGGTATATAGCTTGTTTTCACGAAGCTTTTGGAGTATCAGCCTCAAGTGTTGCTCATGATCTTCACGACTTTTGGAGTATATGAGGATGCCATCAATAAAGACAACCACAAAATGATCCAAATATTCCTTGAATATCAGGTTCATTATATCCATGAAGGCCGTAGTAGCATTAGTCAATCCAAAGGACATGATTAGGAATTCATAATGCTCGTATCGAGTTCTGAATGAAATCTCTGGAATGTCATCAACTTTAATCTTTAACTAATGATATCTAGAATGAAGATCAATCTTTAAAAAGAATTGAGCACCTTACAACTAGTTAAACATGTTATCAATGCGAGGTAACAGGTACCTATTGTTGATGGTGACATAGTTCAACTCCCGATAGTCAATGTAGAGTCCCATACTCTCATCTTTCTTTTTTTACAAATAAAACAGGAGCAACCCAGGGAGATGTACTAGGACGTATGAAACCAGTGTCTAACAGCTCATGTAGTTAGATTTTTAAGTCCTGAAGTTTAACAGGAGTCATTCAATATGGGGTTTTAAAAATGATTTTTGTACCAGGTTAAAGATCAATACAAAATTTGATTTCACGTTCTGGGGGTAGGCTAGGAAGTTCTTCGGGAAATACATCAGGGAATTTATTAACAACAGAAATATCATTCAGATCTGATGTATTTTTGTTAAATTAGTGACATGGGCTAAGAATGCTTGACATTCATTTTTTAATAAATGAATGACTTTATGGCTTGATATGACAATGATTGAATTTAATGGTTTGGTCGCTTGAATTCACATAACATATGATTAGGAATATGAAAATTAACGACCTTACAAAAACAATCAATTTTAGCATGATGGGTAGTTAACCAGCCAATTCCTAAAATCACATCAAATTCAAGTATTTTCAAAGAGATGAGATCAACGGTTAATATGAATAAAACACAATTTATAAACAATGGATGTAATGAAGGTTTATCCTAACGGAGTTTCAATAAATAAGTTAAAATCTAATTTCTCAAGAGTCAAGTTTAAACGTTGAGCAGAAGCAGGTGAAATAAAAGAGTGGGTAAAACCAGTATTGTGAGACCTCGAAATTTATGAAATGAAAGTACTTAATTTTCTTATAATTATTATTTTATTTAGTAAATGGCTAAATTGATAAAGGGTTAAAGTTAAGGGTGATATTTGAAAATTTTGCAAAGTAAACAAGTTGTCATAAAATAATCGGTGGTAAAAGTACAATAATACACGTGGTTACATAGTAGCACACGGTATTGATTATTGATGCTTACGTGAGAAGTCACTCGAGTTTGTTCAATTATTACTCTGATGAATTGTTGCATAGTATCTCACGTTATTTGATTCAATTATTATCGATATTTTATATATTATTAAATCAATAATTGAGATAACAAAGTTATTAATTTATTATTTGCAATATTAACGATGTCAGAAGTTACGCCAGAGAGGTTTGGTCACCTAATTGCTTGGCTAACAATAGGAGAAATCCTTATTGAAAGCCCCTCTTTCTCAGGAATGACACAATCGATTAATAGTGTGAATTATAATAATAATGATGAAGTTTTGTTTTATTAGTATTATTAATGTAATAAAACAGAAAAACTTTTATATAAAAGCAGAATACTTTTATAAAGTTATTCGTTTTATTGAACTATAAATAGAATATATTATATTACTATTATGCGTAGTGTTTTCATAGTAAAATCTTTTTATATAAAAAGAATACTTTTATAAAGTTATTTGTTTTATTAGACAATAATTAGAATATATTATATTTTATTATGCATAGTGTTTGCATAGTGCTGCGCATAGTGTTTGCGTAGTAAAATCTTTTTATATAAAATAGAATACTTTTATAAAGGTATTCGTTTTATTAGATTATAAATAGAATATATTATATTTTATTTAAAAGATTTTGTTTTATTAGAATATTTTATAGTAAACCAATGCTGATACCGTCTAGTTTAAAAGTAAATCAATACTGGACCGTTCAGGAATTGAATTCTTATTCAGTCCATTCTCCTGAAGCTCATTCCTTCATTATTTCTTACGAATTCACTGAAGCTCTAGAGAGAGAAACTATAGAGAGAAAGAAGAAAAGTATTTTGCTACTTTACTACTCCTATATCCAGTTTGTTTTAAGGTAAGGGGTATTATTTCTTTCGTATTCATGAAGAGAACTTCTGTTATTCAATTCTTTATTATTCTGTTGGAATAACCTGTATACGCGGACTATCCTATACATGGTGAAATTCTTCAATTATTCCATTCCTTATTATTATGTTGGAATAACCTGTCTATGCGAAGTACTACATACATGGTGAAATTCTTCTATTATTCCATTCTTTATTATTTTGTTGGAATACCCTGTCTGTGCGTTTACGTATGACCTAGTTCCATTATTTATTATTACATTAGAATATCACGCTGCGTAACGCGTTCTGCATGACTGAGATTGTTATTTATTATTACATTTGGAATATCACAATTGTCGCAATTACGCTTTGACACGGTTCCGCTTCTTTATTATTCTGCTTGAGAATAACTTTGTTTGTGCAATCTATCGCATGCATGGTGAATTCTTGATTATTCCATTCTTTATTATTACATTGGAATAACTTTGCATGTGGATTACCACATGCATGGTGAATGATCCTTTGTATTCATTCCTTATTAAATTGTGGAAATGATATGTTTACGTGGATTATGATGAAAGTCATAATAAAAGCATTGGACTGATGAAAATCATGGGTATTTGTAGTATTAGTAAGTGTTATGATAAGTTATGTTGGTTATTATGTGAAAACATGAAAGTTTTCTTAGAAATCACAAAGGGTTAAAAATCAGATTTTGGTGAAAATGGAATATGAAATTCAATTGACCATATCTCCTATTATATTTTGAATTTTTGCATGTGGTCAAGTTCTAGAGTTAGATCTATGAGTTTTCTAACTTATCCACGTGGAATCACTGGAAAAGGTGTTGTAGATTTTCGTGTGGACTGATTTTAGCAAAGGAGTCAAAAGCTGCAAAATATGAAAAAGCTACTGCCCAGAAATTTAAAAGGGCATTTTCGGCCACTTAATTTGTGAGAAAAATTCTGGCCTTTTGGGACATGAAAATATATTGTATAAAGTACCTCCTGTCCAAAAATGAGCTCATTCCGACTTAAAATGAACAAGTTATGACTATTTCAATATTTAGGTTTTTCCGATTTAAAACGTTAGAACCAAGTTCTATAACTCAGATGACCATGAAATTTTAATTTGGAAGCTCACGTTAACATGTGTGTAAGATCCTGCCATGAAGATTTGGGAATTTACGAGTTAAACTTGAGGTAGCTAATTTCTTAAGGAATTAATTAGAAATTAATTTTTGAAAAATAGTAAATAAATTTTAAAAATTCCAAGAAAAATATATGTTCAATATGGGTCTATATTCTGCTAAATCCCAGAAAAGAAATATTTTTGGGACTGATTTGGTATTTTTCATGAAAATGATCTAGTTATGAGTAAACGAGTTAAATATGTTATGCGAAGTAACAAAGTTGGAAAATAGGATTTTATGGCTTGGAAATCCTATATAGGTTATATGCAGATTTTTGATGATGGATTTGATCATTGGTGATGAAATCTTATGAGTATGGTATTTTTGAATGATTAAATGCATTATTTGGTAAAGTGTAAACAATTAAAATAAATTATTTATAAGTTTAAGAAGTGATTAAAATATTGTTATAATATTAATAATATTAGATTATGAGTTTATTAAGTGATTGATAATATTTGGATAAATTTAAAGTCTTTAATATTTATC